>CM052716.1:5456961-5472518 GCA_028551405.1 Uromys caudimaculatus
CCCCCCCCCCCGATCGTCTTGGAGTTTGGACCACCAACCAAAGAATACACATCTATGGACCCATGGTTCGGACCACATATGTGGCAGAGTATGGTCTCATTGGCCATCAGGGAGAGAGGAGAGGCCATTGGACCTGAGAGCCTTAGAGGCCCCAGTAAAGGGGGATGTCAAGGAGGGAATAGGGGAATGGGTGGGTGGGTGGGTGGGAGGTGGAATTCCCTCACAGAGGCGGGGAGGGGGAGGGGATAGGGAGTTTCCAAAGAGGAGACCTAGAAAAGGAGAAACATTGGAAATGTAAATAAAGTATCAAAAATAATAAAAAATAAAAAATAAATAAAAAATAAAAAAAGAGAAAAGAAAACCAAGCAGCTGAATTAGTTACTACTCTAACTCTGAGGAAATTCCATGACCAAGGCCACTTATTAAAGAAAGCATTTAATTAGGGCTGGCTTACAACTTTAGAGAGAGATTCCATGACTCTCATGTGGGAAGCATGGCAGCAGGCTGGCAGTCATGGTACTGGAGCAGTAGCTGAAATCTTTTATGTTGAAATAACAACCATGAGACAGAGAAAAAGAAAGAGCCAACTCAAATGGCATGGGCTTTCAAAACCTCAAAGCTGACCCTTAGTGACATACCTCCTCCAGCAAGGCCACACCTCCTAATCCTTCTCAAACTTTCACACCACCACAGCAGCACAAGAAGTAACTTTCACATTATTTGACTGAATGGTCATCTGTCCTCTACTTTAGATGGTTTCTTTCCAAGAAATATTTTTAATGGCTGCACTAATCGATCTGTGAGTGAAAGAAGAAGAAACAGTAAAAGAAACCTAAGAAATTCTCACTCTTGGATTCTCAGTAGTAACCTCCCAAGCCAAATTAGAGCCCAAGGCAAAAGCCTTGTGCATGTTCTTGCATATTTTTAATAGTTTTTTACATCACAGTAATGTGTTGAAGTAAAAAAATGTAAAATAGAGGTTTTAAAATGCAACATTGTTTAATGTAAGTAGCTCATTTATAATCAAAGCAGAGCTCATTATAAGTTTTTACTTTCTGATGTAATAGAAAGGAACAGACTCTGTCAATGCCTTTAATGACCTAGAAAACCTTAACTACTAAATGCAACATGAAATCCTAATGTGTGGACAGGCCCTCTTCCTTTGCCTCAGGCTCCAAAGATGTGCAGCATAGCACTGTCAGACCCTATCTGTCTTGGTCCTCATGGCCTGACACAGCTGAGCAACACAGATGGAGGCCAGAAAATCCAAAGCAGAAGTTCTGGATATCTTGTGAGGACTGTCAGAATTCAAATATTAAGTGATAAACTCTCTGGAACATTCCACAGATAAACTGGCAAGGAGCAGTCACAGACTTGACCAACGCTGAAAGGGAACAAGAGTCATAGAGCAGGTTACAGACCAGTGTCCAAATGGAGCATGCATGCCTCTTCGTCTGTCTGTCTGTCGTCTGTCTGGAATGCAACTGCCGATAACACTACTTTGCCTTTCTTCTTATCTGTCCTTGCTTGATGCTCTCCACCTGCTGTTCATACCTGAGCATGAATGTGAACTCATTAGGCATCTCTGCTTCTATCCTGCCTTAGCATCTACTCTCTACCCAGAGCCCTGTCCCTCTACCCTCATGACCTGAATCTCTGAACACATCCTCTTGTGCCTGGTCTAGAATTCTGCCTTCTGAGCAGGCACTGTAGTTCACCAGTGATGGTTTTCAGCATAAACAGAAAGCAGCTGGATTTCTGCATCTGTCTCTTTATGCATGAACCAATATCCACCCCTTCTTTCCTAAAGCTCTTGGGAAGATGACATTTACTATTACTATTCAAAATATTTCATAAAAACCATGGTCTTTGTGGTCAATAGAAGAGCTAGTAATGATAATACAGACTCTATCTTCCATAATGTCCTTGTCCTCTCTGGTTGAACTGAGATAAGAGCTATTGGGGGGCATAAATGAAATATCATATCCATGCAGGAAATTTAGACCCAGTAGAGGCCATTTGTGATTACAATTTTTAATTAGAATTTTGGCAGGTCATACAATGATGACTTTCTGAAAAGGAAAACCCATTTCATTTTATGAGGTAAAAATGTCAATATTAATGTTAGTTATCTTTTCTTCGAAAAAAAGAATGCCACATCTCTAAAATGTCCTTAATACTTTGTATCTAACATTATAAACAAAATATATTTATGTGACCAAATATTTAGTTTTCACAGCCAAACATTCAATTTGCAGAATATGTAGAGCTTCTCAAGAATTAATTGGATTTTCTTAAGTCCAAAAGGAGGCAAAATTATGTGAATTATGGCCATTTGGAATTTTGGCTTTCATTTATAATTGCCTCAGCATTGTCTGTTGGCAGAACAGCATCCTTATCAACCCGCAAATTAAATACAAAGAGTCCTGTCAGCACTCAGCCGGGCCAGGCTATAGTACCAGCCTCTGCTCCCCTCATTTGCTCTTTAAAACGGAACGGGGAGTTCTTATTTTAAGCACTAAGACAATGTGACTTGAAGATGGCATCTCCTTTAAGAACCGACTGTTGTTCTTAAGAGAATCGGGCATTTGTCAAGAGAGAAAGCACTCCAAAGAATCAGCTCACATGCTAGACTACTCCCATTGTTCTGTAACACTTGCCCTGGTGACCAAAAGTCCTCAGAGGAAGTCTATCAGGGTTCAAACTGGGAGCTGTCCCACCCCTGTGGCCCTGACTTTTACCCTTGTGACCCCAGGTTTCTCGAAACTCCATCCTGGCAAACAACGTTAATTCCTTTCCAGGGCTTTTTAGACCTCAACCCACAGTAGCCAAATGGTGGTTCAGGGATAGTTTTCTTGATTTGCAGAGTGTCGCCTTTTTAAAGACCATTTCACTGAGGAATGATCACTCTGTCCCATTGTTGGTTCTGATGACAATGAACTGAATGAGCAGAAGTAGCTGCTTCCCTCCATTTGCTCTTCCCTGATTGACCCTCCGCTGTTCTACCCAACCTCCCTTGCTCCACCTCTGAAGAGCTCTGTAGGCCCGCTGACTGCAGAGGAAGCCCCTGCTTTATTCCTAGTCAATGACCTTCGGTATTATCACTGGTGGTAATTACTTACTGGTTTTAATACCTTCCCTACCAGTTCTACCAGGAATTCAAAGACAACACACAAGGAGGAAAGGTCATTTGATCCCATGCTTGTGTCCTCCTGTTGTAATTGCAGATAGCTCAACAACACTTTGGAAGGATGTAACATCCAGGGCTGAAGCAAACCTGGGAGGGGAGAGTCTAGCAAGAGAGAAAGGGGCTTCCTGTCTCACCAGGGTGCGAGCACCAAGTGTTTGCTCTGCATTGAACCTTGGTATCCATGCTCTCTTAATGATTTTAATTTTAAAATATTCAATTCAAATATTACTTAAGTTAATTCATTTGCTTACTATAGGTGAACAAAACAAGCATCAGGGCTTAGGCTTCAGGTTTGGTTAGGACCAGTTAGCATCAGTAGATGGACCTCTAGCTCCACCCAGAACCTCAAAGGCACATGTTTCTCCTTATTCTATGCTATCCATCACCAGCCAGCCCAATTCAACGTCAGGCTCCATGTGAGCCCCTGAAAACTCTGAACTCGCTCCTCCATGGCGTCATTAGAGCTTGCTGGCAGGGCAGTGAACTGGAGATACTTTCATTCAACCTCCACCACTCCTTGAAAGCCCAACTTAGGAGCCACCCAGAGCAGCTGCTAGGAATCTTAAGTGCCTGTTGTTAAACCACAGGTGATTTCTTTTCACACTGTGCCTAATCCAAGGGCCTGGTTGATGACTGCTGTTCTGATGAAAGTGTAGAAATGAAGAGTTGGTGCAGCCATTTCAACATGAGATACAGAGAGTACAGAAAATGCCAGCAGGAATCCACTGGTGGAAAGAGAGGCATCTCGGTGTCTGCTGAGATCTCCCACTGCCATGTTACAGAAGCCAAACTGCCCACCAGAGCTGGTTAGCCCCACTTCCTGGGAAGGGTGGAGGGCAGTTTCACTCTCTGCTTCCATGAGGTTGGAGGCTGTGTATTCTTGGAGAAACACCACAGTTTTCATGGTCTGTGATAGAAAAACAAACTTCACTCTGCTTCTGTGCACAGAAATGGGGAAAAATGAGCCATCCCTCTCAGCTGTACACACTGAGACTCTCAAAGATTCTTGGCTTGCCAAACACTTTGGCCACTGTCAAAGTCATTCAAAAGTGTGAGAGACTCCATACATAGAGAGAGGAAAAGTCCCATATTAGGCCACCCCAAGGCAGCTCCCTGCCTTGGTATTGATAAGTATCCCCAAGTGTCACCTGGTTATGACTTGGTCTCTGCCTGTTGCTACACTGGCAATACCTTTAGGAGACAGCTAGAGTCATTGAAAACTACCCTGAAGGAAGTATTAGGACCCAGCACCTTTCTCTGGATCTCCACTCCCAGTCACAAGGTGGTAAGCATTTCCTCTGCCATACATACCTCTATTAGGTGCTGCCTAGCAACAGGCCCAATAAGAACAGGGTATACATAAATATATATTCAAATGCGTATGTGTATGTATATATACATAAATCTTGACATACAAGCTGCTGAGTCTGTTTAGTGTTGTGTGTATATGACTTCAGGGCTGGCCACTTTGTATTAATTAGAGAACTAGTTATAGGTCTCATCCCTGGGCAGGGCTAATTCTTCCTCTTTCTGTAGTCATTGGTTACCTGCATTTCTTTGTTTAGGCCTGTGGCCCCATGAGACTTCCACATTCGCATGTCTATTGGTGATGTTGAATCTTATTTAGGCAGCCACATTGTCGAGGGGTCATGGGTGAAGCTTCCCTGTCATTTAGGAAATATGAATTTACAAAGACCTCTTGGTCACAATATTTCTTCCCTGTCTTCTTCGGTGTTCACTGAGCTTTTGGTTGCAGAAATTGTGTTGTAGATGCATCTGCTAGCCTGGGGACCACAGGATCAGTTATTTTCTATATCGTGGTCAATTGCGGTTTTCTGTGATTGTCTCTGTCTGTTACAAAGAGACATTCCTTTGGTGAGGGGTGACAGCTACACTTAGCTGTGGACATACAGATAACTCTTTATAATGCAGATTATTTATAATACAGTTAGGGATTGTGCTGGTCTAGGAAAGTTGGGTAGTAAGTTCTCCATGAACATTATGAATTCGCTAGCCTTAGATAGTTGGCTGAGTTCTCAATACCAGGCATGATTTCCAACCTGTTGTGAGTCCAATTAGACAGATGTTCCATCTTAGTTTTTGTCTTACTTTATAAGTAATGATGCTTACTTTTTGTCTTACTTTATAACTGAGAAAATCACATCTCAGAGAAGTTAAGTGACTCACCCAAAACTCACATATCCAGTGACTGGAGGACGCAGTGTTGAGTCTGCTTTTGTCTGACTCAGGCATTACTCATAGCGCTCCTTCTCCATCATAAGCTGAGGTTAACAGTATACAGCTCTCTCTGTTCACTGGGGCAGTGCGTAGATGTCACCGCACAAAGCTGACAGGTATTGTCAGAGTTCCTGAGAGCACCAAGTACAGAACGAATCTTCCTGAGTCCCTGCAAGACCAAGAAAGTTGGAATCGGAATGCCAGAAGTTTCCCAACATAGAACATGGCCACACAGCAAGGGACTAGTGGAGGATGAGAAGGGGGAAGTCATCTCAGTTTGGGACAAGATATTATCAGATAGTCACTTGCATTTTTAAAATCTCAGTAAACACAGCTTTTCATTCAGCAGGGTTCCTTGTTAGTAAGGTTTCCAAAACAACCAGCTTAAAATACGTGCTTCAGAAATCAAATGTGTCATCTCTGGGTAGCTAGACATTAGTTCAATGTTTGGAAATATCTAGTAGAAATTGTTATTTAAATCATAAGAGAAATGACTGCATCATCCTGCCATCAAGTATGTATCAAGGGCTCAGGTCTCCGGAACTTCCAGAAAGAATTGAGTTCTTCTGAAGACTGTGTGCTTCTTTTTCTAGGTTTTGCTGAGCCGGCATAAGCTGTTGGCATTGAGTTCCTCCAGGAGCTCAATCTTGCCTTACTACTGAGATCACTTACAAACCTCCATTCTCAAACAACTGCATGAAAACATATGAAACAGTGGATGGGTGGGTGAGGGTGTGGAGCTCCTTGGTTCAGCAGAACTCAAACCATTTCTTCCACAGAAAAATGCATCCTCCTCTTAGATGGTTTTGGTTTTACCACTTAAGATCCTTCCTGTTGACTCAGTGATGCGTTGCTCTGTGAAGAAGCAAATTGTGCTCACCTCATTGCCCAGGCTTTGAACCCCAGTTCCTCACAAACCATGGAGACAAATGTATTAACAACCTTTGGTACAAGCCTCATTGTTCTTAAAAGAAAAAAAAATCACACCGTGGGCTAGTGAGGTAGCTCGGTAGTTGAAAGCACTTTGTGCAAGCCTGGCAACATGGACTCAATCCCCAGAGTTTGTGTAGACGTGAAAGAAAAGAACCAGCTCCATGAAGTAGTCCACACATGTTCCCCTACACAAGCACCATACATGCATCATGATGATGGCGGCGGCGGCGGCGGCGGCGGCGGTGGCGGCGGCGGTGGTGGTGATATGATGGTGTTCGTAATGTTGCTGCTGATGCTGATAATGATCATGATGGATGAGGATGAGGATTTAACACTGAATCTCCACCAGCATCTTTTGTAAGGATTTATAGTTGTGCTGGCTGGATTTGTGTCAATTTAACACGGACTGGCGTTATCTGAAAGGAGGGAGCAATTGAGAAAATGCCTTTAGAAGATCTGACTGACTGTAGGGTATTTCTTAATTAGTGATTGATGGGGAGGGCCAAGCCCGTTGTGATTGGTGTTATCCCTGAACTTGTGGTGCTGAATTCTGCAAGAAGGCGGGTTTGAGCAAGCCATGAGGAGCAAGCCAGTGAGCTGCATCCTTCCATGGCCTCTGAGTCAGCTCCTGTCTCCAGGCTTCTGCTTTGTTTTGAGTTCCTGTCCTGACTCTCTTCTAAGATGAACAATGATGTGAAAGTGTAAATCAAATAAACCCTTTCCTCCCCAACTTACTATAGTCATAGTGTTTCATCAGAGCAAGAGTAACCCTAAGACAATGATAACAGTACTATTTCATTTGTTTGCTTTTTCTAGATTTATTCCGCTGACTAATTGAAGAAATCTTTCTCTCTTAATGAGAACCCTAATCTCTCTTATCCTTTCCCATTTACATTGTTTTCTTCAGCAGTTCTCAGCTTAGAATAATCCTTTCTCTGACCCACCATGCCTTCTCCCAGGGGACATTTGTCAATATCCAGAGACATTTGGGGGGGGGAGGTCATTTCCACTAGTGATAGAGAATGCCATTGGCACCAATGGGTAGAAACAGCAATGCAAATAAACACTATGTGATGCCCGGGAAAGCCCCAGAACACAGGGTTATCTGCTCAATCAATAGAGCCATGGTGGGAACCTGCTTTAGTGAGGTTCCTCTCCCATGTCCATATTGAATTGCTGGGCTGATTCACCAAGTCGCCTCATGTCATTGTCCTCTTCCTGTCAACTGCTGCCTCGGTTGTCTCCACTTCCTGTTATCTTAAATGAAAAGTATATGTCTGCTGTCTTCCTGTTCTTCTACCTCACCTCTATAGAAGCTCCAAGAGTTGGTTTTCATCTTCCTCATCTATGGAGAGATACCCAAGGGCACATTATATATGATACTGGAAATGGTCTGTCATTTGGGATGAATGTTTGTTAAATACACAGCAAGAAAAAGTAAAAAATAAATGTAACTTCTTATGAAGTGTTTCATAAAACACTCAGGGGTGAGTGAAGGGCAGGATTCCCCTGTGTTAGTCTGCATGGGTTCATAACATACACCACAACTGGTGGCTCTCTGTGCTCATTACCTTTTCATTCTGGTGCTAGAAGTTCAAAATTAAGGTGTTTCTGGAGCTACTTTCTCCTGATGGCAGCACCTTCCTGAGTCCTCACACAGTTGTCCCTCTGTACACATCTAATCTCAACCTCCTCTTACAGGAAATGTCCATCCTGTAGGTTAAGGCTCAAGCTAATAACCTCACTAAATGGCCTGTTTAAAGACTTCCAAAGATATGAAAACCCATTCTGAGTGTCTGAGGTTAGGTTTCCACACAAGACTCAGCCCTCAGTATGCCCACCTTGAGTCCTGAATAGGCAAAGTAAGGAGTGTGTTACCAGAGCCAAGGAGAGCTGCCATGGGATAACAGCTGTCAACAGGGAATGGTGGGCCTACTCTTAATGGTGAGAACCAACCTCCATCATCAAAGCAGGCTCTCTCATCTTCATGGAACTCCCACTGGTCAACTGCAACAAGACCCAGAGCAAGACAAGCAGCAGTGCCCATTGGCTGGGCCAGCCTTGATAAGGTTGGGTATGTGGACAATGAGGATTTAGCTGCCCTCAAAGTTCACTGCTACTAGTGCCTCACGTGTGGAACAGTGGAGATCTGAGGTAGGCCATATCTCTAAGCCATGGTGCTTTCTCCTGAAGATGCCTACAATGCTAGGCCAATGTATTCCAGAGGTTAATGTTATGCTTTGACTCCAACAATAGACTCTCACAAAGGTGTGAGTGCTTCCTTCAGCATGGGCCCAGGCTCACGACTGAGTGAATATGTCATTCTGTGGCTCTAACCCTGTATGGATGCCTTTGATCTTTTTCAGGAACCCGAGCGTCAGTACATGCACATAGGCACCATGGTGGAGTTCGCATATGCCCTGGTGGGGAAACTGGATGCCATCAATAAGCACTCCTTCAACGACTTCAAACTGCGAGTGGGTATGTTGTGCAAAGTGACTTGAGCAACTGCAAAGGTCTGGAATGATGAATAAAGGCTCAGGAAGCATCTTAGTCAGGCTTTCACTGCTGTGAACAGACACCATGAACAAGGCAACTTCTATAAAGGACATTTATTGGGGCTGGCTTACAGGTTTAGAGGTTCAGTCCATTATCATCAAGGCAGGAAGTGTGGCAGCATCCAGACAGGCATGTCACTAGAGGAGCTGAGAGTTCTACAACTTCACCCAAAGGAAGCCAGGAGTCTTCCAGAGCCCACTCCCACAGTGACACACCTACTCCAACAAGGCCACACCTCCTAATGGTGTTACTCCCTGGGCCAAGCATATTCAAACCACCACAATAATCAATGGGGACCCTGGTGCCGGTGAACCTAAGCAGTTAGCAACACTAGTACAGTGAGCCTGGCTGCATACGGAAGAGTGCAGAGAAACTGTGAGCCCCAGAGTCACTTTTGTACAATTTAAAAAGAGACACTTCCTTTGGCTGAACTCTAGGAACAGAAGCATGGTTCATCAGGTGGAGTTGGTGCTGTATCTTAGTCCACAGAGCCTCCAGTCAGCCACGGGTCTACCTAGCACAGAATCATTCACTTGCTGTGCCTTATTGATTGGAAGCTGCCATTGCTTTGCTGTTACCAATGGCCTGCCATCAACTAGCTTTCAGACCTGTGCCAGAGATAAGAGATGCCATTGAATAAAGAGCATCTTAGTGTGAGGGTGGTGGTGTATGTACATGCAGTTCCAGCACTGATGATGGTTAGAAGCAGGAGATTCATGGCCATCCTCAGTTACAAAACAGTTCAAGAACAGCTGAGGCTACATAAGACTCTGTCTCAGAAACCAAACACTAAAATCCAGTCCTGCATTCACAGGGCCACAGCCTTGAAGAACACAAAATGTGTGCCCCAGATAGTTTTCCCAATTTCCTTCCATCTTGGGGAGACTTTTAGTATTTTTTTTTTAATTATAACTTTTAATTTACTGAGGAAAAAGAAACTTCTTGATTTCTGAGAAGTTTTTCTTAAGAAGCTTTACGTTGTTCTTTAGCATGTTTCATGATGACTTGCCTTTTCCAAAGTCTTACTTTTAAAAAATCAGTGTTTGAAGCCATCAACTTAGCACACAGCTGGCCTGTAATATATGCACAGTGTCTGCAGGAATTTGTGATTTGTAAGAACTTCTTTGACAATTTTTTTTTTTTGTTTTCTTGGCAACACATTTTGCTTCTTCTGTTAGTCCACAGACAAGCAGTTCTTGTGTCAAGCTCCATCTGTGTGGTTTATAACATTTTTTGCATACAGATTTCTACTTTGGACGGGGGCTAGAAATATCTAGATATTTGAAGTTATTTTCTTCCTTCTCTATATATGTGACCTGAATTCTAAAAACTCTCTTGATGACAAATGAGATGCTCTTCTTCACACATATTGTTGATTGTGAGCATCCAAGTATGTTGTGCTTTGTATTGTGTCACTTCTGTATGGGTAAGCCTTTATCTAGACTTTGCAAACACAGAAGTCAGGGAGGCGAGGGGACCAGGGCTCTGCCTTGCCAACTAACTGTCCACATCACATGTCTCTTGGATCCTAGACCAGAGCTTTCTTTATATAGTTTCTTGGCAGCCTGGGAAATGATGTCCTCAGACCCCAATGCTACTGCTCTGTTGCTATAATGGAATCCCTGGATACTTTCATTTTTCAAAAAAAGGTTGGTGTGGCTCATAGTTTTTGAGACTAGTAGTGCAAGATCAGGTGCTAATGGTCCATTTGGCCTGTGGTTACATCACAGCATGGGGCATGACGTCATTGTATAGGTAAGAGGGATCACATGGCAAAGCAGGAGGCCAGAGAGGCTGGTAAGTTAAACTTACTCTTTGCAACAGTCTACATCCACGAGAGCTGAGATAACCCTCACAGTGACGTAATCACTAAGTTCATCCTTTTGTAGATCCCCATCCCCTTACATCACCACCCGAACATGGAGCTTTCTGTGTGACCCAATACAGTTTCCAAACATCGTGATTCCATACATTGCATGGTTTCCAAACATACATGAAGACAGGTGACCCAGCCATATGTCGTGAGAACAGGATGACTCTGTGTCTCTCACAAGTGCTACCTCCAGAGTGATCTCAGTGGTGGGAAAGGTAAAGATGGTGGATTAAAGACACTCAGAACTTTTCTACATCTTCACAAGTCTGAAAAAGAAGAAAGCAGGTTCACCTAGAAAGGCCTAGAGGGCGACAGTAAGCAGCAGCCTGCAGTAGAGCTGGTGAAATCCACTAATCATGAACTTCAGGGTCACCAAAAAAAGCCAAGCCCAACAAAGAGCAGTGAGCAAGATGGCTGGAAGAGAGGATGCTGTGCAGAGAAACAGAAGCTCAGGAAATGCACAGGAGCAAAGTCTGAGCTCTGCAGAAAGAGCATTAGACCGCAGGGCTGCATGCTGCACTAAAGTGGATAAGTCAGGCCGGACCTCAGTGCTTCCTAAAGTTACTCGCTGGAGTGGTGAAGCAAAGCCATCCTTGCCTATGCTTTGAAGTCAAGTATCTCTGCTGGAAGAGCAGAGACCCTGCACTGTTGTATCTTCCAACCACACAGTCCTTCGCTCTTCCACTGGTAAAGTTAGGAAGCATGCAGTGAACCAGTGTGGACCCAGGAGACGAGTGACGATGTGGTTTGAGACCAGTTGCTACTGATTAGTCTTGGGGAAAATAATAATTGGTTTCGATTCAAACTTTCTGAATTATCATGAGTAATAATGCCCTCTCTCAGTGGGTATTTGTTGAGTGCCTGCTTTCTTCTGATTATTCTGATTACTTCTTCTGATTATTACATCTCTCCAGTCAGCCTACACATCAGTCCTGCGGTCTGTTAACCTGGTGTTTTGTTTGCCTTTGAGTCCCACTGCCCAAGCCCTCAGGCATCCCTACAAGGTGCTCCTTGCCTGACTTCAGCACAGAATACTATTGAGTGGCAGGTCACATTGGGAACATAGAATAAAATTAACAGAAAAAGCAATGGCTCCATCAAGAGCACAATTCACTCTAGATGTAACCTCTTCTGCATGCCAGGCCGTAGAATCAGAGACATAAGTCAGTCATACACACTCACTGTGCACCAAGTAGAGATAGCCTGTTGCCAGCCATAACCAGTTCAGGCCCCACCCATCCCCAAGAGATGCTGTCCAAGCAGAAATCTACAAACAGCCAAAAGAAATGCTGGTGGGTGAGGGGATCAAATCCCAGGCCAGCATCCTAACCTGATTCCTGCTTGCTCTGACCCTTGGGACAGAGCTGGATGTCTACAGCTGTAGTTTAATTCCGCTGAGTACACCACAAAAGCAGAGAGGAATGCATTTGTTATCTGTCATACCTGCAGGACTTTATAGACTAGTATTTGGGGTTTGTTTCTGAACATAGCTTCCCATTGTAAAAGAAAATCTCTCCATGAAATCCATCATTAGGCAGGTCTGCAGTCAGAATATGCATCTCTCAGAAATGCCCTTGCTAATACAATTGTGATAATGCTTCAAGGTGAGGCCCTTCTCCACGCCACCCCAAAATACTTAAGGGTCTGTGTGCTTGAACTGAGTTCTCCAGGCAAGAAATCAACATAGACTTTGAAGTGGGCTGAGACAATTCCAGGGCTCCTGTCAGTTAGAGACACTGGTCTGACTCTTGACCCATTGGCTTCTGATAGAAGGTGCTATCACTATGTCCCACCCCTAGGCAAGACACACTCTAACCCCAATCAAGCAATAACCAGGCTTCACAATTTCAGCTGACTAAAAAGGGACCTCAGCAGAATCACTGTCACCTTTAGGGATAGTGGTGGCCCAGGATGCCGCATTTATCTGGGGAAGTAATGCATAAAGCCTGTGTACTCCAAGACTTCCACAAATCCTTTGTGTCTTATCCAGAACTGGGCCAGTCAGGCCAGAAAGAGAGCACTATGAATTTCTCTACAACATTTGTGTTTGGTCTTCTTAAAGACTCAGGGGGGAGGCTTCCATCCCAGCAGGATGACATCCCTCACTCTGAGGAACAAAGAACCAGAGAGCCCAGATCCAACAGAACCAGAACCCAAGATGCCTAGAGGTTGGCCACGCGTGTCTCTTCCTCACACAGGGCAACCAGCCCCACTCTCCTACAGTCTCAAGGCTCACAAAATCCCCTCATTGTTTCTGAAATACATTGTTCCCGTGTATTGTATGTGTTAAGTTCCATTGATTTTTTTTTAATCCCCAAATTTGAGTTCTACCAGGCTCTTTTTATCACGCATGTTAGTTGTTTTGTTTTTCAGTGCAGACCTGAGTAAAATCTCTCTCTAGAAATTCAAGGGAATCCACTGAAAAACAGGGTAGCAAAATACATCACATCCCAAACATGTTCAGAAGCAGAAAGTCCATGCAGGTAAAAACCACATGCACAGGTAGAGACAAGAGATGTGTTGTTGAGGGCCCAGAAGCCACTCCTGACTTGCACCCCACTTTCTGCCTCTATGATGACACCTGCCTCTGATTCCTTACCCACAAAATGATAATAACGGTGGTCTGACCCACCTCCAAGAGTTGCCAGGACAGTTAGAGGAGAATTTATGTGTGGGAAGCATGAAGTCATGGAAGTCAAAGATGCAGCATTAGCATGGCTGTAATAGCCAGCATGCTTGTCATGTGGGCATAAAGGAGGTAAGGTGCACTGAGTTCATCCACTCAGGGTACACAGTTAAAAAGTGAGTATTTGGAAGTGAACTTTAACTATATTTGGCTTGATAGCTCACACTTCTGATACCAGCACTTAACAGGAGGATTTGAAGTTCAAAGTCAACCTGAGCTGCACCACAAAGCTCTGTCTCCAAAAGGACAACAGACAAGATGAAACTCACATAATTGTGAACTCTGGAAGAGTCTTGTGATGACTTCTCACCTGAGACTCCTTATCGACATCAAGAAAACAATTTGTCGTAATATTGAGTGTTTCAAAGCACGCAAGTCTTACAACAAAGGAGGGTCAACGGCATTACAAACACGAGCCCAGCTCTAGTAGGAGCCCTGACAGGCACTGTAGCATCTTGAGATGATAAAGTTGGAACTGCTCTGGACTCTGAAGTCTTGTAGTTCATGGATTTGGTTGAAATTTGTTTAATATTGATACTTCATGAATGATTTGAAGGCTTTCTGACTTAAGAGAGTTACTGTGATTCGAATCTTGCTAACCAGGCTCTGACATGTTGCAGGTATCAACCATGGGCCTGTAATAGCCGGCGTCATAGGGGCTCAGAAGCCGCAATATGACATCTGGGGCAACACTGTTAACGTTGCCAGCAGGATGGACAGCACTGGGGTCCTGGACAAAATACAGGTAACACATTCTCTTCTCAGCCATTCTTGGTTCTCTTGGGAACTGTCATTGATTATAATAGTGATGATGATGATGATGATGATTAATAATACATTACAACAAAAATTTAAATAGGATGTGGCAGAGGAGGGCCTTGTTGGCCATCAGGGGGAGGAGAGGCCCTTGGGCCTGAGGGTGTTAGAGGCCCCAGTAAAGGGGAATGTCAAGGTGGGAATACGGGAGTGGGTGGGCAAGTGGGTGGGAGGGGGAATACCCTCATAGAGGCGGGGAAGGGGGAGAGGATAAGGGGTTTCCAAAGAGGAGACCTGGAAAGGGGGAAACATTGGAAATGTAAATAAAGTATCAAAAAAAAAAAAAAAAAACTATAAGCACCAGCAAAAAGTAAAAAAAAAAAAAAAAAAAAAAAAAAAATTAAATGGGAAACTTAGAGTTTATTTAAACCCTTTTATAGGGAAAATCTTAGTTTTTATATTAACTGTTAGGAATGACACCAACCAGACTCTAATGATGAGAAGGTGTAGGCCTTTGAAAAACAAATCCTCTGACCAGAAGTGACCTACCAGGGAGGATGGTGACCCAGAGCCCTGAATGCCCCAGAGGGAAGGTGCCCCCTGTACTGAGAGCCCAGGAGATGCCTTCTGAACTATTCCTTTTTCTGACCCCATCACATATATAAAGACTTTGCAGGGGAGGTCCGCAGCTCAAAGCCCAGTTAACCCTTACTTCCTGGGAGGGAAAGTATAGAATTAAAACAAAAAGAAGAAAGGATGAAGACTGTGAAATGAGAGAGATGAAAGTAAGACTGACTGACAGAAAGGACAGAATAAAATCATCCTGGCGAGATATCTCAAGACTTCTAAATGACCCCAAATCTCTACAATCCACCCAAGGGAAAGAAAGACAATATCTGACAAATTAAAGCAACAACTGAAAAAATAAAATCATTTCATGTTAATATTCCCACTGTTCATGCAATCAATTTCAGCCATGGCTAGAGTAACTCTAATTAAAAGTGCACTAATCACTTCCTAGGGGAGGAAGGAAGCGTAGAAATCACTGTTAAGATAATAAGAAAAAAAATCTGTTCTAGGAAGGGTGATGGAATTCTTCCAGTTCTGTGGGTGAGCAGTGGTCAACCAGTGAAGACAGAGAGTACAAAGCTGGGGAGGAGGCTACCCAGAAGGCAGCTGTGTCTCCTAGGGTTGGAACTTTAGCTCATTTAAGTCCTGGTTCCACTCACGTGCTGAGCTATGTACTGTGCCTAGAGCAGGGAGCATGTCAGTCGCCCAGTGCCCTCACACTGTGGAATAGCGCTGCATTAGAGACGAGGGGT
>CM052716.1:5473018-5504130 GCA_028551405.1 Uromys caudimaculatus
AACCAGTGAAGACAGAGAGTACAAAGCTGGGGAGGAGGCTACCCAGAAGGCAGCTGTGTCTCCTAGGGTTGGAACTTTAGCTCATTTAAGTCCTGGTTCCACTCACGTGCTGAGCTATGTACTGTGCCTAGAGCAGGGAGCATGTCAGTCGCCCAGTGCCCTCACACTGTGGAATAGCGCTGCATTAGAGACGAGGGGTATACCGGAGTCATCACAGCTGTGTGGTCACAAGTATGACAGCATCATCAAACAGGACATGGTTGGAACCATGATGGAAAAGCAAGCTGGCAGACCAGAAAGGGAAATTGACTCAAGGCTGCTTTCAAACACTGGGGAGCATCTCCCTCGAATCTCTACCTAGGCACTAGTCAACGACTTCCTCTCTACCTGCCCTGGCTGTTAGACAAATGTCATATCTGTTGTATATTAAAGGTCTCTTAGATAGGCCCACTGGAGGGGGTACCCCAATAGCCACACCCAGTGATCCCATTCATCAGGAATTATAATTTCTAGTCATTGCCTGTACCCTCTGATGGCAATTAGAGACTGGGGGAGGGGGATACCTATCTTGACCAAAGACCAGATACACTGAAGTGTTTGGCAGTTCTGATCTCTAGTCTGGTTCCTAAATGATTCTAAGGTTATCTCCTCAGGTTGGGATGTTACAGCACCTTTGTTCTGTAGAAGCTTTGGACCTGTGCTTTCTCTTTCCCAAGCAACACTAGAAATAGAAATGTCACTCAGATTATGGTATACAAAGGTCAAGGATTTTGTTCTAAATTCCATCTCTAGCCTTGTGTGGAGACCTGGCAACTGAAGCTACCCAAAAGGAGGTCTGAGTGATTGTCAGTCCTTGATGAGGCCATAGGCGTCTCCTTCCCAGAAGGCTCTCTGGGCAGATGCTTGCAACCACTTACAGAGAGCATGACGGTGCTGGTCTGCCTCCTTTGTTCTGAACCTTTTAGTTTTTCTTTTCTTTATCCCCTTTTTGAATACTGGTCTTTGGTGAGTATGGGCAATGTCCACAGGACAGGGGCAATGAAGAAAGGTGGCATGAGGTCACTAAGGAGAAAGATGGAAGCTAGTTGTGGGCATGGCTGGAGAGTGGCCCACAGAGGAGGAAGACAGTCTTGTAGTTTTTGGAAGAAAATGAATGACATGGGACGGCTTAGAAGGGAATGTGGGAGGCTGCTGGCCATCCGAATATTTGAAATAAGAAATATACAACAAAGGTAATAGAGTCTGCCTCTTAATTTTTCTTTTATTTTTAATTAGTACATGAGTATATGTGTTACCAGTCACTGTGAAACATGTCAGTGTCCTGTATGACTCTATAGGACTTCTGTACTGACATTCCATGTGATCCAGTGCATCTCAGACAGGTGGAGCATCTCAGACAGGTGGAGCATCTCAGACAGGTGGAGCATCTCAGACAGGTGGAGCATCTCAGACAGGTGGAGCATCTCCACAGACTGACTGAAGAGAAACTAGGGCAGATCTCTGTGGGGACTGAGGAGGTTTGCAAGCTACTGCTTGTACTGACTCAGAAACTGGTGTGAGCACCAGACAGGTTTCCTCCTAGGATGCAGCCTGCTCTCATTCCAAATGTGATAGAGAGAAATGCAATCTTTTTATGATTGAAAATTTCATAAATCATTCTCTTCCAGCTTCATATTCCCTTCTTTTTTAAAATCCACAGAGTCCACCTCATGCTGCTAGTATGTGCATCAGTGTAAAGCCATCTACTGGTGCACAGGTAGCCTCTCAGGAGCCAAATACCTGAAGGAAACTGACTCTTCCTCCCCTAGCAGCCATCAGTTGCCAACAGCTCCTCAGCTAGGGATGCACACCCTAGTTCCCTCTTCCATTCTGAATGCAGTGTGGCTTGCCCTACGCAGATACTGTACATGCAGACACAGCACAGTCACACTCTTATATGAAGCTGCCCTCTTGTGTCCAGAGAACACTTTCACTGTACTTATCCACTGGCTCTGGCCAGTACAGCCTTTCCATCCACTATTCTGTGATGAACCCTGAGCCTTGGGGGCAAACGGTGTGATACACAGATACCATATAGAGCTGAGCAGTTCACAGTTTATTATTCTCTGCATGCTGGCCAGTTTCCAGTCTCTGATAATTGTCAAGTGAAAAGGAAGCTTTTCTGATTAACGTTGAGAAATCCATTAATTTATAGGTAGAATCATAAGCGGTTAGGGGGCAATTTATACATCCATTCAACAGAATGACAGTATTAAGTTGGCCCCTAGAGCTATGACCTTTCCAGCCACAGGTATTTGACCCAGTTTAGTGGTACCACATGTGGATTCTGTCTTGTGGTTTATGTACTTGTAGGCATATCTTACCAGGCCAGTCAATGTCGATTGCAGGTTCATCAATAAGTAAGACTGTTGACTGTTTTTCCTCCACTAGTATCATGCCTAGAATCTTCCAATACTATGAAAGCTAATCAGTAGGAATGAAGCTTCCACGTCTATATCAAGTTTCCCCATGCCCTGTGAGTCAAGTATGCAGTGTCTTCAACAACAGGGTGGTACCATCAGGTTCTGGCAGGTAACAAAGAGCAGTGGCAGTAGCCTGCAGTGTTTTTCTACCGGACCCAACTGGCCACCAACTCAAAAAGAGGCAACCATGCCTGGCACCAGTCTTTTATTTGATAGCCTATGGTGTCTGAGAGAAGCATTGCCAATGCCCCACCCCACCCCCTAAATTATAGGGTAACTCGTGTAAACTCCAAAGTATGTATACACTTTAGGAAGTTTCTTCAGTAGCGTATCTCCATAAGGTTTCCCAAGGTATTTAATGTTAGTTATCCCTCCCTCATAAGCCATAGAAGTCTTAATCTTGAACATTACTTGACAGTTTTGGTTCTTTCCCGTTTTATTTTCAATACCAACAGTAAATTAAGCATTATTGACTTTAATATTTTCTGGTACATTTATTTTTCTATTAATTTCTCAAGAATGGAATTCTTGAGGCAGACGCAGAAAGGCTTTTTGACCCTGTCTGAAGTCAGTTGCACTGACTTGGGAAGTAATCCCTTTGTGTTTCTGTGGCCTGCAGGTGACTGAGGAGACAAGCCTCATCCTGCAGACGCTCGGCTACACGTGCACATGTCGAGGTATCATCAATGTGAAGGGGAAAGGGGACCTGAAGACGTACTTTGTAAACACCGAGATGTCAAGGTCCCTGTCTCAGAGCAACTTGGCATCCTGAAAAGCTGTCTCTTCCTGATAAGAAGAGTATACTTGCAGGAAGGTACCACCCACTTTCTGACTGCAGCCCTTGCCCTTCGTCTTGATGTACCTGCTCTGTCCCATTCTCTGGAGCCCTTGCAGACCAGTTCCTGCGACCCAGTGGCATACTGTTTGGTGTCTGCGTGTGCCCAGATTGTCCTGCCACTTGCACTGTGCTTGCTCCTAAGCAGGAGGAGAAGGAACCGTGTCCTGGAAGGAGAGCATTGAAAGAAGGGATGGAGGGAGAGGTGACGTGAACACACACATTCTTAAGGCAATAAAACTGGGGGGTGTATATTATCTTCTGGTGCATGTTCTTCTCTGGAAAATACGGTAGCTCGTAACTGCATCCCTAGTCTGATATTCAAACACACAGTATTTGTGAATAAGCTGATCCTGTCACCCAACATGGAGTCTGTGCTCACCCATCCATGTGTCTCATTGCCAGTGGTCGTCCGTGGGCCTCAGCGGAGACTCGAGGCTTTTGTCACCTTGCTGTGTTGTCTTGTGGCAGCAGCACGTTGCCATCCATCACCAGAATTAGTCCTCACAGCCTAGGACCAGTTTTGTACCAAACTCGTCTGATGTTTTGATGCCATTTGTCTTTTGTAAGGTTAATTCATTAAAAGTTTTATGTACTTTGGTTTATAGTGCCCGAATCTTTTCTTTTCCTTTTTTTTTTTTTCTTTTTCTCCTCCTGTGGTTTAGTCCAGAATGAAAATGTGTTTTCCATCTTTCTCCCTTTCCAGAGACAGCCTAGAAGCTGGGACTGAGATAGACTCTTGGGGAATGGAGATGGCGTCAAAGTCTGTGATGCAGTAAATGATGGCGTGGTTTTATGGGAGGAGTCTGTAATCAGTGTATCTGATGGTCTGGTTTTAATTTTGCTATCTTTCGAGAGCCATTTAAACAGTAAAAAGACAGCCAGATCCTCAGAACCCTTTCTGCCTACTGAGTCCTTTTGTAGGACATTGCCTTGCCGGAGTTTGCAGATGCAAACAATGTACGAACCTGGACCCAGCCATGTCAATCAGGTGCCACAGTAGCCTGGCCTGTTAAGCTTGCAGGCTGCCTGTGATGTTGAGAAGACTTAAGCAGACACAGACCCAGTATCTGTGCTGCAAATTCAACCCTAAAGTTGCTTGAGTTTGGCTTTTGTTTGTTTGTTTGTTTTCTAACATAAAGAAATTATACTTTGCCAAATGATAAAAAAGAGAGCAATCATGTATTTTTTAAAAAAAAAAATGGTTTAAAAGAAGCAAAAGAGAGTAAATAAGAGGCTGGTTTCCTTTTTAAGTTCGGGGCGGGCATCTGTAGGAGGCAGAGGATCCGGAAAGGCTACTAGGAAACAGTTGGTTAGTGTCTGTCTCCTGGCTCTGATTTTTACTAGCTGCGTGCCTCGGAACACATCTCTTAATTCCTCTTAGGAGTATTTTCTGCCGTGCAAGCTCGTGGGATCCAGTTGTGATTAAGTGAGCAAATGACTAAGAGCTTGGCAGTGGGCAGCGTGCTCCCGCCAGCAGGCACAGCATGCACGCCACTGTCGCGCCAAGACTTCGACTCAGGACTGTCCTTCACCACCCGAGTGTGAAAACAGCATGGCCTTTTCAATTTTCTGCCTCGATCATGCGTCTTTGGATCCTGTAATAATGTTAACTCTCTGAATAGCAACTGAAGGGAGAGAGGTGGCGTTATGGCATTCCTCTTCCCTCCCACCAAAATCTAGGCTAGCGTGCTGGAGGTTCCGGTGGGTTCGGCCGTCAGCAGAAGTGCCTGCTGTGGCTCTCCTCCTTGGCATCTTACACTCCAGGTGCTTCTAGGCCATCACGCCCCAGTAAATACCCACTTGAGCAATTCGGCAAGTCTTCTCAGTCCCCCATAGCAAGACCCTGGACTGGGCATTGTGGGTGAAAGAACCTGGAAGGATAGAAGCCAGAGCTACATTACCTGTCTGATGCATCAAGAAAAATTTGACAGCAGCTAAGGTCCTGCCCAGCATGCACCTCACACAGCTCTGGGCTCACACCAGCCTCTCAGGGTGGGATCTCAGCCAATATACTCTCAACCCAGACCTGAACCACTAAGGAAGGAAGCTGGCCTAGACCACATTTACTAATTCCCAAGGGACTTCCTCCCGTGTGTTACATTTTTAAAGTTCCCAAGCGATTCAACCACCTTCCCAATGTGAGATTCCCTCCCCTTCAGTTTATAAATGAGGAGACAGGTGGGGAGACATCCAGCCTGTTGTTCCTAGTCTATTGGCTGCTCTGTGGCCAAGGTACTGCTAAGGTAGGAAACAGCCTGTTTCATCAACTTGCAAGCGGCCACTCCTGATCTGAGTCCCTTGACCTTGATAAAAATATCATTAGAAACATGCAAATCAGAGGAGTCATGGAGAATTCCCGAGGACCCCTCACTTTTAGCATTACAGGAAGCCTCTCCTGAAAAACATCAGTCCAGTTCCCTAACACCCATGCTTTAGTGTCACTGGAGCTAGCTGAAGTGTGCTGTCAGTCAGACCTCCCGTTCTCTCTGCATCCTTACTGAGCCAGTGGCCACCAGGTGTTCTCTATCTTCCTTTGCTTCTTTATCAGCATCCATATGCAGGAACCAACACCAAGCGGTGGTGGGGATTTGATAAGTGGAAACACATCCTATTAACGCAGGGTTGTACTCTCTGAGCTGGAGACGAGAATCAGCACTTGACACTGCGCACTGCTCCTGCAGAGACCTCAAGTTCATTTCCCAGCATTCATGGGATCATGGTGCTCGCAGCTGCCACAACTCCAGCTTCATGAGCTCTGACATTCTCTTCTGACCTCAGCAGGCACCAGCAGCTGTGCACATACCCACACACAGACATACATGCATACACGTAAGTTAATACAAGTCTTTAAAAATGTAATATCCCCCCCCAAGATGTCTGTAACTGGTATTTGTGAATTGGCATGGAGAAGCCAACAGAAATCTGTTTAATCTTCCTTTACTACCTACTCAAGGTGAAACCTTGATTGACTCTATGCCCTTTTAAAAGCAAGCAGCATGCTGAGTGGGGTTGTGCACACCTTCTACCTCAGCACTTCAGGAGGCAGGTGAACAGTCTCCAGGCCAGCCTTAGCTACACCATGAGTTTGAGGCCAACCTGAGCTCTACAAGACTTTGTCTCCAATCCCTCCACCCCACCACCAAAAAAAAAAAAAAAGGATAAAGGAAAAGAAATAAAAACAAACAGTAGGTTAAGGGTATAGGATCCACCCTGAAGTGATGAAAATAACTTAGTTTTTAGCTATAAGAATAAATAAATGAGTAATGCTTAAAAAATTTCTATGACTCAGATTTTTTGCACGTTTTTATATTATTACAAGTATGGTTTAATGTGCCCAAGAGCACTTCACATATACTATTGTTATTTATTGGGGAGGGGGAGGAGAAGAACAACACCACCGAAAAAATTCAGAATATAAATATTTAGGAATTACTCATCCTTGAAATAGCCAGCAATTCTGGAACCATGTGTCCTTAGAGAAACTGCCTTGGCAGATTCAAAACAATAAAACCAGTGGTTGAGCACCAAAATTAATTACATCACCTGCCCATTAAGTGCTCAGCTGTGGGAAATTCAATGGCGGTAGACGAGAGATGCTTTCTTCCAAAAGATACATTTATTAAAGATATATCTTAGTGCTTGAGTGTGCATCAGATTCTCTTGCAAAATAAATACTTCCAATATAGGTCAAAATCAACTGCTGCCAGAAGAAGAAACTACTTCCAAAGTGAAAGCCATGGGCTGGAGATGGACACAGTGTGCAAGGCCCTAGGTTCAAACCTCAGTGTGAAGAATAATGAGGGTACAAATAGCTTCAATGCTTGGGACTGTGAACCCTGTGCATGGCTGTGCTCTGCTAGTATTCTGATTCACAGGAAAACTTGTCAAAGTTTGGAAATTTCATCTAGAGGTGATAAAACATCAGATCACAGAAAGAAAATGCAGCAGGCAGACTTTTCCCAGGGTCCAGCCTGCTCCCTGCACCTGTAATAGATTCTCCCTGGAGGGGGTGCCAGTACCGATGTATAGGGGCTTTTATTCTTCATTGTGCAAAATTCAGTTTATCTGTGACCTCAAGAAAACAAAATGTCCTGTCTAGAGTTCAGTCATGTCTAGGGCCATGTTTGTTCCTCTCAGAGAAACAGAAAAGGGTTGTTTGCATCGTGGCCAGGGAGGTTTCCCTAAGGACCTGAACCATGCTCCTGAGAACCCTTCCCCAATGAATCCTTGCAAAATGGAGAGCCAGCACACAAAACAAACACAGCTGCTACCAACAGGAGGCAAGCTTTTCTTTTATTCAGAGTCTCAGAATGAATCAGTCTGTGTCATTTTAAATTAGTCCAGTGAAAATTCTTACACTAAAGCGTTCAACACGAGTAAAGGTGCTTGTCTAGGTTCTGAGCCAGGACCACCTTAGATATGCATGTGCTTAGCCTCCTGCATCAAAGAACATTCTTACAGCTACAGGTGACATGAACAGGAAAATGGGTTCGTATACTACCCCACTGGCTGACAGGGTACCTCAGAATGCCCTATAAACCACACGACTGCTTCAGGCTGGAGTGATGTGCCCAAAGCCAGGCATCTTGATGCTGGGGATGTCGTTCTTCCTGTAGAAGTCGGTCTGCACGTGGTTCACATGGCCATAGTCTCTGTTTAGGGGCTCAATGGGCTTATTGATGCGTTTCCCATAGACAGAGGACATCAGCACTGGCACAGTCCTTTCCTGTTCCTGGGAAGATGAAATTCACAGACATCATTGTGAGCACAGAAACCTTTCTACCCACAATGCATCAGTACAGCGGCCCGTCCATCGTCCATCAGATGTCCCACCTAGGTGCTGTCTTAATGACCTGTGTTTGCAAAGCCAGAGAGATTTCAGTCCCTCTGCGCACTACCCTCCACTACTCTGCTATCTGGAGGACACATAAGATGCTGAAGCAGACGCCACTTGTGGTATGACTTCAGGTCCTGTCCCTCCTCTTGCCTTCCCCTCCCCTGCTCTCTCCCAGCTCACCCCTGCTAGCTTCTCTTCACCCCAGCATATAGAACAGCAGCCTGAAGCTTCAAAAGTTTGTTCACCCCACTCATCCTGCTTGTCCATTTCACTGACAGAGTGCTCCAATCACTCAAGTCCCCGGGTGGCACTGGAAGTCTTTCCTGACCCTTCTCCCCAGAACTTCCTCAGTCCTTTCACTACCTTGTACTTTAAAGAACTCTCTGTGCATGTTGTCCATCAACATGAAACCAGGTTGTTTCTTTGTCAAATTTCAATGCTGATGCAGAATACACCGACATAAGCAAAAATAAAAATCCCATGACCGTGATATAAGTACGTTCGTCACTTAACTCCAACTCAAGAGTGCTAAGCGTGGCAAGATGGCAGGAGCTAGCTGCCTCACTCACAAGCAAAACAAGCATCAGGCCACTGGACCAAATCTCCAGGCCTGAAGACCTTAACTACAGTCGCAGGGGGGAGAGCCAGTGGCTCCATAGAAGCCCCCGAAAGCTTTTGAGTTATAATCTCCATACGATGCATTGTCTGATGGTCTCTGCGTACTCAGTCCCTGACCTTTAAAAAGACTGCCATTCTCAGTGTGGACTGAGGGTCAGGTCAAAAGGCAGAAATGTCTGACACAGACCAGGATGGGCCCACTTTAGTTCAGGATAGAAAGCACCCCCAGCACCCGTCTACCTTCTGGGACCCTGACAGAGGTGCCACCTTCTTTTGGAAACATTGGGAAAATCAAAGCAGAGCTGCACCCCATATGGTGGGGACTTGAGGACTAGACTTGGGGAAAATAAAGACCAGTGTCCCTAGAAAAGCTCTTGTAGCCAGGGCTTAGTGGGCAAGCAAGTAAGGACTCCTGTCGGTTGAAAAGAGCTTCCTAACTTTACTCTCCTTAAATTGTCCAGTTCCCTAGAATCAATGAGAAAAATTAATGCAAAAATAGAGTCATAGAACAGAAGCATCTTAACTTCTCAGCACAATAAAGTAGATGCCAGCCACATAAATAAAGCATTGGATGGAACACAATGTCAAATATTTGCATATGGTCACATATACATGCATCAGCCCATGTACATACATACAAATATAAACATACAAGCCTGTGTTTATACATGTACATATATGAAATACATGTATGTGTGTGCATAGATATCTGCATGTCCTCACATTTCATACAGATAAAGGTGTGAAAATGTGGCACAAAGGCACACACACACATATATATTTACACATTCAATATATACACATTTATGCACATGGACACACATAATACATGTGTGTAACTAATATATATATATTGGTTATATAAAATGTATATATATGCATATACACGTATGTAAATATGTGTTTGTGCACATATATTCACACCGTATGTGTATACAGGTGTATGCATGAGTACATACACATGGACATAATTTTGACAGTCTGTTAACATCATTAGCATATCTTACCTGCTCGTTGATATGAAGCCCCAGGTTCTTTGCATGTTCTCTGTCATCTCGATGTAATTTCTGGTTATAATCTAGTCTCCTCTTAAAAAAACAGTCATAGAGGGAGACAACTCCTGTCTGGGAATAAACAGAGACAGTCACAGGTGTGTTTGAAGGATGAGCCACTGATATCTGAGACAACACTGAAACCAAGACTCTGCAGTGGGGACTGGAGAGTGCAGAGTTTCCTTCATGTGAGTAGGCACTGAGGAGGGACACCTTGCATGGCAGACCCAGCTGTGAGCTGGAGCAGAAAGGAGCTTGGACCTCCCCAGCAAGTGCAGAGTGTATCGAGGACCAAGTCTGACCGCAAGTGCTCAACAAAGCCTCTCTTCTGCTCCCTGGTGTTCCTCCTTGAGATATTCCTCAAAGTCTGTCCCCTCCGGCACTGCTGCAAGAGTTCAAACCTCAACCGTGGCTCAAGTTGCCATGAGGAAATAGTGTGGACCAAGAGGTTCATAAACAAAACATGCTTCTCAGTTTAGAGACTGGATGTCTAAGATCAAGGTGTGGGCCGATTCAGCACCAGCGGGGAGAGAGCTGCTTTCAGCTTCATGCATGCTACCGTCTTGCTGCACCATCACAAGGGAGGAAGACCACGGAGGCTCACTCAAGCTTCTTGAGGGTACCACTCTCAAGACCTGATCTCATGTATCTAATATTATAGCCTTGTTCTGCTCTGAAAACTCAGCAGTAACTAGATGCTATGACAAAACAACCAAGCAGGAGTCATCCTTCAAGCTGATGGCCAGTGGTCAAATTGCCTATATGCAAACCTACCTCTTAAGAGACAAAAATATTTTTCTTAAACCCTATGTACAGATATAGAACTTTGAAACTGATATCCATGAGTCTTGTAATATGGCTACAAATATAACATAAGCAGGCATTATACATGCATAGATATACATACACATGGCTAAGATGATCTGGAAGAGGACCTGTTAATATAACTATTTTCTATAGATCTCTGCATCTCTTCCTCAACTTTTTCTTAGTCAATCTGCTTGTGTTGTACTCACTAAAATAAGCAATCCATGGGTTAGGTGGTATTTAACTGTCATCTCAGGCATTGGGCTTGTGTTTGCTGCTCTAGATGTCCCAATTCATTCAGCAAAGAAACTGGACTTGGTTTATCTGTGGGATTGGAATTGATCACCATCTGTCTCACTTATGCTGGGGTGGTTTGGACTGGGTGTTTGTTTTTCCTAATAATGATACTAGAATGATTCCCTCTGTGGGACAGAGACAAAACTAAATAATGGAAAGAAAGGATGCACACACATGCTAAGCGGACTGGAAAACACAAGAGACCCTGCTTACAGAGGGCAGGAACCCAGCATTTCTCTTCCAGAACATCTACGCTGTGTGTATGTATATCTATGCATGTATAATGCCTGCTTATGTTATATATGTAGGCATATTACATCTACTCATGGATATCGCTTTCAAAGTAACGGCTAGCAATGCAGCATCCAGCAATGAGGGCACTCATGGACTGTGCACCAGGTAGACTTTGGGAGAGAGCTCACACCTGGTTGTGCCTGATGTGTCTACCATCCAGTGAAGGACACAACATGGTTTTGAAGAATCACAGTTCCGAGATATGTAAGAGTTCTACCAGGAGGGGGATATGCAGGGAACTTTCCCCCACTGACAGAATCCTAGCTTCACTCAATTCAGCTAATCTAAGAAACTTAGTGATCGATTCCAATCCTACAGATAAACCAAATCTGGTTTTGTTGCTGCAGGAATCGGACATCTAGAGCAACAAATTCACTAATTCATTATATGTCACTGGAGGCTGTGGCTTCTCTCTCTGCATAACAACTATCATTAGTGTGTTTGCACCACCTGCCCTGGGTGTTGTGTCTGCTGATCAGGTAATACATGATCTAGACAGGGGTGTGAAAAACACTAACTCCATGGAGAATTGATGAAATTCAGCATTCAGTGCTGTAAAATAGGCTACTTCTTTGTATCTGCACATCACACTGTAGACAAAAGTAAATTCTAGAGGAACTAGGAAAATGAGAGAAAAAGAAAGCCCATGAGGGACCTCCCACGAATAAAAGCAGTAAGGAAAATGTCACAAAGAAAACATCAATCACTTTGACTTTATAAAAGTAGGCATTTGCTTATCAAATAAATCTGAGTTTCTTTAAAAACCCATTTTAAGTCATGACAAAGAAACACTCAGTGCAGATCTTTTGCTGCAGAAGCCGGTAGGCCGTCAGCCCTCACAGCCAAAGCAATGTTTTCTGGGAGAAACGGAAAAGGCCCTTCAGTAGCATAGAACAGAGGAAGTTCAAACATGACACCCACTCTGCAGTGGTCCATCCCTCTTCTAGGGAGGGTATAAAGATTCAGGCCTTTTGAGGCGTAAAGCTATTGGCCTAGCCGAGGAGAGGCTGACAGCAAGGTAACACTAACCTGAAAGCCCACTGTAGTGTGTATGTGTGTATTTCTGTGTGAGTGAATGAATCCATGTATGGAAAGGTAGAGGTCTACTGTGCTGTCTATAGACCAGTAGAGAGCATTAGATCTCGTGGAGATGGAGTGATGGACAGGGGGAGGCACCTGTGAGCCACCTCGTGTGGGTGGTGGAAACGGAATTTAGGTCCCTTGGAAGAGCAGCAAGCACTTTTAACTTCTGAGTCATCTTTCTCATGGTGACTTAAGCAATCGGATGGTAGTTAGGCTTATGGGCTGATCTCAGTTTTCTGTTGCCTGTCTGGAAGCCCTCCTGCCCTGGCTATCGCTGTGTTGTCTGTAGGGTTGGAGGAGATCAGCCACAGCTGACAGCATGAAGGATGAACCCTTGTGTTCAGGTAGTTCTCTTCTGCCCGCTGAGGACCGTACGCAAAAGTAGAAGGGGACAATGTTCCCCATCCCACGCCCAACAGTGCTCCCACTGGGTGTCTAGCCTGTTCAGGTAAGGGGAGCCGCATGGTAAGAGGGGAAGCACCAACAGTAAGGAAACAAATTGCCAGGATCTGCCTGTGCTGTGCTTTCTTCCAGCCAGGCCAACCCTCCTGATTGGAGTGGGTCCCGCTAGGGGGCGGAGCTTATTCGAGAAGAAGACCCAACAGAAGACCCAACAGAAGAACAGATTCGAGAAGAAAGGGAGTGTGCAACCACTGTTACAAATGCTCCACGCCACAGAAACTTATTGCAATATGCAACTTTCCAGGAAAAAGGAATAAACAGTCTATTGCGTTTCATTTTAACAAGGTCTCCTAAAACTCTGTAAATAGAAGCAGCTAAGAGTCCATGCTGCCTCCCAATTCCAGGGTTTTTCGAGCGCCTAGGACATCTTGATCTGGATTAGGAAATTAATTGTTTCTGGTCAAGGGCTGATGAGAAATCAAGTGCTCCCAGCCCCCATCCTACCCGCCCGCCCCACCACACACTCTGCCACATGTGTGCTGCATATTCAGAATGTTCCAGAGGAAAAAAGATAAATTTTTCTACCGCTGAAGAATAAGACTAAAAGGAAAAAAATTACTAGCAGACGGGCAGCCTCACAGAGCAAAACACTATCCGTCTCCGGTGTCTGAGTGGAGCCGAAGTGTGTCTTCCATTACTGAGCTTTCATCCTTTGCTCTTGTATTCCTTTGTGGCTTGAAGCAAGACGGTTTTAATAAAAGCCAATCGGGACTGAGATGCTATCACGACACAGACTTGGTGCTGCACAATTAAAATCTCTCAGATTCGCCTCTCTCCCCCTGGGATTTAGCTTTGAAAAACAAAACAAAACGGAGCAAACCAGAAAATATTAGCTTGTGACCTCTGCCTTTACTTGCATTTTGAGCATTGCTTAAACGTGGTAACGCTCGGAAGCAGGGTTGCTGAAGGTGTACTTAGTAAGGTGACATCATACTAGCATAAGACAGCACTGTGCAATGTGACTGGTGTTCTTAAGGAGCAAGAATTTGAAACATAGAGACATATATCAGGAAAGACAGTCTGAACAGGACAGGAAGATGACTATCAAGAGAAACAAAGATGTTTCCCTCTGAGCCCACAAAAGGGACCAAACTTCCACTCTCCAGGACTCGAAAGGTGAGTTCCCATTGCTCTAAGCCACTAAGCCTGGGTCACTTTGTGCTGTACTGATGCCCAACACACTCTGTAAAAGCAGCCCTGTTTGGAGCAACTGAGAAGCCAAAATAGGGTTAAATCAGAGGCTACTGCAGCAGGGCCAGAAGCCTAAGAAGCACACTCCTCTGGGTAAACTGAGTTTGCTGACCACCTGAGTGGACAGCGCCACTAATACACAATTACAGTCTGTTCCTGATGACCCAGGGAATTGCCCTTGCTCCTCCTCCTCCTGTTCCTCCTCCTGCTCCTCCTCCTCCTTCTGTTCCTCCTACTGCTCCTGTTCCTCCTGCTCCTGCTCCTCCTGCTCCTCCTCCTGCTCCTCCTGCTCCTTTAGTGAAGACACATGACCAGTTCTACCCAATGGACTGTGATCTGAAGTGACACATGGTGCCTCAGCTAGAAGTAAGGAAGAACCAGTACCCAGGGCCAGGCTGCATGGAGTGGGAGCAGCCCACAAGGTGGCTGCTGAGTGACATGCAAGGGCATACTGCCAACCCCACTGGACCTTTTGCATGAGAAATCAAGTTGCTGAGTTCTGTGGGAGCTGTTTGTTGCTGCAGCAAAACTTGCCTTGTCCTGACTGACCCAAGTGGGTAACTGAGGGAGGCTTTTGCCTCCTATGGTCTGCAAGGCCCAACCTCCACCCTGAGGTTGTAGGGTTTTATTACATCCTGCACCTTTCCTACCCACAAGCTCTCCTCTGTTCACAAGTTACACTCTCACACAAATAACGAGTGTGATGTTTAGAATAAACTGGGACCCAAGTCCTTTCTTTTCTCTTCCTTTTCATGACATTAAATATAAACATGCTCTTCTTTATTGGACTGAATCACTTAAATTCTGTGGGAAAGAAACAAAAAAGAGATGTGCATACTTTCATAATCTTTTTGACAATTTGACACATGCTTATACACGTATATATGTATATGACAATATACTATGATCATATTCACCCATTACCCTCTCTCATCTTTCTCCCACACTTGTACAAGATGACTCTCTTGTACTTCTGTGTGTGTGCGTGTGTGTGTTTGTGTGTGTTTGTGTGTGTGTGTGTGTGTATCCCACTGAATTTAGTTAAGGCTGCTTGTGTATGCTTTCTCTTTTTGTTTGTTTTTTCAAGGTAGAGTTTCTGAGTTTCTCTGTGCAGTCCTGGCTGTCCTAGAACTCACTCTGTAGAACAGGCTGGCCTAGAATGCTGAGATCCACCTGCCTTTGCCTCCCAAATGCTGGCATTGAAGGCCTGTGCCACATACTTTTATGTAACTGCAATGAGAATGATACTATATGCTCACCAAACACATTTCTATTTGAGAACAAGATAAGGAGTTGGTTCTCTATTTTCCTATAGTTGTCTGGGCTAGGAAGGTGCCAAGGCATGCTCTCTAGGCATACGGGCTCAATCTCTGTGTATGGAGAATTCAGGGGATTCAATTAATGACTCCAATGTCCTGGAGACTACCGGGCTCTGGAAACCATGGAACCACTAAGAAAGAAACCAGGCATGAATAAGAATAAGCCAGTCAGTACTCCAACATGCACTGGGAAAGAGTCTATGTGATCCCACCCCTGACTGAGAAGATTCCAGCAGATGATGGCTGCTGAGGGAGAGAGAGTCAATTTTCTTCAGGAGTATGGACTATAGGAGTTTGGCCCAATGTCTCAACACCAATGTGCATATGGGGAGCACTAATTTGACTCAGGTGTGTCATGCAGAAGAGGAGGAAGAGGAGATGGAAGAGGTGGTGGAGGAGGAGATGGTGACGGAGAAGGAGGGAGAGAATGTAGTGGCGGAGGAAGAAAAAGAGGTGGAGAGGTAGGGGGAGAAGACAAGAGGAGGAGGAAGAGGAGGACAAGGAGGAAGAGGAGAAGAGGGGAGAGAAGATGAAGGGGGGAGGAGGAAGAGAGTGAGGATGGGGGTCAGGAGGAGGAGGAGGACAGATGGGGAGGAGTGGGAGATGGGGATGAGGGAAAAAGGAAGGATGAGGCTGGAGATGAGGAGGAGGAGAACGGAGGGAGGAGGAGGGAGAGGTGTCCGAGAAAGGCTGCACGTAGTGAGGGGCGGTGAATATGACGTCAAATGTGTCATATTCATATACATAATTATCAATGAATATTTAACAAAGTTCATGTCCCTTTCAAATAAAAATACAAATAACCCTTGTTACAATGCATATATCTTTTTTAAAAGGCACAGCAGGTTGTCACATCACTGCACCAAGAGCTCTCCAGGACTCACACTGGGCAAAACATGAGAAACGAATCAACGTCTGTCGTATTACACTTACTGTCTTCAGCCCAGTGTTGCTCTCATACAGAACTAAGCTGTCACTGCAGAAAAAGAATCTACCTCATTAGTAGTGATTGCTGATTCCTTTGTTGTAAATATTCTCACTGTGGGGTCTGGAGAGTTGGCTCCAAGATTAAGAACAGTTATATATAGGATTTGAAGTTAGTTCCCAGCCCCTGTATAGCTGATACCCATCCATCATCTAGTTCCAGGGCATATGATACCCTCTTCTGGCCTCTGTGCGCACCAGGCATACACAGACATACATGCAAACAAAGCATACACAAATAAAAACACATAAAAATAAAATTTAAATTAAAATACTCTCACTGCTACCAGATGAGAGCAGCCAACCAAGCGTAGAGTTCAGACATGATGCTAAAAATGAGTCTTATGAGTCAGTAAGAGTCTCGCGAGTAAGAGTCTCGTGAGTTAGTAAGAGTCTCGCGAGTCAGTAAGAGTCTCGCGAGTCAGTAAGAGTCTCGCGAGTCAGTAAGAGTCTCGCGAGTCAGTAAGAGTCTCGCGAGTCAGTAAGAGTCTCGCGAGTTAGTAAGAGCAAGCTCTGCCATGGTACTGGGTAAGTTTCTGTGTTGCTCAGGCACATCCTAACCCGTCCTGACTAAAATGGAAATTACTTGTCTGTAGCTGCTACTACTCTCTTCAAAGCTACTTGCCCACAAGCATATGACCTACTTTCAAGAATGTACATCTCCAAGGTCATTGATTTCATAAGGACCTTGTTTGAGTTTTGCTAAGCCCAGAGCATCTCCTTGGGAGTAAGGCCAGTATGCTGAGCTAAGAAAATGATAACAATATTTAAGACTCTGTAGTCTAGAGGGCTGCAGCTTGTCAAGAACAGGTATCAGAACCTTTGAAGGACTGTGCTGAACTGTTCTCCATGGCTTGCCTGCGGACAAGATCCTGTTCCTTCTCCTGGCACACTGGGATCATAAGCTTTGACGATTTTTACAACTTCTCAAATAATCTAAGACTATTTTACTCTTGAGCTGAAGTCAGCAGAATTCCTCCCAACTGACTCACGCTGGAAGAGTATATGGACTCCGTGCGATCTGCCTTAGTTCTCAAACCCACCTCATCACTGAGGCTGAAGATTCAGCCTTTGTTGTCCGTGTCATTTGCTTGCATCTATTCATTTCTGCGAGAGCTGGAATGTGCTTTGTGATCCCTAAGAGCCCATATGCTGGAGCTTGGTCCCCAGGCAGCAGTGGTATAAGATGGTGGCATGATTTTTAAAGCCAGGGCCTGTCAGGAGGTTCTTAGGTCACTGAAAGCACAGCCTTGAAGGGGTCGGGGAAGGGCAAGTGTCTGTTTCCTGGCTGCAGATGTAACTACGTACCTTGCTATGTCTTCTGCTACCACCCATGCCCTGAGATGGTGCAGTCAAATAGCAGAGACTCCACAAGGCCAAGGTTGGCTACTGAGAATTTTAGTCCTCAAAAGCTCGAGCTAAGTAAACTTTTCTTTCTTTCTTTTTTTTTCTTTTTTTTTTTTTTTGATTTTCATTCTTTCCCTACCAAAAAATTTAAAAAGGCCAAAAAATAAACAAAAGACACATGACAAACAAACAAAAATTATTTTGTTTATTACTCATTTATGCTAAGAACCTTGGAATCTTGTTAGGGAGATGAAAAGTTGGTTTGATATATCATTCATCAGACTGTGACATAAAATATGTGAGCATACACTGCCACATGAGCAGAGCAAGCTGAGGTGGGTGGAGCAGCCTACAACACTAACACCTGAAGCAGAGGTGGTATTACACAGAGTTCCGGGCCAGCGGGCTACATTATCAAATCTTGTCTCAAAAAGAAAAAGAACTTTTAAAAGGAAAAGAAAAAATTGGAGAAGGGGGAGTTAGGGAAGGAAGGAGGCAAAGGAGGAGAGGGAGGAGGCTTAGTCATCAAAGTGCTCTCTCTGTAGTCATGATGGCCTGAACAGAACCCAGATCCTGCAGTTAAAAAAAAAAGCTAGGCCCAATGGCTCACAGTTACCATCCTAGAGTTGGGAAGTAGAGACAGGCAGACCCTTGGAGGTCACTGACCATCCACTCTTGCTTCCTTGGCAATCTCTACATCAGTGAGAGACCCTGTCAACGTCCAAGGTCAGTCTCTGGCCTCCATATGCATAACATACAGAGACACGTACATCCTGCACACACACCAATGAGAAAACTGAAAAACATACATGTTTGTGTGATCCTCTGTGTGTGAACACAAAATCAGACCCAAATCATTGCATGAAGAAGCATGTGGCCAAAAGACATGACACACCTGTTTGCAGGCAGTGTTGCTGGTAAGAACGTTCTCCATGCAGAAAGACACACTGGCCTCTCACTCCTCCTCCCTCATGGCTGAGTTCCCAAGAGAAGCTGGGCCCCTCCATTTACAAGATTCCACCTACCTTAGAGGAAGGCTCAGTCTTGCTCTGCTACACACACTAGGATACAGCATTCCTGGGGACAGTCACTGAACAACAGGCTTGCAGCTAGCACAGGGTGAGAGGCAGGTGTGATCCACCCTGATCGCCTCATGGATAGAGTACTAAACCACACATACTCCAAACAGACCTCTGGTTTACTAAGCAGAATTCCAATCGGAATTCAGGTCAAGACAAGACCTCTAGACCCTACCCAGAACATGGCCACAGAATGGTTTATCTTTCTTTACAATCGCATAAGAGTGCCCAAGCACACATGACCAAATATGACTGATGTCTAAGGTAACAGGGCACCCTACATGAGGGACTGAGGGAGCACACCCCTGTGCATTGGACTCTGGCTGTGGTCCTTAGGACTCTCTGCTTTGCAGCTCCGGACAGACTGCACGAGCCTTCATATACTGGAAGTTCTTACTGCCCTGGATGAAGGACATTCTGCAGGCAGGGAGGCCGAACTTATGGCACATAAGGACACCATCAGTCCTCGCCTCCACGTCTGCAGTTCTGCGCATGCAGAAGGGATTCTGGTTAATCCCAGCAAAGCCAGAGAGAGGCCTGTGGAACATGGCTTTCCTCAAAACAGCTTTCTACAATCCACCCTAGCACCCTGGAAAACACATTCTAAAGCCACTTAGGCGATTTCTTTTTAATGTAACTGTTATACTTTGAGGGATTTAATCAAAACCTTCATAAAAGGGCATTCTCCTCTGACTCGGCTTTTCCATCTCAGGGGCAGAAATGCTGTGCACAACAGAAGAAGAAAAAAGTAATTTAAAAACGCCATTGAACGGAATCTGCTCTGCAGCCTCTGGAAGTTATTTCTTAGGGAAACATGGACTGCTAGAGCCCCCTAGGGAGCAGTACCCGAGCTGGTCACATTTTAGATGGTAGCTTGAGAAGACAAATTTGTCATCCTATTCAGCCACATTACCGGGTTTTAAATAACTTTGCAGTCTGCAAAGCATGAATGTGGTGGGCTCCCTGGGGTGGATGAGTTAGAAGATCAGGGACAGTTGCCATAGGCTCATCTTTAACTGTGGTCCTCTGTATTCATCTCTGACGGGGGGGGGGGGGGAGGTTTGGGTATTTAAGGGATGGGCTGCTGGCAATGGGCAATTACTGAAAAGAAACCAATCATTAGTAACTACAGCTAAAGGACAATTGCTAGCTGTATTTATACTAGATGTACTGCATCTCATGCCACACTGCTTAACTAAATCAATTGTGTGTGTGTGTGTGTGTGTGTGTGTGTGTGTGTGTGTGTGTGTGTGTGTATCTGTGTCTATGTGTCCATGTGTGTCTGTGAGTGTGTATCTATGTGTCTATGTGTGTCTGTGAGTGTGTGTCTATGTGTCTATGTGTGTATCTATATGTCTATTTGATTCTGTGTGTATCTATGTGTCTATGTGTCTATGTGAGTGTGTGTCTATGTGTCTATGTGTGTCTGGGAGTGTGTATCTATGTTTCTATGTGTGTCTGGGAGTGTGTGTCTATGTGTCTATGTGTGTATCTATGTGTCTATTTGATTCTGTATGTATCTATGTGTCTATGTGTCTATGTGAGTGTGTGTCTATGTTTCTATGTGTGTCTGTGAGTGTGTATCTATTTGTGTCTGTGTCTGTATGCCTATGTGTCTTTATATGTATGTTTCTCTGTGTGTCTATATGTCTGTGTGTGTGTCTGTGTGTGTCTATGTGTCTGTGTGTGTCTGTGAGTGTGTGTCTATGTATATGTCTGTCTGTGTGTGTCTGTGTGTCTGTCTATGTGTGTCTGTGAGTATGTGTGTGTCTCTCTGTGTGTATGTGTAAAAGCTGATATCTTAGTTTTTGAACTGATAGTGTGAAAAACTAAACTACATTCTAAAGGAAATGGGGTTTTATAAGTGGGTTGTGAAAGTCTTAGCAGTGGCTGGGATTGTGTTGTTTTGATTTTCATCAAAAGACTTTACTTTGCATAAAGGGAACTTTCCTGGAGCTGCCCCTTATCAGACAGAGTACCTGACACCCCAGTTATCTCATGTGACCTGGAGAACAACTTTGTCTCCATGTTGGGAAGCTTCCCGGCCATTACTCAAACAGAACTTATTTTTACCTAGTACAAGAAAGAACCTTCTATGGTTTTTGTCTATGTGGATATGCATAAAATACCTATGTGAGCAGGTTTTGCTCATAAATATCTCCTGACACAAAACCATGCCCATGCTCCTTAGATTCCATAATTAACCCAAGAAGCCACTTCAGATTGGGTTCCCAGTGAACCCAAAGCATAACCTTCCTAATCCAATAGCTGATTCTGTCATTAGCCTGTGGGGGCTGCATTTCTTCCTCGCTGACATGCCACCACTCAGAGGAGGCGAGTTGAAGTCTTTGATCTGGGCCCCAGCCCATGTTTCTCCAGGTGAGAAATGGCCAGGGCTGGGACAGAGTTCTCAAACTCCTGTGCACCCAGACTCTGCTGGAAACAGTGAAGAGTTGAGAGCTATCCTCCTATGTACCCAGAAGTTTCGAGGAGTGGGGAACAGGGGTGCAGGCCTGTGATGAGCCTGGGGAGGGAAAGGGGGGCTTGGCTCCAAGTGAATGCCAATATGGAGAAGCTGGAAGAGAGCCTCCTACAGAGACTTAGGCACTGCTCTGTATGATGAAGTCCTGTGAGAGGAGAGAACCTCAATTAATAAAGTACCTCCGTAAGACTGGGATGCAGGAAAGCCTGTAAGTCATTTTCTTAATTAGTGATTAATGAATGAGGACCCAGCCCATTCTGGGAGGTGCCACCCTGGGCTGGTGGTCCTGGGTTCTACACGAAAGCAAGCTGAGCAAAGCCATGATGAGCAAGTTAGTAAGCAGCACCTCTCCATGGCCTCTGCATCAGTTTCTGCCTCCAGGTTCCTGTCCCACTTGAGTTCCTGCCCTCACTGCTTTTGTATGATGAAATGTTTTATGGGACTGTGAGTGAAATAAACTGCTTTCCAACTTTGCTTTTGATCATGGAGTTTCTCCACAGCAACAGTAACCCTAACTAAGCCACTGTTCTTATTCTTTCTGCCATCTAGAGGCAGGATGTTTCCCACACTCTGGACCTTACAGGTATCGTAACTAGGGCCAGCACTTGTTTCCACCGCTACCCAAGACCTGATACAGACAGACTTTAGGGAGCTGAGCCACCCTAAGTAGAGCAACCCTGGTACTCCACTGACCCACAAACAGATCGTGGGCAGAAAGAATGACCCAATGTCCTGACAGTACTCGCTTAGGACAAATAGTGGCTTCTCCACTGTTCCCAGAGGGGCACTTCTGGCCAACTCACCAGGAATGGCTGTGATTGCCTGATGCCTTTATGCACACACCTCTTCCCAGTTCCCACTCTCAGGGCACATTTCACTTGCATCAAGCTCACATCTGTCCATCCTCACTTCCTGAGGTGTCTACGCCCGTGGTTGTGATGGCCATATTCTTGGTGTCCTTGTACCTCATCAGCCCAAGACCTCTCATGCCTGCTAACCATGCCTGCCTCGCTGGTATTGTATCAAATTACCCTTCACAAGCAGTAACATGGGGCCCTAACACAGACTCCAGTATTTAACCCTAGCCAACCCCAAGACCAGTTCCACATCTGTAAACCAGGAAGCTTCCATGCTATCCCCAGTTCTGCGCCCCTATACACTTCCTCTGGACTCTGCAGCTCAATGCAGTTTGTCCTGGGCACCACCCTCTGCCTAGAGCTGCACCACCTCTGACGCCTCTAGTAGTGTGATCCCATCCCTCGTACCTTGGCTAGCTGCACTTGACACTGTCCGAAGCACTCAGTCCTTCCCAACCCTCTAGTCACAGTATTACTACCATACCTGAAGCACTGCCCTATCACTTTCCGGACAGCTCCAGTAACGTGGTCCCGCCCCAAGCCTCTCCCTAGCACTGAAGGCCCGCCCTCATCACGTTCCTGCCCGCACTCAGGCCCCTCCCTGATAGTGAGGTCCCCGCCTCCGCCCCCGCCCCCCAACCCCACTGTATCTCTGATGGACCTGCTCACCTGGCCCTCGCGACCGAAGTAGCTGAGCTCTTTCGGGCCCTGGTGCCTTGGCGGGATGTAGCTAAAAGCTGATATCGCTGAGATGGGCAGAGGTCGGGTTTTGCCCCGCAGGGTTGCGGCGGTAATTTCCTCCTCCTCTTCAGCCTCCTCTTCCTCTCCTCCCTCTTCTTCTGCCTCCTCTTTTACCTTTCTCTCCTTCTCCTTCACTGCACCGGGGTCCATCTCCCGCTGCTCCTTCTTGGCCAGTCCCTCCATCAGGTTATGAGGCTTTTGCGTCCCTCCAGGCGTCTGCGCTCGGCTGTTGTCTAGCAACTGCGCCTTGGTATCAGCATCCGCTTAGTGACGGAGGTTGGGACGTTCCTTGACGCCTCCTTCTAGGTTCTTTTCACCACACCCTGAGAGAAACCTAGCAGGGTTGTCTGTGACTTTCCAGGTAGGGGCCATCTAATCCTCAACATCTGATTCCCAGAACAGTTTAAGTCTCAAGCATTCTTTAGCTTTGCAGATCATGACAGAAAGCTACTATGTGTCAATATCTGACAGGACAGTCCCGAAACAAACAGCCTTGGGTCACAGGGAGCTTACATAGATGACAAAGATGAGAAAGGCTACAGAGGTCCAGAACAGCGCGATCCAACAGAAAAATAAGGGCCACGTGTATATTGCACATAATGGGAAGGCTAAAGGCACAGAAGCATGGGCCGCACACATGTGCCTCATGTGTGGCTGTATTTCATATGTGGGCAAGGCATAGGAGCAGAGGAGAGTGACCGCGTGGCATAGGAGCCAAGTCCACAGGATTTCAGGCAGCTCTGATCATGCCCCCTCCTCAGCTCCAGGAACCCCACTCGCTCCTTTCCTCTCATCTCCCCTGGCAGATTGCCTGAGTAGACCATGAGTCAGAAAAAAGGGCCAGGAACTTTCCCACCATAAGCCTAAGTCTCAAGGGTTTTAAGTCTTGCTGGAAACCACTTAGTGAGGTGATCATCTCCCTGGAGCTTGGAGAAATGTGTAGAAAAGAGAGCCATCGCCTTTATCTCCCAATGAACAGAAGTTACAAGAGCATACCTGTTAATGTTATCATCCCCATGAAAATATCAGTAAAATAAAACAAATACCCACTGTAATCTACTCTCAACCTTTCCCACCTCTCACAGCCTTTCCAAAGACAGAGTGAGAGGTCAGCTGAGCCCCTTTGCAAGCCTTGTATAAATAATGAAGTACACACACTTGGGCAGGTAGAAGGGGTCGACACAAAATATGGTGAGAACTTGGCTCCAGCATAGCCCAGACTGAAATTATCCCATTACAGAAATCCTTTCACAGCCATTCAGACACAATTCTGCTAGCTGCAATTTCATTCAGTAACATTTTGTTAGCAGTAAAAGAAAACTTTAATAGTAATACTTTAAACATGATCTCTAGTTAGCTTTAACTGTCAGAGCCACATAGTCTGTATTTCTTCTTATAGCTAAGCATGAACCTGCAAGCAATCTGGCTAGCAGCATTCTTCCATGGTTTCTGCTTTGAGTTCCTGCCCTGAACTCTCTCAAGGATGGACTGTGGCCTGAAGCGTAAACCAAATTAAACCTTTCCTCCCCTGAGTTGCTTCTGTTCAGAGTATTTTATCAAAGCAAGGAAGGGGAATGAGCTTGCAGAGAAGGCAGGCTTTGTTTGGGACTATGGCTCTGGGTGTCAGGACTACTGCAGTGAGTCTTTAAGCCAGAGATCAAGATCAGGCTCAACTACTAAGTCTCACAAAGTTCCTGAAACTAACAAGATACACAGGGCATCTTGCCAGGGAGCCTCAGCAGGTGAGACCTTGGAGTCAAGGAGCTAGTTTGATGATACAGATTAAGAGAGGAAAAGTGAGGGTATAGGGGATCTGGCTAAACCCACCTGGAAGAACACCTCCCGAATACAGACCAGGCGGCCAGGGATCCCCTGGAGGATTGTGAACAGTGCAGACCTAGTGAGGAAAGCCGAGCAGGGATAGGAGTTGGGGGTTGGGGTTTTGTTACACTAACTTTGGGTTCTTTTGTCAAAACTGAATTGTGCGAGAAAAATGCAGATTGCCTGAGATGACATGTGGGATGGAAAACAAACAGCTATTCACCTCAGTCAGTGAACCAAAGCAACAATCATATCAAGTATAACTTGGAGAATAAATGTGTTTACTGGGGTTACTTCCAGGAGTGTACACCAAGGGTTACTTACAGAAGCAAATACAACTAAAATAATGTGTCAACAAAAAGCCCAGCCCAGGTGTCAATTCACAAAAGCTCAAACTCTGGAAACCTCCGTGTGGCTTAGAAACATCTCCACAGGTTCAAGAACCTTCTCCAGGCAGCTCAACTTACTCTTTTCTCCCCAGCAACCTTTCACTGCGTCCATAACCTTGGTGAGATGCCCTGTGTATCTTGTTAGCTTCAGGAACTTTGTGAGACTTGGTAATTGTTTAGGTCCTGAGCTCATGAGCATTTTCCCTTCTTTCCTGGAGGGAATATTTAAACTGAAAACTCCCAGGTCTGTAAAGAGACCCCTCCAGAACAGATCATTTGAACCCACGGGAAACTGCTAAATAACAGGAGAAGATTCAGAACTCTGGCCAAAGTTGACCAGGCAAAGAGTTTGTGATTTTATTAAATTGAAAGCACTCCAGAGCATGGCCACTTGAATCTTTTTTATCTTGGATAGCTCAGGAGGCACTCAGCAAGTACTTGATTACAAATAAAAATTGCTGCTTTAACATTTTTTTTTTTAATCCCTGACATATTCTGTTATGCTTACAGTCAGGAGCACGTTGTCCTCTGAGAGACTCCACCCAGCAGCTGATGCAGACAGATACAGACACCCACAGCCAAACAGTGGATGGAGCTTAGAGGCTCTTATGGAAGAATAGGAGGAAGGATTGTGGGCCCAAAAGGGATAGGAACCTCACAGGAAGATCAAGAAAGTTAGCAAACCTGGACCCTTGGGGCTCTCAGAGTCTGAACTGCTACCCAAAGAGCATACACGGGCTGGACCTAGGCCTCCCTGCACATATGTAGTTGTCCAGCTTGGCCTTTGTGTAGGTCCTGAACAACTGGAATGGGGACTATCCCAAAAGTTGCACATGAGATGTATTCTACTTGCTGGGCTGCCTTGTCTGGCCTCAGTGGGAGAGGAAGTGCCTAGCCTCACAGAGACTTGAAGTGCCAGGGTGGGTGGGTGGGGATATCCAGGGCCCCCACCGCTCAGAGGAGAAGGGGAGGGGGTGGGGAGAGGACTGTGGGAGGAGGTGACTGGGAGGGGCAGCGAGTGGGATGTAAAGTGAATAAGTAAAACAATAAAATGCAATTAAAAACTGTTGCTTTAGCTTGAGTTTCCTCTGCATTTGAGTCTCAATGGGGACTGGATGCTCATGAGTTATTTAGGAGGTAATTCCAGGGCGCAGGAGAAAGGGCCAAGACAGCTGAGAAGCTCGAGAGGCTGCGGTAGTCCCTGATGTTGGGCTAGGGCCTGGAAATTGCATGTCCAGAAACGCTGAGATTGTCATCTGAGATTCATGTGATCTGTCTCTCTCTCTCTGTGTCTGTCTCCGTCTGTCACTATCTCTCTGTCTCTGTGTCTGTGTGTCTGTGAGTCTCTCTGTCTCTGTCCTCCCCCCACCCCCACATACACACCCCTGGTTTGTCCTTTAGCTCAATCAATGCTATAAACTCTGCTGCCCCCTCGTGACAGCCTCTATCACTGCCGCTTCCAGAGTCCACTTTCCTAACAATTTCACCTATTTTCTTTTTTCACTGCACTTTTTAAAATATAACAAGATTAGACCTTATTCAAAATTGTTAAATATGTGCTACTAAGAGCTACTGCCTGGATATGCTTGTGGCCACGGCAAAGAGACATAAAGACTCAGAGGCACGGAGACTCGATGTATAGAGACCTAGACGTGACACTTGGTAAAGCCCAAAACTATTTATTAGCCTATTTTTATAACACAAACACTCTCAGGATTAAAATTCAAACAGAGCTAGGGCTAATTCTAGCTTTCTTTCCTGGGAATGTCCCCTTTGCTTTGTACCAAGCATGGCAGCCAGGGTCCCTGTGTCCCAGATCCCAACTCAAGATGGGTTCTATGTGTGATTCTAGAATGCCACTTCTCTGTCTGAGTGTCCCTGGTATGTGTGAGTACGATTTAACTTGTGCAGTCTTTACAGGTTTAACTTCTTGTGGTGAGCCTTAACATAGCTAGAATCCTTATAGAAAGACACACTTCAAAGAGAAGGTGGTCATGTGAAGAGGCAAGGATCCAGACACATCCAATGGAAGACAGCCATCTAAAAAGATCACACACACAAACACACACACACACCAATGGAAGACAGCCATCTAAAAAGATCACACACACAAACACACACACACAAACACATACACACACACACACACACCAATGGAAGACAGCCATTTAAAAAGATCACACACACAAACACACACACACAAACACATACACACACCAATGGAAGACAGCCATTTAAAAAGATCACACACACAAACACACACACACAAACACATACACACACACACCAATGGAAGACAGCCATTTAAAAAGATCACACACTCACACACACACACACACACACACACACACACACACACACACACCCCAATGGAAGACAGCCATTTAAAAAGGTAACAACACATACACACATGCACATGCACAAACAGCAGTGGGAAGTAGGTCATGTGTCGATGCTGGGAACAGACTAAGGCTCCCCAGGGCACTACAAAGTCCATGAAGTGGTAAAACTTTCTCTCCTAAGTCTTCAAAGGTGCTTATCTTGCTGACACCATGACTCTGTTCTCCTAGCCTCAAACTGAAAGGGCTGATACTTTATTCCACCACTGTGACCCACACACTTTGTGGTACTTACTGTTACAGAATCCCTAAGAGCATGAAACAACATTTATCCTGATTTGCTTTCTACTGCTTTAATAAACCCATGACCAAAAGCAAGTTGGAGTGAGAAAGTACATTTTAGTTTATAGGTTACAGTCCATCATTGAGAAGCAGGGCAGGAGCTCAAGCAGGAACTCAGAAGGCAGGAATTAAAGCGGACAAAGACGCTTACTGGCTGGCTCGCTCCCTGGCTCTGCTCAGCTAGCTTTTCTATATGGTCCAGGAATGGCACTGCCCACAGTGGAGTGGGTCCTACTGCATCAACCAGTAGTTAAGAAAATGCCCCCCACAGGCAAGTCTGACCTGGACAACTCAAGTTCCCTCTTCCCAGGAAACTGTCAACTGCGGCTATTCATCAGTGTCCCACGTGGTTCAAATCCTGCCGGCCAGAAGGATGTCCTCATAGCTCAGACAGATCATATGGGCCACGGAGGATATCTCATGTATGGCTCAGAACCCACAGGCCAGGGGGAAGTCCCACTACCACAGGTCTTTTCCCCAGGCACTGAAGCACAAGTCCACGACCAGCAAGTGAGGAAGTAGAAATGAACCCAGGCATCAGGATTCTTGAACAATTCTTACTACCCTCTCAAGACCATGCTGGAGCAGCGTACTCAGCCCTGCCTAAGGCAGAAGGCACCAGAGACACAGGAGCATGACATCGAGTGCTCAGCTGTGTGGAGAATGGTAAGCTGCACTATCCCTGTGGGAGGTCACAAGCCCTGCTTTCTAGCTAGCCACATACCTGTCCAGAGGGAGACGAATCTAATCGAATCTAATCGAATCGGGGCCACCAAGGTGCGAGAACAATGCAGCTTCCTCCCTCCCTCCTCCCCTCCTCCCCTCCCTCCCTCCCTCTCTCCTCCCCTACCTCCCTCCCTCCCTCCAGGCATCCCCAGCCCCATCCTAAGCAACTCTGCTTCCCAGCTTCCACCCTTATCAAATATATTCCCACCAAAATAGAAAGTGAAAGACTACTTCCTTACCCTTATTAGAAACAGAGAACACACCTCTAAAAAGCATATTTTTATTAGCAGATAACTCTTAAAAACAAGACCTTACGTAGTTGCTTTACTGCATCTGAATGATCCTGCTCCTTTCGGTGAAGGTATCTAAGATACCAGTATTAAATTAATTTCAAATTTACCATCAATACAATATACATGGTATAAGAAAAACCACAGACCTTTTTCAGATCCCACGTCTGTAAACATAATTTCCATATAGTGGCTAATTCACAAATTAAACTGTCCCTCTTATAAATATAATCTTTTTCACTGTGAATCCTGAAGCCAGTTTCCTCTGTTACCAGTGGACAGTGGAGCTTTGAGAAAATAGCTTTCTTTGTAAATAGTCCACCAATTCAAGTCTTGACGTAAGCAGCTCCAGCTCATGATAGGGAACCTGTGAAAGGAAAAACCATTAAAACTCCTGGTGACTCCGCTGTCCCTTGCCCTTGTCCTCCTCCACCAGAGGAAGGACAAAGGTCTTACCTGACATCTGCACCTGGAGTTCCCAGCACCTAGAGCAATGCTGGCCCAGAGGGGCAGCTGAGAGAGGCTGTGAGGCTAAAACACGCACAGTTAAGTACTGAGGGGAGTCTGAGGAGTGAACCTGAGCTGGAGGCCGGTGAACCACTAGAGTTTACATAAAGCCAGAGATGGCCCCAGCTATGGAAACACCAAGGGCAGAGAGAGAAAGTGGAGAGAAATGGAGGGCCTGAGATGGTAGAAGTGGAGAGGGATGGGGCAGGGGAAGAGAACAGACAGGGATGGGGAAAGAGGGAGTTAGGAGGGAGGGGGAGGGACCAGCTCTGGGAGCGTGGGCTAGGTGGCTGAGCATAGGCCTGAGGGATCTGCAGACACATTTAACTGTGTACAGACTGGATAATGCAAGGCCCTGGGTACTAACAAAGAAGTCTCTAGTTTAGGCTGCAAGCAATAAAGAAGCAATGGTTTTTGAGCACACACTACATGGCTAGCTTTTAGAAAATTAATGTGGGAATGAGCAGGACACCATGGGCAAGCCACCAGAAAGGTAGAGAGGAGTTAGTGAGTACTAATGAGAACTGGAAACATGTATCCATGTTTACTACAGCCCCAGCAGACCTTACCAAGTCCCTATTGAAAACGTAATGTTGGAAAGACTAAGGGTAGATGAAGGCCCTGGAGCCACCTTGCTAATGTACCCATTAAATCAGACAGAAACTGAAGCAAAAGCTATTCCAGTAACAGTGATTCTGAAGGCAGAGTTGAGCATGTTGAAAAGCATGTTGAAAAGTGGTATGTACCACTTTAGAAAACACCAAACTTTGAAAATTCTAACTACAAAATGTGAGTCAAGTAATTTAAACCGAAATCAACAAACTCCAAAGATTAACTAGACTGAACATTCCTGGTCTGCTACAGTGTCAAGTCACTTACTGTTAAAGTAAATTAAAATAAAGGCTGAACACGTAAAATCCATGAGCAGACAATGTCAGGGAGAGTTTGGGAGCTAATCCCACCCTTGCTTAGATTACAGATGCAATCAATACTCAGCTTGGGCCTCTTCTTGTACATGGAATCCACAGAACAGAACTTAAGCTAGCAATGCAAAAGTGTAACTAGGGGCATTCCTACAAGACCTCGAACAGACATCAGGAAGGCCGTCCTCAAAGTACCATCCTAGGCAAGGCTGTCACCACTCATCAGACAACAGGGAGGCTGTCATCAATGGACCATCCTAGGCAAGGCTGTCACCACTCATCAGACAACAGGGAGGCCGTCATCAATGGACCATCCTAGCCAAGCCTGTCACACACTCATCAGACAACAGGGAGGCCATCATCAATGGACCATCCTAGGCAAGCCTGTCACACACTCATCAGACAACAGAGAGGCCATCCTCAATGCACCATCCTAGCCAAGGCTGTCACCACTCATCAGACAACAGGGAGGCCATCCTCAATGCACCATCCTAGGCAAGGCTGTCACACACTCATCAGACAACAGGAAGGCCATCATCAATGGACCATCCTAGGCAAGGCTGTCACCACTCATCAGACAACAGGGAGGCCGTCATCAATGGACCATCCTAGCCAAGGCTGTCACACTCTCGTCAGACAACAGGAAGGCTGTCATCAATGGACCATCCTAGCCAAGGCTGTCACACACTCATCAGACAACAGGAAGGCCGTCAACAATGGACCATCCTAGCCAAGGCTGTCACCACTCATCAGACAACAGGGAGGCCGTCATCAATGGACCATCCTAGGTAAGGCTGTCACCCTCATCAGACAACAGGGAGGCCGTCGTCAATGGACCATCCTAGCCAAGGCTGTCACACACTCATCAGACAACAGGGAGGCCGTCATCAATGGACCATCCTAGCCAAGCCTGTCACCCTCATCAGACAACAGGGAGGTCGTCGTCAATGGACCATCCTAGCCAAGGCTGTCACACACTCATCAGACAACAGGGAGGCCGTCGTCAATGGACCATCCTAGCCAAG
>CM052716.1:5504230-5530799 GCA_028551405.1 Uromys caudimaculatus
TGTGCGTCCCTGTGCATAACTGAAAAAGCAAATTTTGGTAATGGACACTACATTTTGAAGGAAAAACAAAAACAAAGACGTGTGATACTATACCTGAACAACCTGGTAACCAAGTAACCGCAGGTGTCTTTGTTTAATGGCCTCTTTTCCAAGTAAGTGTTTACTGCCCAAGCAAAACCGCTGTGGGCCATCAATACACAGTGCCACCCTGAGAAAGCAAAGGCAACTCTCATTTATGAAACGATTCAAAGAACGCCTTACTTGCCAGAAATGATCTGTTTAGCCCTATGTGTCACTGTTATTTGTAACTGAATCATGAATAGACTGTCCTTTAGTTTGTTGAAAAAACATTTAATCCTATTATTGCTTACTAAACAAAAGGATTTTTCCAAAACTGATAGTTCAGCATTTATTTTCACTTGTTTTCCCTTTTACTGAAAATTCCTTTCTCATAATAGTCCTCATGATGGCTGCACCCCTCCAACACTCCCCCCAATCCCAGGTCCTCTCCACCTCTCCTCCCTTTCGGATCCACTCCCTTTCTGTCTCTTTAGAAAAGAACAGGCTTCTAAGAGGTAACAACCAAACAGGACAAAATATGATGAAGCCTATCAAAGTCGGACACGGTAACCCAACAGGAGGAGAATAGTCCCAAGAGCAGGCAAGAGAGTCAGAGACCCACTTGTTCTCAGAGTCGGGAATCCCACAGAAATACTAAGCTAAAAGCTGTACCATACACGCAGGGGCCTGGTGCAGGGCTAGGAGCCCTAATATTACATACACGCAGACACCTGCTGCAGAGCCATGTAGGCTCTGTGCTTGCGGCTCCAGTCTCCATGAAGCTCAGTATTGTAAGTTCCAGAATCATGCTTGTCTATCTTAAGATAAGCTTCAGTTTGCCAGCTGAAATCTTTAATTTTAAACCCACTACTTTCTTTACCTTTTATGGATATCCTCATCCACTGTACACGGCAGTACAAATCCATCTTCATCTAATTTAACTTCAACATCTGGCAAAAGAAAGGAAAAATCCCTCAACAACACTATCGTCCTGTGTTCCTTGTGCTGGTTCATTTCTTCCATATTGCCTTTATCACAGGGCCAAGGCTGCAAAGCAATGGCCACAACCAACGGTGAGAACAGTTATTTAATTGGCTCTACAGACTACACAAGCCATCTTTGAACTAAAAAGTCTCAATTACTCTGAAACAGTGGTCTTTCAAGCAATCTACAGAATGCTGAGAACATGTACTATTTGTGCTTCCTTGTGCAACAAGGGGCCTGAATCCTTCAAAACAGAGTAAAGAAAACCCTCAAAGTTAAGCTGACATGGAGAGGGAGCTGCAGACCTCACCCCTGCTTACAGGCCATCATGTGTCTTAATCAGTATTTCTATTGCTCTGACAAAACACCATGACCAAAAAAGCAAGTTGGGGAGGAAAGGGTTTATTCAGCTTCCACTTCCACATTGCTGTTCATCACCAAAGGAAGTCAGGACAGGAACTCACATAGGGCAGGAACCTGGAGGCAGGAGCTGATGCAGAGGCCATGGAGGGGTGCTACTTACTGGCTTGATTTCTCATGGCTTGCTCAGCCTGCTTTCTTACAGAATGCAAGACTATCAGCATACCACCCACAATGGGCTGGACCCTCCTCAATTGGTCATTTAATAAGAAAGTGCTGGATCTCATTGAGGTATTTCCTCAACTGAGGCTCTCCTCTCTGATGACTCCAGCTTATGTCATGCTGACACACAAAATCAACCAGTATAGCATGTAAAGAGAGTACCCCACATCTGACATGCGGCTCATGAGCATGCAACATCTGTTTCCTTCCCTCACAGACACTACCATCCACTTTGCAAAAATAGCCCGTTAAAGAGAGAAGTGAGATGTGTCATAAACTCATCTTTTGTGACTATTCTCTTTAACTCAACAATCTGAGAGAACAGTTAGGGCAGAGGGACATGCCTTCTTCACAAGTGCTGTACACAGATGAGCATGTGTTCTAGGGCCGTCTAACTGAATCATCTAATGAGCCACGAGTGTCCACCTGAAGTGTGGGCTAGAGTGCCAGTGTGATGAGGAACTCAATTTAAAACTCTTCAAGCCTGTATTGAATAGCTACATATGCTGATGGTGCCACAGAGAACACAGGCCTGCGTTACAGCAGCAGTCAGGAAGTCACTGAGCACTTACGATCCCACTTACTCCATCAGTCTTGGAGGTCACTGTTCCTTCTCTCACTCAGATGAGGATTGAGCAGAAAAAGGTAAAGGTGCTCTGCCAAGGACATCCTGCTACTCTGTGGCTAATGTGTGAAACTCCAACTCGGGAGTCCTGGGTCTACCGAAACTCTGCTGACCTCTCCTGCTCGCCTTCAGGTGAGGGAAGGTTCTGTCCTGCATCTCACAGATGTCCACATACAGTTCAACATGGGCAGGATGCTTCTGGCGAAACAAGCCCCTCGCTACTTACCTATGGTGTAATAATAGGGCGTCAACACCTTTGAAGCAAAATATAGTCTTGATCCTAAGAGATCGATCAGTCCAATCACTACAGACTTATAAAGATGGAGATCCATGGGCGTCTCTAGGGAGCAGCACGGAGTGAGGAATGACTTCACTTGATATTTAGGAAGAAGTTTGGGACCCTAAAATTCATACATGCAAACACAAAAAGAAAATTCAGATGTAAGGCCACAGAGTGAGTTGAAGGCTACTGGGATAGAAGACTTACCCAAAATCACTTTATATACATGTATGTTTCCAAGGCACGGGCACATGATTTTCTCAAAATGGCAATACACAAGATGGCTGCTATAGCTCACATTTTTTAAATGAGTAAAACACAGCACTCAGGTTAAAAGACTCTTTGGAATGCTTGGAGCTGCTTCAAGGTCATAATCACTCTCAAGTACAGTTTTTGTTTGTTTTTTGAACAAGGATTTCTCAGTGTAGCTGACTGTCCTGGCCTCGACAGATCTGCCTGCCTCTCCCTCCTGAATGCTGGGACTATAGATGTGTGCAGCCACAGCACTTGGCTCTCAACTGAAGTTTTCAAAAGTAGTGTTCTAGTTTGCTTTTCTTTTGCTGTGATAAACACCATGACCAAAAGCATGGAGAGGAAAGGGTTTATCTGAGTTTTATTTACACTTCTATGTCCCAGTCCATTATTAAGTCAGGGCAGAAAACTCAAGCAGGACCTGAACCAAAAGGCACCAAGGAATGCTTACTAGCTGGCTCCTGCTCAGCTAGCTTTCTTATACAGCCCTGCCTAGAAATGGAGCTACCTACAGTAAGCCACCCCTCCCAAATCCGTCATCAAGAGAATGGAGCACAGATATGGCCAATCTTATTGAGGCAATTCTTCAGCTGAGGTTACCTCTTCCCAGGTTGTGTCAAACTCATAAAAACTAACTGTGGTAAGTGGAGGATGTGATAAAGGTAACATTTCAGCTTCTAAAGAAAAGGGAGCGGGATAAAACGAAGGGGTTAACAAGCTGGCCAGTCATCTGGAAAACAAGATACCCTTTACCATCCACAGCCGAATACAAGTCCCAGCTGGTAAGGATGACTACAGTTAACCCAGGCGTCCTGTGCACCCTCTTCAATGTACTCACCACACACACACACACACACACACACACACACACACACACACACACACACACGCACACACGCACACACGCACACACACGCGGGCGTGCGCAGGAGACTGAGATAAGCATGTTGACACATATGGTGCACTGGCCAAATATGCAGATTCCAACACAAACAACATTTTAAAAATTAAAATACACATACAAATTCCTAGATTATAAGTCTGTTAAGATAGGAAATGCCATTTTAAAAGCAGTGGCAGAACAGAAATGAGATGTTACTGAGATAGGAAACTCAAAAGTAACAGAGATCTGTCTGTAAGTTTTTAAAACTTCTGCATAGCAAAATCATCAATATTGCTTTAAAAAATAATAAATTAAAGAAAAAAGAAAATATGTACAACAGTTATAACTGTTAACCCTTGTCTCATACAGAATTAAAGCTGTAAAAAGACAACTTGCTGGGCTGGAGAGATGGCGCAGTGGTTAAGAGCACTGACTGCTCTTCCAGAGGTCCTGAGTTCAATTCCTAGTAACCATATGGTGGCTCACAGCCATCTGCAATGGGATCTGATGCCCTCTTCTGGTGTGTCTGAAGACAGTGACAGTGTGCTCACATACATAAAATAAATAAAAATGTTAAAAAAAAAAAAAAAAAAGAATGCATATGTTTTTTAAAAAAGGCAACTTGCAGGAAATCTAAATTAACAATAAATATTTGAAAGCATGCTCAAGGCCATTACTCCTCATTCAAATGCTATTTGAACACATGGCAGGGCAGACCCTCTCAGGAGAGAAATGACAAGGTTTCAGAGGACCAACCACACTGCAGCTGAGGCGTGGAAGTCATGGCTGTCCCCTTTATCCTGCTAGGGGGAAATGTCCGCCTTCACCCAAGTCACTCAGGACACCCCCACCCCACCCCCGCCTCAACCTCCCCTGTTTAAGAATCTAGTTCACAGGTGTTTAAAAAGACTCTAGGATGATAAGACATATAAGAATGTTTATTACAGCATTAATGACAGAGACGAACCAGCAAAAACCTGAAATGCTTTGAGTGGAATGTCAGAGCAATGCCACGAAATTCAAAGCAGTGGCCTGGGTTCCGTATCTGGGACTCGGAACTGACCGCCGCCACGCACTGTACATAAAACAAACTGTGCCTCCTTTGTCAGCCCCATGGCTTCAAATGGGAAAGCAGCACACAGGGCGTACAAACTGTTCACCTAAATCTGGGCAGAGAAACTGCTGTTAACACTAGGCTTTCAAGGGTGTAGAGGCAGGCAGACATTAGAGCAGCCCAAGCAGCTTTAGAGACTAGAGCCCTGGTTTTTATTCATGGATGTTACTCTTCAAATCAGACATTCGGCAGTGTGAGCACAGGGGGCAGTTGTGGAGCCAGGCCTGGGGAGGCCACTTCTAATTTTACACAAGCTCTGTACAGGGTCGTGTGGGAAAGGCAAGCACCAGCAGATCGACAGCAACAGTTGGGCGTGGCTTAAGGAGACACTCAGAAGTAACTCTGCCTCGGTTCAGTCCAGAGTAACACAGCAGTGACGTGAGGTGAGAGCCTGCTGGGAAATCTGCAGTAGTGAACCTCTCCTGTCTGACGAAGTCTAAGGAACTACACGGCCAGAAACCCATCTTCTAGGACAAGAATGAGGAAAGGGACGTCTTCCAAAGACAAGATGTCTGGGACCGGTCCAGCCTAAGAGAAAGTTCTGCTATTTGGGACCAACATCAAAGGAAATTGAAGATGTCAGAGAGGACAAAAGATGAGCATCCTGGGAACATAAAGCCACACCACTCATGTCTATTCTTACCTTATAGAAGGGACACTCTAGAACAGAGGTTAGGAAAAGTTGGGTCAGCTGTGCCAGGCTCAATCTGTCCAAATATGACTCTTTACCTGAAAAAAACAAAAAATTAAAAATTGTTGAGTTAGAATGTTGGCAAGCAAAATGAAGGATTATGATCATCAAACAACCCAGTCACTCCTGGAGCAAGCAGTTTTAAATGACACAAGCTATCAGTCAATGTAAACAGTGCCCAAGCACATCCCAAGTTATGACAGTTAGTTGTTAACCACCTCACCTTGCAGCCGTTGAAGGAAAAGGGGGTTGAATATTTTTGACATAAAGTTGACAGGGTGGCATTCAATCAGCGCACACGAATGAAGAAGCCTCAACAGCATCTTTGGTGGAAACTGATGTAAATGAGCAAAGAGCACATTTTCTACCTTCCGAAACAGGGCAGGGGCATTTGGTGGCAAATAATTGAGTTTTCCAAATGGTTCAATTAATTCAGAAATCTGACTAGGTAAAAGTTTTTCCGACTGGCAAACAAAAATCTCTGCAACTACATCAAAGATGGGTTTGGAAAGAATCCGATTTCTACTGCAGTACTCCATCACAGAGCTGGCGACAGCAAGGTCCAGGGAGAAGCACAGGGAGGTGACATGCTGCTCTAAGGCCTCTGTGAGAAACCTGTCACCGTGTCCAAAAAAAACAAACGCCTCCAAGACCCTCCTGAGCTCTTCATTCGTAAACCGGGGAATGTATCTCACGACGTACTTGCCCAGTTTTATAAGCAGCGGACGTGCGTGAGTCTGGTCCAGGGCCACCAAGGCAGTGAGGACGTGGCTAATGGATTTAGGGCTCAGATAGGGGACTATTGAAAGGGAAAAGTTGTTCAGTGTGTTTAAAAATGGCTGGTGTTTGTCTACTTCTTCAGGACATGCCTGCAGAACTCTATAAATGGACACGATGTCCTCTGGAGCAAACGTTTCCAAACTTTCACTTTGCAGTTGACAGATAACCAGTTTCAGGGTCTTACAGCTTGCACCTTGAAGCCTAGCCAGACTTTCCCCAAGAACACAAAGATGGTGGACTTCCAGGCTGCCTCTTCGGAGACGACGTTGGCATTCTGCCACAAGGCTCAGCATCAGGCTACTTTGAGGCTCTACAGGCAGCAACATAACCAGAGACTGCAAAGCCGTCACCAACCCAGCATTGGTCAGATGTGAGGGATCCCGCTCACACCGAAGGCACAGAGCCTGGAAAGCATGGTTCTCCAGTACTCCTTTGGGCAGCCTTTGCTCGCCATCTCTCTTCCCTATCTCACAGATCCTGAGTAGAGCTGCTGCTGCTAGAGCGATAGGCAGGGTATCCAGGGTACTTAGGAAACTCAGCACCTCCTCAAAGGAGGCGAAGCTCTTTAGTCTCCTGAAACTCATCTCTTCATCCTCATTTTGAAGACTCTGTTCTGGTTGGTTCCATTCCTGTGTGTGAGAGAACCATGGCTCACCGACTGGATGAAGGTCATTTCCGTTTTCTGAGTGGAAGTTTTTACAGTATGCGTGATGGAATCTGACCCTCAACAGCTCAGGTTGTAGGGAACAGAACCAGACACGGAGGCGATCTGTGGCTACCTTTTGGACGTGATTGGCAGGGTGAATTTTCAGAGCAACCACAGCTCCAGGTATCCAAACAACAGACGCGTGACAAAAGGCCCTCCGCAGGGTGACAAACGCCATGCCATAGGATTCACAACACGTGACTAAGCAAAAAAAAAAAAAAAAACCAAAAAACAGAGTCAAATGCTGAGAAAGATGCCTTAACATCAACGTTTATGAAACTAAGAATGAGTATCCTATGACAAAGACTAAAAAAACAAGAACCTTGCTAAAATATTTTAAAAAGCAAGGCTTACTTTTCCTATAGAGCCAGGAAACAGAGAAAACCTGGGAAGGGGGTCCGCACTCTCCTGGTCCTGACCTCCACACCTACTTGGCTGGCACCCAACAGTTTCACCATAACTAGCCAAACATGCACACCCCCTTTCTAGGCAGTGTCACAAAGGTTCTGTTTGTTTTTTTTAATGAACTACGCCTTAAATCTAAACTCCTTGAGTCATATGTGTATGTAAGGATCTCAGATTAATGTTTTACCACAACGAGCCTTTAGAAAGCTTTCCTCTTCAGGGACCACGTTCTATGGACAAAGTGAAGGAAGTACACCAACAAATGCCACCTTTAATATGTAAAGTTGGTTGCTGATTAAATAGCTCCCAAAACCCCATAATCATATACATCGGTTACTACTCAGACTTTCAGGCCCATATGTCTCTTAGGTTTTCAAAAGAATCTATTTTCTGATTCATCAGAACTCATTGACTTAGCTGCACTCTGGCTCATTCTGAAATTTCTTTTCTGTGGCTCGTAAACACCTTAGTGTTAACAGGAGCACTGAAGCATCAAAGAGCTGACTTCCTGTGGCCTCACTATTATCAGAGCAAGATGCTGGCTCCTAATCATAACCTCCATCGCTGCCCAGCCCTTACTACAGTAAGTCTTGCCTATGGGCTAGGTAATTCAGTTCGTCTGGTTGACGCCAACTAAGAAACTGCAGCACGGGGAAATCACTGCGCCCAGTTACGCTGGGAGCGAGAGAAAGAGCTAGAATTCAAATTCTGCCTCCAAATCTCGAGACTCACGTGCTGGGGGAAGTAAAAGTCAATGTTGATATTTGAGAGAGAGGAGGAGCAGCCGACAAGATTCAAACTCCGGGTACGAGCCGGGCAAAGCATGGCAATACGCTCTGAGAAGCTGGGCTGGGGTTCACGCACTGGGTAAAACAATTACAGAAAAACAAGCGGAGCAGGGCAACGGCAGAGACAGGCGTCGCGCGGCCGGACCGGAGCCCTCGGAGCACGCTGGAGCGCGAGTAGGGGAGCCGGGGAGTCCTAACCCCGCGGAACTTACCGAGCGGCTCTGGGGCGCACCCGGGACAGCACAGAAACGTAGCTTCCGAGACCCGGGTGCGTCCGTACGCGGACACAGTCCCTTACCTGTAGGACATTCCGGCGCGTGCGCGGAATTAAGGCACCACCCACACCCGGCGCTCAGCGATTGGCCCAAGTCCGCCCGCATTTCTATTGGTGGTCGTGCGGAGCATGCGTGCTGCGCGGTGCGCGCGTGCGTCGTAGTCCCGTACGTGCCTGTCTGCGGAAAACGGGGTCCCGCGCGGGAATTCGCGACTGCAGGTACTCGGGTAGGGGTGGCGGGAGCGACGGAAGCTGCGGGGAGCCGGGACTCGCGCCTGCGCAGCGGGGATGCTGTCTCTGAGTCTCCAGGACCGCGGGGAGCTCACGGGGTGCAGACTTCTCCGCCACTTTTCCCCCAAAACCTCGTGAGCCACACGTGTCGCGTTGCGAATCACCCATTGGTCCTGTCATCTCTGTAGCAATGCTTCATAAGGAACCTTTTACGATTTTTTATCCTAGCTCCCCAGCAGATAAACCACAAGTGCTTAAAAACTATAGTTGGGTTTACTCACGAAAAGATAATTTTATACAGACTGGCTACCATTCAGCGTTAGCCACTGGATAGAATGGCGGAGTGTGGAATCTCAACCCCCTTTATGCCCCCTCCCTTTTTTTCCGGTTATCTCCGGTGGTAGGGCATGGATTAGAAATACGGACTCTGTGTAAAGTCCATGTACACTGACTGCTGATTTATGCAACGATGAGAACTTTGGGATAAGGACCAGTACTTTGATTAGGATCTAGCAGGAAACATGAATTCCCCAGTTTTAAGGGAACATCATACAGTTAACAGTTTTTTGAGTTTTGTTGTTGTGGTGGTGGTGGTGGTGGTTGTTTTTAACTGCAGAAACAATAGCTTTTGTAAGTGACACTGTGTTTGAGCTTTGCTTAGTCCTATCACCATCCAGGCTTATGGTCCTAATTCTGAAGTAAAAATGAGTAGAAAGGCAGATCACTTCTACAGGTATGCACTTCTGAGTGACATTTGCAAGACCCAAAAGTAGCTAGAAACCTGGAGTGGATTTCACGCAATCAAAGAGTCTCACTTTTGTATACCTCCAGTCTTAATTCTCTCATACTGTGGTTCATTTTAAATTAGTGTGAAGAAACAAGTTTAGAGGAGGCTGTTTCAAATTATATTTGGATGTCCTGCGAGTTACCCGCTTCATTAAACAGTATCCCTTTCTTCCCTTTGTGGTTTTTAGTGTCACTATTAGAGTTACAGCCGATGACCTGAAGTGATGAGAAGGTTTTTGTTACTATATGCTACACAGCGAGGCCAGGCAAAGGCCATAGCAGAAGAAATAAGTGAGCAGGCTGTGTCACACGGGTTTTCTGCAGATCTTCACTGTATCAGTGAGTCGGAAAAGGTAGGAGCGGCTATTCCTGTGCATTTTCCTGTACTTGTGCTGTGACATACTTCGTTGTTGAAAGAGGCTGTATACCATTTTGTTTGTTTGTTACAGAGGGCTTACCCAAGCTAGCCTTGAACTCACATTGTAGCTCTGGCAAAACTTGAACTTAGGATCCTCCTGCCAACTAGCTGAGCTTAAACAAAGAAGTATACATTTGAATTAGGTTAAAAAAAAAACCTTACAACTGAAACAGACAGACATTACGCAGCTGTAGAGGGTAAAAATGGTGTCCGTTGCATTTATCTTGGGTGGCTGTAATAACGGATGTGATGTTTTGGTTTGCCTTTATCTGCAGGGTTTTTCTTTGGGTTCCCTAAAAAAATTTTGCCATTTATTATAGCGTTCCTTCAAATGAAAGGATATATTGAAATTTAAAGAAGTGCCAACAGGATCCTGTAAACCTGCTTAATAAAGCCAGGGATGCCTCGTCTGTAGTCACGATTTCTCTGAGAAGTCCCTACATGAGCTGGCAAGCACTGTTCTGTGTCCTGTCCTCTGTCTGAGATACCCAGAACACACTGTTCCCGGTAGTTCAAGCTATATGCCAGTGCTAGCTCCTGGGCCTCAAATTCATTTCAGTGCCTCAGAAGCTGAGCGGTGTTCTCGTCCTCCAGTTCAGTTTCCCCTTGGTCTTTCACAAACCGAAGTTTCAGAAGGCTAGATGGTAAATCATAAATTATGCTTGTCGAAGGAGACATCACCTTTATGCAGCTCTGCCAATACAGCTGTAGCTGAGCTTCGAGGGGCGCCAGCAGTGCCACCAGTCACCCAGCCCTGTCATTCAGCAGTAGCTCAAAGTAAGCATACCGTAATGCTCATGCTGCTATAGCCAGAATCTGTAATAACAGCGAATGTTCTCAAAACTAGCCCTGTGGGCCTGACGGTTAACATCACTGGCTAGGTCAGCATCCATTTGGCAGGAAAGTGACTGGTGGTGGTGGTGGTAGCGGTGGCGGTGGTTTGCTCTTTTTTTTTTCTTTTATTGTTATATGATAGTGCTGTGTACACCAGGTTGTTCTCTCCCTGCTGTCTGAATGGTTGCTCTAGTTGATTGTGATCTAAGTGGGAAGGATAGCCCTCTGTTTACTACCTGTTCATGGTGGAGTGCTTCCTGTAGGGGTCCTGTAGACATTTAACAGCCTACTGGAAAGTTATCCCAAGCCCTTATCCATAGGCATGCAAAGGAAAGTGAAGGCTAGTTGTAGCTTAGTGCTAGGCCCTCTGTAAAATCAGGCACCACAAAAAAAAAAAAAAAAAAAAAAAAAAAAATGGGATCAGGGTGTAGCTCAGTTAGTAGTGTGCTTACCTAGCATGCAAAGAGCCTTGGGTTGATCCTTAGCACTGCATAAATGCCTATAATCTGGTTATTTGGAACATGGAGGCAGGAGGATCAGAAATTCAAGTCCAAATTTTGATACGTCGTGATTCTGAGGCCAAATGTAAAGTGAATTCTTTGAACCTAAATTAGGCTATGTTTATGAACAATAGAAGAAACCTGAGAAGAATTAAGAGCATGGGGCATATCCATTTGCCCTTCCTAGTGTTCCATACGTGAAGGAAACAAGGAGCTGATTCTGACAGGCAGCTGATAGCAAAGGGCAGCACATAATTTTCTCCTTTAAAATAATCATCTGTTCGTGTGTATCATTGCCTCTGCTTCATTTGTAGTACACATGACTGTGTTCAGATTTGATGAAGAGTCCAGAGCTGAAGCTTACACTACAGCCTGCCTTTACTGGGATATCCTGTCTTCTTTCATTGTTTTTAAAAAGTGTAATTTGTTTATTGGGGCAGAACAGGGCTCTTTGTACCCCAGGCTGGCCTTGAACTCTAGAGAGCCACCGGTCTCTGCCTCTTAAGTAATGGTATTAAAGGCATACACTGCCATACCTGGCAGTGTTCTGACATTTTAATTCTAGGTATTCAGTTTCTGTTATCTTTGTTTCTGACTCACCTTGACCCTGTAAAACCCCTTTGCTCTTTTTACTTGTGTGTGTGTGTGTGTGTGTGTGTGTGTGTGTGTGTGTGAGAGAGAGAGAGAGAGAGAGAGAGAGAGAGAGAGAGAGAGAGAGAGATCATAGATGGATGCATGGACGTATATAGAGCCTACCCATTTTACTGCCTTGCTGCTCAGCATGTCCCGCTGACAGTTTAAAGGGCCTGTTTACTTCTCATGTCTTCCTGAACTACAGAATTCGATAACAGTGGGGGGAGATGGGACTTTTCTTAGTGTACCATGCAGAGGGAAAGGTGTTAAACTTTCAGCAAAAGTGAACTAAGAAGGCAGTGTTCCTTTGAGTTAATTGGGCAGCATGATTGAGGCACCTAGTCACAGGACTGCTCACTGGTGTGTGTTTACAATAACTTAACCAGAAGACGAATCAGAAGAAAGCATGCAAGATAGGAAAGTGGGCTCATTGCCTCTGGTTGCTTTGTCTTGCTCTTGCCAACATATTAAATCATAAATCTGCAGTCCTTACTGCATCCTTGTTTTATAGTATGATCTGAAAACGGAAACTGGCCCTCTGGTGATGGTTGTATCTACCACGGGTACAGGAGACCCACCTGACACAGCCCGCAAGTTTGTTAAAGAAATACATGACAAGACACTACCCACAGACTTTTTTGCTCACCTGCGGTATGGATTATTGGGTAACTGACTATTTCACTTTTACTATATGCAATTATTACTTTGATATATGAATATATCTTTCAAAATCTTGAAATAAAATTGCATAAGCCTTTTTATTTTTATATAAATATTATATCTATATAAACTATAGAAATGTCAATCATTCTCCAGTTTGGACCCCAAAGCAGTGCTCCGATCCTCTCCTCCGTCTGTTCTGGGTGTGCCTGGGGATCAAACCCAGGGCCTTGCACCTGAGGGGAGCACTTTACCACTTACCTGCGCCCCCAAACACTGTGCAGAACTTCTCCACTAGTCATGGAACAGTTTTAGAAACATTTCAGAATGTTCACTAATGTCTAGGCCTCACTACCAAACCTTCTAAAACAGACGTCTTTGAAGGCTAGCACATTAGAAACAGCTAGGAAGTGTTAATAATTCCTTTACTCTGTCTCGCCCTGCCAGCAGTGACTCTGATATTCACAGGTAGGACCTGTTGTCAGTAGTTAGCTCTGAGTGTAAAGTAGCTTGCCGCCAAGCTGATGACATGATTTCAGTCTTCAAGACCCACAGACAATCCTGCACCTGCCCTTCAACCTTCACATAATACCATGGTGCCCATGTGTGTACATGTATGTGTCTGTATATACAGAATAAATTTTAACTAAAACATAGAGGGGCCAGCATAGAAAGCTGCGATACGAGAGAGGCGGTGCTGAATCTCCATACTCTGGCCTGTAGTCTGTGATTCATCTTTGATAAATAAGCTTGGGAGAGTATCTAGCACAGACAGCCTACCCTGCTTAGATTCTCCATTATAACCCCAGCCACAGTTTGCTTTATGTCTAAACAGTGTTTCATTTTTTTCCTGAAGCTTTTCTATAAAGATCATATTGAAGCCAGACCCAGCCATTCTAGTCAGTGGTGGGCCCATGTATGTTCCCATCACACGCTCACTCTGTCGTCAAGCCATGGGGACAATTAACATGAGAAACTTAAGTTTCAATTCTGAATTTTCAAGCAGATGTGAAGAATTAGCTTCCTCAGCATGCAAGACTGAGCAGTTCTTTACATTGACACGGTCTCTGCTTGCCGTGCAGGTGTGCCAGGGTGTTCAGGTCAGCAGTGGTAAATACTACTGGGGGAAGATTGGTATTTGAGGCTTTGTAGGTTTCATGGTCATTGTCATAGCTGCTGGGTATTTCTCTGGCTGTGTTCCAGAGTGTGTGTGGCTCAGAGGCTGGCCTTGGCGGTCGTGTTCAGAATGGGGAAAGTGTACAGTACAGACACTGGCTTTTAAAGTCGGCTTTACCTGTTTCTTCAGATTCCTATATTGTTATAATAACTCATGGAAACAGAAATGTTAAATACGTATATTTTTTTTGACCTGTAGCATAAAATATTGCATACTTACCATTGCTGGAAAAAAATAAGAAAATGTGGGTCTATGTACTTGATATATATACTTGATTCATATGTAGGAGTATGGGGTGGTGTTGAGGCATTTTGTGTCACTGTCTGTCATATCACTGAGCCTTCATACTCCCTGAGTCTGTATCTGGGTTCTCTAGGTTTGGGTGACTCAGAATACACAGACTTCTGCAATGGAGGGAAAGTAATTGATAAACGACTTCAGGAGCTTGGAGCCCAGCATTTCTACGGCACCGGACATGCCGATGACTGTGTAGGGTAAGGGAAATGCACATTTGTTTTTTCAGTGAACTCTACACGTGACGAAAGTTGGCTAGCTTATAAAGACATTTGCTTTGGTTTAGCACTGACAGTCATCTGAGAGTCTCATAATTTCAGCATTTTAGCTCTGGGATCCAGGAAGGTCAGATAACTAGACCCTGGTTGGCCTGTGTCTTCCATCTTCCAAGTCCCCCTAAACCCCCAGTACCTGTTAATGGAAAAAGAAGCCCCCAGCACAGCTTGCTTGCCTCTCAATATAGACCTGTTTATAGGAGTGAGCGTTTTTCTCTGGGCACAGTGGTATCTCCTATATGTCTTCTCTCTGCCCTGCACACAGAGCTGTTTACATCTCCTCTAGTGGGACGAGCCCTGCAGGTTGAGCGTCACTGACCATGGCATGTCTTGGCTGTCTCTCCAGCGTAATGGCTGCGCTGTTAGCCCATTCCTCATTTTCATGTTTGCAGCTCCGTATTTAAGCCTGTCCACAGCCTTCCCAGTCCTCCCAACACGTTTCTTCCCGAGTCTTCAGCATTGTCCTGTCACAGTCTACTGCTCAGCCTTTGACCGTCATTGCTGTAACCAGATACGAGCGCATGCTTTCTTGTTGTGGTGGTTTTGTTTTGACTAGGTAAAAAACTGAATGAGTTTCCAGTCACTGTGCTTAGTAAATAACCTGTTTATGGAAGTAATGACATCAGTAATGTCCTGCTTCTCTCTGGTGGGGGCCTCTCATGTTTCCTCTCATCCTGCCTGGTGCCCACGCCGTCCATGATTTCCTTCAGCTGCAGACAATTTCCGCATGTTACCTGCTCATTCTGCAGCTTCATTCTGAGTGGTAATTGTGAGCTATGTTTAATTGTAGGATAATGCTTGTGTCAGTCCATTAGGCGCATCTTCTATAACACTGCACATAGCTGTCTTCAAAGGATCCTGGGTCACTTACTCAACCAAGTGTTAAAATTCCTGAGTGTGTTTCAGTAGTCTATGCGTCTTCACCGTTGAGCCTAACTGCTTTATGTGTCTGAGGTTCAGGTGCCAGTGGAGACACTGCTGTATCATGTCCCACCAGGCTGAAGCAGAGAATGCACTTGCACTCACATGCCTGTGTTGACATTGTCCATCCTCTCTTGATGACCAAAGCTTTGTTCACTCGTGTTTCTGTGCCTGTGAAAGATAATGGCAAGGTGTTCTGCAAAGCTTCAGGGCGTGGTCAGACAGGCCAGTGCTTGTGGCCTTTAGAACTGAGTTTCTGCACAGTGGACGTTAGTTCCCTTCAGCATCACTGGTAGCATCATCTTACTCTTGCTCACGTACAGGAGTCGTGCTTTACACGTAACTTACTGTTGAACTTGCGTTCGTGAAGACTCCCCAGGATAAGTGCAGTGCAGAGTTCGTCGATGTAAAGTCTGAGTCCTGGGAAGACAAAGGTCTGAGATGAGCCTCCTGATGGTCACGTACCTTAGTGATTAGGATTTGATGTGCCTTTAAGTTGAGATGAAAAGTGATCTTTTGGGCTGGAGAGATGGCTCAGCGGTTAAGAGCACTGGCTGCTTGCTCTTCCAGAGGTCCTGAGTTCAGTTCCCAGCAACCACATGGTGGCTCACAACCATCTATAATGGGATCTGATGCCCCCTTCTGGTGTGTCTGAAGACAGCTACATATAAGTGAAATAAATCTTTTAAGAAAAGAAAAAGTGGCCGGGCAGTGGTGGCGCATGCCTTTAATCCCAGCACTTGGGAGGCAGAGGCAGGTGGATTTCTGAGTTTGAGGCCAGCCTGGTCTACAGAGTGAGTTCCAGGTCAGCCAGGGCTACACAGAGAAACCCTGTCTCGAAAAACCAAAAAAAAAAGAAAAAAAAACAAAAGAAAAAGTGATCTTTTTTTTTCTTTAGCTTTCTGACACTGTCTTGCCCGAGCCACCACTGTTCACACGTCAGGAACACTGTGGCTGTGTTTGACTTTGTTAGTCCTAGCTAAACTTCTGCAAGTTAGGAATGAATTAATTGATTAGAAAAAGGTAAAAGACATATTCATAGATTAGCAGAAAGGGAAGAGAAGTTTTTATTTAGTCAAACACTTACTTTTAATTGAGGATCATTTCTTGATGGTGCCTGTAGGAGAAAGATCAACAAGTTCAGTAGACAAAAAAAAGTGGTGCCTTCATCTGATGGAATGATCATTTAGAACACAAGTGTGGCGAGCTTGGTTAATGACATCAGGATTGAACACATCTGTAAACTTCTAGCTCCCTAAAGTGCAGATGGCCAACTATGAGAGTTGTTATATTCCTGTTAGCAGAGCAAAACAGCTTCCATATCAGCTCATTGGCTTTGTATGCATGCTCAGATTGCACACAGTGTTTGTTAATCAGCACAGTGCTGTGCTTTTGAAAATTATTTATAGTCTTAATAGTCTCTTTAGTGCTTCTAACGGTTGCATATAGTCCTCTTCCGAATGCACAAACTACTGCGGTGTCATTGTTACGCACAGACAACCTAGGCATTTGATTATTCTTGCTTTTTACCCATACCAGTTTAGAGCTTGTGGTAGAGCCGTGGATTGATGGACTCTGGGCTGCTCTCACAAAGCACTTTAAGTCACTTGGAGGACAAGAAGACATGAGTGATGCACTCCCACGAGTATCGGATGCCCCCTTGAGCATGGCCGTGAAGCCAGAGTTGTTGCACGTCCAGTCACAAGTTGAACTTCTAAAATTAGAGGACGTGGGGAAAAAGGATTCTGAGCTTCGGGAGCAAAATGAGACAAACAAGAGTCAGCCTAGTCGGATCGAAGACTTTGACTCCTCGCTTGTCCACTCGGTTCCGCCCCTCTCACAAACCTCTCTAAGTATCCCTGCTGTGCCCCCAGAGTATTTGGAGGTCCATCTTCAGGAGTCTCTTTGCCAGGTGAGAGATTTACTTCATGCTCTGTGCTTCATATGCTGCTGAACTGTTAGTGTTTGCCTTGTGTTCTGTTTGCTTTTCACGTCAGAGGTCCACATCTCCTGGACCAAGTGCAGCATCTCTGCCGTGCCCCTCCTTTTCCTGCGGCAGCCATGCCTGTTGTGCAGTGTAGTGTCTGTGGCTGCTCTCACCAGATGTCTGCAAAGAAAAGAGCACTTACTATCCAACCCTTCCAGAAAAGCTATGCCCAACTCTGTCTCAAATGGCTTGATGTTGTGGAAGTCTGTTTCTGTCTCTGACAAAGCCTTTCATGGCATTGCTGTCTCTCTGTCTTCACTTTGAGTTGCTGAGTGGTCAGCTTGCTCACATCTCTAAGGTGCTCTGAGTTCATCTAGCACCGAGGTGCAGAGCCTCAGCATTTCGTCTTATCCAGGCTCTCCCAGCCTTTGATGTTGTACTCGCCTACCCTGCACTGACACTGCTCTTAACACTGCAGCTTCGCCCTCCACCTGTGACAGTGTGGAAGGTCTCACCACCCATATGCTTGCCCAGATCCAGACTCCTGTATAGCAGCTTGATTAGACTGTTCTAGCGCAGAATGTCACGGATCCAAGAGTCTCACAGTGAGATGTTTTCCTGGGCAGCTGTGTCTGGGCTGGAGGGTAAAAGCAGGATTAGACACAATGAGAAGCTGAGCTGTGGTGCATTCTCTGCAAAGGCTCCAGTATCTCTTGGGAGTTTGGAAAACTGACTGGTACTTTCGTTAGTCTGGAGTTGGGACACAGGATCTGGGTTTATAGTCATTATAGTCATTAGATTTAGGCTGCTCTCAAAGGGGAGGTGGCTGAGGCAGGCTGTGACCTTGGAATGCTGAGTGCTCCCTGAAGATTGTGCTGAGGGCTGAGCCAGTGCTGATGATAGATCCTCTGAGAGTCACATTCTAGAGTCCCCCCACTGGGCCTCCAACATCCAGCTCTGATTTGCCCCCAGCCTTCCCAGTTCTGCAAAGTTGGTTAAAGTTTGTTAAAATGATTTCCATTTTTAAATGTAATAAAATTAAATTAGAAGAGGAATTGGAAGAAATCACAAGGAATTAGGTTTCTGTGGTGTTTTCTAAGATCTGTGCTGTCCTTACTGAGGCCACTAGTTACGCATGCCCCTGAAGTAACTAAAACTAAGAATACCCTTCCTACGTCAAGCCTGCTTACCAGTAGCCTTGGCTGGATGGCCAGAAGCTCTACGGCTCGTCTGTCTCAGCAGCTTTTTAATGTGGCTCTGGGGATTGAACGCTGGTCTTTGTGTTTGCACTTTACTGACCAACCCATCTTCCTAGCTTGAGAATTGTGTCTCATTATATTTTATCCAATTTGTTTCTCAAGGAGGAAAACCAAGCATCTGTGCCGTCAGTGGATCCAATTTTTCAAGTTCCAATTTCGAAAGCTGTTCAGCTGACTACAGATGATGCCATAAAGACCACTCTGCTATTGGAATTGGACATTTCTGTAAGTTGTTGCTAAGCTCGTTCTCAGCATGGCTGCCCTCTGGGTGCTTGGGTACTACACCCAGGAGGAGGAGACGTCTCTGGCAAGACGCCTGGCCAATTTATTCATGATCTATAGTTTCCTCCTCACCTCGTTCTACTTTAGAGCAGAGGTGAGACATGGCTACACGGACAGTGCAGAATGTAGCACTGTTGCCGTTGTCATAGCCATGAGAGATTAATGGAGTCCAGGTGGGAGTTCAGACAACATTCACCTGTGTCAGGCCCACAGAAAGAAGCTGTCCACTTAAGGTCAGCCATCGAGGCAGAAAGAAAGTTGAGGCTAGGTGGTCAGGAAAGCACTAACTTCTCCGGGCAGGTGTTCTGAGTCTTTGGAGATTCTGAAAAGATTTCGGAATCTCTCCAGAAAAGTGACAGAAGAGAACATTTGCCTGTGGGGTCAGAGGCTGTACCTGTCATTTGCCTGTGGGGTCAGGGACTCTATGTGGTCGTTTGAACTCCATCCATGAGCCCATCTGCATCTGCTCACTCTGTGAGGGAGTCTTCAGCCATTAATTCAGCCATTTGTCTTGAAGGATGTCCCAAGAAATGAAATCAGAGCATTTCAAGTTGTCTGTGGCGTTCAGTAGAGCTTCCTGGTAGAAAAAAGATAGCAGGCATCTTAACCATAACCAGACCACTGTTTTGTGTCTTGTTAGTGACAAAGTTCACATATCTGTTAAATGTGGGTGAAGTGTGTTTTGTGTGTGTCTGTGCCAGAAGGTTCTGTCAGGAATCTTCCTGGAGTACTCTTCCATCTCATTCATTGAGACAACCTCTCTCTGTCAAACTGAGTTCTCCATATGGCTGGTCTCCACAAATGGCTTGCTGTTAGATGGGCTTCCCCTGTCTCCACCTTCCAAGGATGGATTTACAAGTGGGCACACAGCTAACTAGCATTTATGTGGATTCTGAGAATCTCAACCTCAGTCTGCAAACTTACTGGTTAGAGCTTATCTGCTCCTGGCATGTTTATTTTGTTTGGGTTTTTAAAGATTATATCTCACTCTATAGACCAGGCTGGTCCCAGAATTCAAGAGATCTGCCAGCCTCTGGCTCCCAAATGATGAGACACACACACACATACACACACTGGTCTTTTCTGGGGTAACTACTAATGGAAGTGTTTGTTTGACTAATTGGACTTATTCATCGGGTTCTCTGTTTTGGTTAGAATTACTTTGTGAGTTCCTGTACTAAGGTAGCCATAATGAAAACAGCTCTCATTACTCTATACCTTAAACTTTTTTAACGCATAGGATTTTCCTTTTCTATTTCACCTTGGTCCTTCTCTAGAAAATAGGGTTTTCCCATCAACCCGGAGATTCCTTCAATGTGATCTGTCCAAACAGTGATTCTGAAGTAGAAAGCCTGCTGCAAAGGCTACAGCTGGCTGATAAACGAGCGCACCGTGTCATCTTGAGAATTAAGACGGACACTAAGAAGAAAGGTAGGACGGATGGTGGGCACACCCAGCATCCTGTGTGCTGGCTGCACAGATGCTGTACCTATGCACACACACACAACCACACGTACACACATAGCCACAAGCAAACCCTGCGCTGTTCTTACAGTGAGCAGTGTGGGGATGGACTTCCCATGTATTGAGCACTTTTGGGCACAAGAGGAGCCTGAGCCTTATGTAAAATTCCTATTAAGTTTATTTCTCATACTGATATTTTATTATATAAAAATAATTGTTCTATATGTAAAAGAAACTGCATTATTTAAAGTATTAATATTATTTGTATATAATCTTCAACTTATTCAGTCCTATAGTTCCCGTTTTTCAAAAAGAGTTGTTTTTATTTTGTCTGGTGTGCGTGTATGTGTGTGTATCTGTGATATATGTGTGTCTGGGGGGGTATATCTGTGATGTACGTGTCTGTGTGGTGTGTGTGTGTTTGGTGTCTGTGTGTGTGGGGGGGGTATATCTGTGATGTGCGTGTCTGTGTGTGTGTCTGGGGGGGGTGAGGGGGTGTGAGCATGCGCACCTGGTTGAGGCCAGGAAAGATTATTGGATTCCCCTAGAGCTGCAGTTAAAGGCATGTGGGCCTTGGAACTGGACACCTCTAGAAGAGCAGCTAGCGTGCTTAGTAACTGAGCTGTCTCTCCAGCCCCTGAAGTTAATTTTAAATGGAACATGGTCATCTTTTGCCATTTTGTTATTTAATTTTACATAATTTTCTTTTCTTTTATTTGGTACATTTTTAATTTATCATTCTTTTCCTTTTATGAAGTGGCTGTTTTTTGGTTTGGTTTGGTTTGGTTTTTTCCTGGCGTATTTATTTCAGCCAGTGGCTGCTGGAGCATTGCCACAAGGCGTCAGACTTGGTAGCATTGTAGTGTAGAGTGTTGCAGCTGCCTGTGTTTGGTGAATGTAGAGTGTGCTCTAAAAATGTGTTTGTGGTTGTGTCTTTTCTCTGGCCTGCCGCTCTTCCTGCCTCACCTGCAAGGAGCTGCCCTGCCCCAGCATGTGCCTGAGGGAAGCTCTCTCCAGTTCATCCTCACCTGGTGTCTTGAAGTCCGAGCAGTTCCTAAAAAGGTGTGTCTCCTTGGGAGTAACTTGAAGAGGGACTGGGCTCTGCTGGGGACTTGTAGATGAGCCTGCCAGCCCTTAGAGCTGTGGAAGGTAGTGTGTCCAGATGTCTTCTAAGATTGTGAAAACGGGTCTCCTTCAGCCGCCTTTCCATCGCTACAGATCTGTGCACTGCCGCTGGCTTACTGCCAGGGGAACCTCTGGGAAACGGAAGGGTTTCTGGCCTTTATTGCCGTTTACAGGAATTTTGAAATAGACTGAGCCACTAGAGGTCACTGTTACACCAGGAACTGTATTTATAAAATGCTGGCGGCTGATTTTTTTCTAAACATTCTGTAAACTAAGCACTTTGTAAACATTTTCTGAACTGCTTTACTAGACTTGAATTGTCTGAGCAGAGACTGTGGTAACTAAAGCTGGGCTTCCACACTGCATTGTGCAGGTGTCTGCTGCTCGCTGGCCTTGGGAAGCAAACAGTTCATTTTGATGAGAATCTCTTTTGTTTTAATTTTACCAGTTTTTTAAATTTTACAAAGTGTGTGTAAATAGATTTTTACTATACAAACGGTGCTGTGTAAAGATACTTATGTGGAGGTGACATGGGCAGTAAAAGCTGTGTGCTTGCCGTCGAGGTTAGTCTGGAGCCTCATCCCCAGCAAGCCTTCTACCTGTGTTCCTGTGCGAACACTGGGGGTATTTTTAATGGGTGCACCCTTGTTGGCTTGATCATGAACATATGGGCAGTTTCTAGATTTTCTATGGGGAAAAATAATGTCAAAGCAGAAATTTCTGTACTGTGATAGTCTTTGCACACATGTTTTAAACATTTGTGTGAAATAAAGTCTTTAGGGTAGAGCTGATATTTTAATGATTTATACTTTAAAACCTCGCAATGTATTCTGCTGTCGGAGCTCGTTCTCTCTCATTTCTTTGATCTTTTATTTACTTGCTTGTTTGTTTTCTTATTTATTTATTCACTCATTTATTGGAGACAAGCTCTCACCCTGTCACTGTGGCTGGCCTGGAACTCACAGCTAACCGTAACCACAGAGTAGCTCACAGCTGGTCTCTTTCCTCAGGCTTTTTTGCGGGCCCTTGCGGACTACACCAGCAGTGCCACTGAAAAGCGGAGGCTGCAGGAGCTGAGCAGCAAACAGGGAGCAGCTGATTACAACCGCTTCATCCGAGATGCCAGCATCTGCCTGCTAGACCTCCTGCTCACCTTCCCGTCCTGCCAGCCTCCGCTCAGCCTCCTGCTGGGTGAGTCACCCCCTTCCCTCTACAGCCCCAGGCCTCGTGCACTGTTAGTGAGCCTCTGTGCTGTCTAGAAGGCTGGCTGTTCCTGGCTGGCTGTAAGTCCTATGCGGATGCACTGTGGACGCGGCTAAATGGGGCTGGTGGGTGACAGTCAGGAACCCATGGTGTGTTTTGTTTCAGATTATAGTGACGTCTTTTAGAGGTTGGAGTCCCTCTTCCACACATTCTGATTCTTTTCTTCTTTGTGATTTTTTTTCCTTCTATTAATGTCAATGTCATTTTCTCTATTAATTATCCAATTGTTTTTTTGTTCTTTTTTTACTTAGAAGTTTAGCATCTTTTCTAATTTATTTTTTTTCAGTGAGGTTGTTTAGCTGAGTTTCCCTAACAGTGACTATTCAGAGGGACAGAATGATCCTCATTAAACCTGGTCAGCATGTGGTGTGACTGCATGAAGCATGTGCCCTGGGTAGAATGCAGGGACACTTCCATCTGTGTGCATTCAGAAGCACGGTGTTCCAGAACAACGGGGGCCTTTGTAATACAGGTTGACACACCTGGGGCGTGGGGAGCCAGCCTACTCACAAGGAGCTGGAGCTTCCAGGAGTGATGGCCATGTGCCTGTAGGATCCTGTAGCCTTTCCTGCATTTGTTTTTCTGTAGTGGGGCAGAGCCAGATGTTACATTCACGTGTATGGCATGAAAACACATGTAGTCCTCTTGCTAAGCCATCAGGAGCCCTCTCAAGGCCTGTGCAGGGAATGGCTAGTCAGGTCTTGCTTTCTCTTCCCATGATTTCTTAGTGTTCTTTTCTTTATCTTCCTCCTAAAATGTTGTTTGTTTGTTTGTTTGTTTGATCATTACATGAGGCCAGTCTCCCCCATTCTGTCTAAGCCAGCTTGGCTGGTGCTTTCTGGCTTGGTGGTATAATGGAGGTGGTAGAGGCTGGTGCCTAGCCAGAATACAGGTTAGGAGCTAGTGTTAGGACCTACAAAATTGAAATTTTCCATTTCTTTAAGAAAAATTAACACATCCAAAACTTAAGATGAGCCCTGTACCTATCTTTGTTTTCCTGCTTTATTAAGACCAAGCTTAGAAGGAACTTTTCAACGTTTTGCCCAAATAAATTAAAAATAAAACAAATTATTCACAAAAATTCCAAAATTTGTAAGCAGATATTTAAAATATGGGCTGTTTATGTTTTACACAAGCCGCTGGCTGTGCATTTTTATTTTTAAACCACTGGGACTCTGCAGAAGTTGCTTTGAAAAAGTCTCCTACCATAGACTTAAGCTTCTATTACGTTATAAACACAAGAAGGAAAAGTACATCTTACTCCTGAGTATTTCCTAGAATATCTGTCTTTGGTATCTTTGAGGCCTTGACTTTATTTCACATCTGGAAACTCTGGGATGTGTCTCTCTGGATGATCTTAGACACAGGAAAGCAATGAGTCTGTAGACTGCAGGCTGTTCACGCTCTGCCATTGCTATGCTCACCCTGAGACCAGCATGGGGGAAGGGGTCCTGACGTTAGAGCTGAACCGTGTATCACTACATTATGTACTGCAAAATATTTTAAATGAGAACATGTTCTTTTGAGTATTCTAAGCAAGAAGGCTAAGTATAGGCCTGCTTTTCTTTTGTTCCTGCTTCAGTAGGCCTGAGTTAATTGCCTGTTTTCTTTTTAGAGCACCTTCCTAAACTCCAACCTCGACCGTACTCATGTGCAAGGTATGAGTACTTACTAGCATAATACTCAGCTCCAGAATCAGGGAAACCTGACCGGCCAAGCTCTCTAGCTACCGGGCCAGTTGCTGCCAACTCCCCTGCTCTGTAGAGTGCAGTGCGATCTGAAGATTGTGGGATTCACAGTTAAGGGTGGGTGGACCATCTGATGTTCCCCTGTGTAAGGCAGTGGGCTCCAGTCTCACGGTCCTGGGGCACTCCAGCTAGCCTGTGCCTTCAGTGATGGTGCAGCAGGAGCTTGTGGGAGGGAGGGAATTAGTTCCCCATTTGCATGGTAATAAAATCAGTCAGGTAAATACTGGGGCAGCTCACTTTCTACAAAGCTTACTGAGACACTAACCTGTAACCCTGAAATACCTCACTGTGGGGTTAAGATGGCTCTTGTCTAGAGCAGTGGCCAGGTGAGGCTGCTGTGCCCCCAGCACCATGAGGAAGCCTCCTTTGCCCCGATGGGTACCTCAGAACTTGCCTGTGTCTTTGCAGCTCCAGCTTACTCCATCCAGACAAGCTTCACTTTGTGTTTAACGTCGTAGAGTTTCCATCGAATACCACAGCGGCCTCACCGCGGAAGGGAGTGTGCACGGGCTGGCTAGCCACATTGGTTGCTCCATTTCTTCAGCCAAACACAGAAGTTTTGAATGAGGACAGTGGTGACGCTCGGGCTCCTGAGGTACTGAACTGGTGTGATTTCAACTTTGCTACAGTTCGGCTCTCGCCTGACTAGAACACTAACGTACTCACAGCTTAGACTTGCAGATGGTTGTCAGCTGCTGTTGCTCATCCTGTCTGTAGAAAATAATGCCTTTTCTGTGACTGCTCTGGACTGTGGGGGGCAGTGATGAGCCCAGGATGACAGGGGTGGCAGTGGAGCCTGACGTCTCCTATTGCTGCTTCCCAACTATGTCCGTCATTTAAAACAGTTTTTTTAAATGCTTTAAAGTATTCTTTGACATTTCCTACATCGTGTACTGTGTACCCTGATTACCTCCCTAACTGCAGCTTCCCCCAGGATGCCCCAGTCACGTCTCATCCCTCTTTGTGTCCTTATTTATTCATTCCTTTGTTCAGTGGTTTTACCTTACTGAGTTAGTGCTGTCTGTGTGCTTGAGCGCGGCGTCATCCACTGGGCATGGGACACACCGCGGGGCTACAGACTCACAGGGAAGTGATTCTCCTCAGCAGCCATCATAGGGCGCTTACACGAGCCTGTCTTCCTCTTCCCTGACTCCTTGCTTTTTGCTTCCAGTTCACAGGGAAAAAACAAAAGAAAACAACAAAAAAAAAAACTATGCTCAGGAAAACCACCTATGCTATGGGTAAAAATGAAAATATTTGTAAAGTAAACTTTTCCTTCCTCTGTAGTATGTGACATGCTCATGGCTTTAGCAAGGTGTGATCCTCCTGTTTAACTTCAGAGTACTTCCCTGAGGGGGGTGGGGGATAACACGGGTGCGTCCTCACAAGATCTCCTGGTTGTGTGCTCTCACGTGCTTGCCTTCTTTTAAACTCACTGAAGCTGCTTCGATATTCCAGATACCTATCTCTCCTCGGCCAACAAATTCTTTCCACTTACCAGATGACACATCGGTCCCCATCATAATGGTGGGTCCAGGAACTGGCGTCGCCCCCTTCGTTGGCTTCCTCCAGCACAGGTCCGTATTCATTGCCACTGCAGAACGAAATCCTTGTAATCACAGGTGGAAACAAAATTGCCCGTTTTGTTCTGAATAATTGAATATTGGTTGTAAAATTTTTGCTTTAGAAAGTTTTTACCTAGTACCAGGTGCTGTAGTGATTTGTCACCGTGGGGAAAGGAAACAGTATTTTTCAGTCTAGAGGGATGCTTTGTAATTCAGGTAGAACATCTGCTTGGTGTGAACAAGGGTTCGGGGTCAGAACGTAGTGCTGTGGCAGATAATATCAAACATAGCGAATGCTGGTATTTTAAATGAGTCGCTTGGAACAGTGCAGAGATGAATTTTACAGACCTGTTTGTTGGTGATATTTCCTGATGACAGATATTTATTTGTGTGCTCATTATATCCAACACTTCCTTTTTACATTAGAGAAAAACTCCAAGAACAACTCCCAGAAGGAAATTTTGGAGCCACGTGGCTGTTTTTTGGCTGCAGGCATAAGGACAGAGACTATTTGTTCAGGTACAGGTTACTGCTGCTGTGACTGCACAGCTGTAGCGTGCCGGCCTTGGCGTCGCCAAGCCACCGCCTTTCACTGATCATGCAGTATTATGTTGCAGGGAGGAGCTCAGGCATTTCCTCAAGACTGGGGTCTTGACTCACCTGAAGGTCTCGTTCTCAAGAGACACTGCACCTGAGGGGGAGGAGGATGCCCCAGCCAAGTATGTGCAGGACAACCTCCAACGGCACAGCCAGCAGGTGGCCAGGATCCTCCTTCAGGAGAAT
>CM052716.1:5531299-5607305 GCA_028551405.1 Uromys caudimaculatus
AGGTCCTAAATCTCCTTTGTGCTGAGAAGTTGGTATCTCAGTCTGTCCTGCAGAGACTACATTCTCTGGTTCAAATATCTGAGGACTTGGGGCTTTTCAGGTCTTGCCTTCCATGTACTGTGAAAGTGTTTATCAATGCTACAGACATGCTACGGGCAACATGCTTTCCCCTGATTGAACCAGAATGCGGGAGCCCTTCCAGGGTCTGGAAGAAACACTTGGCACACTGTATCCTATACGGCTGCTCTGTCAGAGCTCAATGTGAAAATGCTGCAGAGGCTGTGGAGATCTGAGTTGGGCATACAGAAACTCCACCACCCTCTGCTGCAGTATCTTTTAGGCATGGGTGTTGACACAAACCTGGGCCTACGGGAGATGGAATGGATCTTTAGGGCTAACAGGTACAAGCAGAAATGTATTCAAGGACAATGCTTTAGGGTGATTAGAAAGAGACAATGTAAATGCATTGTCTTGTTTGTTGAGAAATCCATCAAATTTTGCACAGAATTTCTGCCATGGAAACCAACTGAATGGTCAGTGTTAGCATTTCCTCTAGGCTCCACCCAGCAGTTACCTAGTCCTGCTGGTCTCTTTCCTTCTTTCTCTCCTCCCCCCCTTTCTCTTTCTCTCTGTACTTCTCTGTTCCTTTTCTTTCTCTGCCTCTACTCCCTCCCCCAGACCCCCTTACCATGTCCCAGATAAACTTCATTTTATACTAGACCTGTTGTATGGCTGATACCTGGGGGGGAGGGGAGTTCCTCAGCAGGGGTCTGTCCCCCTCCCACCACATCATGCTGTCACTTTATAAAACATAGCAGTCTGCATCCCAGCTTTTGACCAATCTCAGAAGAAAATCTTATTGCTAGCAAAGAACCACAGTGCATGAAATTAAAGAAAAAAAACTGAACAGGCACAAGACACAGTTCCCTGTATAAAAAATGTGCTCCTGTCTTCATTTTAGCTATTTTTAATTGTGTGAAACACAAAGATGGAATGAAGATGTCAGCTGGCCACAGCTTCCCCAGGCACCTGCAGGAATCATTCATCTGACGGATGAGGCACATCTGCATATAGAGACCACTGTACACCTTCCATATGCAGCCATGAAATATGAGCCATCAGCGTGGCAGAGAGTATTTTTATCAGGACCCAGGGAAGTCCCAACAGCTAAAATAGAGAGACAGGAGTGCTCAGATGAGACCAGCCTTGCTTGTCCTCTCGACCTCATCCATCTGCAGTAAGAACAACAGTTCTAGTGGTTGTTGGTGAAAGGGCTGCAGGACGCTTTATGCTATGGTTATGAGCTGCACTGAGGGACCCTAAGGGCTTTTCCAGTCCCACACACTCCTTACAGCTTCCCCCTCCTGCCTGGGGTCAAGGCTAGGCCAAATTCCATTCTCCACCCACCGGAACATTCTTGAGTAAAAAATTCTCAGAAAACCACAGAATGCACTGACTGATAGTCACCTGACCCTCTGGAAAGTCCCAGGTAGAGTTCAAATTCATGTCATGATCTGCCCATGCTTGCTAGCCAATAGATTAAAGGTCATTATGTTTAGCCAGTAAGTTTGAACTGTAACCTTACTGATGTAACCTATGCCCCTAAAAAGTATAAAAACTGCTTGTAATAGCCATTAGGGGTTGCTTTCTAGTCACTCGCCTTGAGGGAAGGTCGATCCCGACGCACCTGAAAATAAACCTCTTGCTTTTGCGTCAATCTGCGTCTCAGTGTCTCACTTGGTAAGTAAGGAAGTAAGCACCACTGACCAAAGGCCTGGATCTTACAGCACCACCACAGTCTCCATGACAACACAGAAAATGCCCAAGGTTTATAAACTCCTTTTATGGTCTTACCATGCAGTGAACGAGCTAGGAGTAAGAAATGAAGCCAGTGCCAGAGAGTAACGAATACTTGTGGACAGTTCTAGTGGTGACCCCTGACTGTCCAACCATTAGTGCTAAAGGCCCTGGACTCCTGTGTGTTCTCTCTGTAATTCGAGAGTATTTGTTGATGTGCGTTGTGGGTTGACATGTCTGTTGATTGTAGCTGACTGAAGCCAAGAGAAGGTAGCCTTGGCTCACTGTGCCATGCCAGGAGGGAAGTCTGTGTCTCAGGACTGTGGGTTCTCAGAATATGGTATCCAGAACCAGAAATGGGAAAATCTTGGGGTTTGGGGGTATGTGAAAAATCTTTAACTTCTAATACATTGCACACAAGGCACTGGGGATCTCCTTTCTTGGGATGCTCAGATTCCTCCTGAGCCTCCTAGTCACCCCAGGGAGCACAAAGAGCAGGCAAGTCTCTACAAAGTCATGATGTCACATTGTACCCTGGGCATCTAGCGAATAGTGATGAGCAACTCGCCACGGATATAGGAATACCCCTGCATATCCCTGGAGATAAGATCAGTGAGTCAGAGTGCAAACACTCCTGGTTCCAGGCACAGGGGACAGATCCTCACACTCTGATGTCCCAGAGATATAGAAAGACTTTGCTCTGGCCCTTACAACATTGTTGATGGCAAGCAGGCAATCTGTCCCCTGGTGACACATGTGTCCCAGAAGAAAGTCTCTTCGACTGGGACATCCAGTGCTCCAACCCTTATAAACTTCTCTCTGAATGCTAGAAACCAATCTGAACCTCTCTCCTCATGACTGCCTGTTATGTACCCAGGGTAGAATTGTTCACGGAGGGATAGGAAAGACTGAAGTTGGGAGGAGGAGGAGGAAGAAGATGGGAGGAGCTGGCAGTCTGTGGTTTTATACTGCAGAGCTCAGTATGGTGCGTGTAGTTCCCTCCTTGGCTGTCTCCTTACTCTGCGTGTCTATGCCTACTGCCAGTGGTGCCAGCAGCAGTCCCATGATGCAATGGTCACCCACCCAGTCTCTTATGCTGCTCTTGACAGCAGCACAACTAACCCTATAAACGATCCAGCGGAGGCCCTCACAGTAAGTAATCGGCAGTGACACCTTAACCTGGTGGACCACAAAGGCAGGTGACTCTGGGGCTCCCAGCATGGCTCAATGGTGTTGACACCACTGGAAAGGAGAAAGGGGAACGGGGAAAGGGGAGACCTCCTGTGATGAGCCGCTTCTAGCTAAGCATTGCCTGAGAAACTGTGGTGTATCTCCCTGGGCGTCTAGATCACAAATAGGGCGAAAACAATAAGTGAGGGTTAGATAGATGTCTAGTATCCAGCTTTGTCTCACCTTCCAACAGACTGGCTTCAAGTCCAAAACGAGAGTGAGGTTGCACTTCATAAAAATACCACTAGAGGGCAGCCTGGGACAACTTTTGCCTCGTTTTTAATTGTGCCTTCTTCCCTCCCCCCAGTTCCCCTCCCGGCAACTCCAGCACAAAAAATAAAATAAAATAAAGTAAAAAATGGTTTCAGTAATATAAGGTGGCTTTTCACATTGCTGATGTGAGCTGGAGTGTTTTTATTTTTTTCCCACTGGTCCCTTAAAGCATCAGTTTCAAAGCAGACATTTTGTGTTTCCTAAATCCCTAGGACAAAGGAATAGAACAAGCATCACATTTACACTCAGGGTCAGCTTAAATGGGGCCAGCTATTCACCCCAATAATCTGAATTTATTCCTCTATGAGCTGGAGATAACGAAGCTACCACTCCAACATTGCTGTGGGGATTGGATGAGGTCATCTATATAAACTGACTAACAGCACAAGGCTCCCAAGTGCTTGCTAAGTCTCTACAACAGATGGATAGGATGGTCAGAGCAAAAGTCTTAGAAGCTTAGTAGCTTACCAGGGGCTCTGGTAAGCTACTTAATTTCTCTGTGTCTCAGCTTCTTCATGAGTACAGGGATATAACACTTGCCTTTCCACATGACTCTAAGACTAAAATAGCCAAATAAAGCTTCAAAGATGCATGAAGCCACGTCTGACAAAGCAGCTGTTACTGGTTTTGTGCCCATATGAGAGGAAGTAGAATTCCTGAAAAGTATCTAGTCTGCATCCAGTGTCCTCCGTGACCAAGACTGTATATGAAATGTGAAAAAGAGTGTTGGAAGGTTGTGGCTTTTAAGCTTGTTGCCTTCTGTGTTTTGCCTGCACCATTCACCCTACACATGAGCAGTTCTTCCAATATGTCTGCCTTGGCCCCTTGAGTCTGACTAAGCTTGGATCCAGAATCCATTGGCCTTTCCCATGATTCCCCTGAAAGCCGGGGTTTGAAGCACTGTGAGTTAAAAGTATGCCACTGGTGGTCCCTCAAAATCAGTCTCAGGGTGTGAAGAACTCCCCACTTTTTCTGCCAGGTGTTTCTAAAAAACGTTCCAAATGATTTTCTGGAACAATAGAATCAGGATCTGTCCAAATGTCATTTCAGCAGGAGAGCTGTGTGGCTATTTCAGACCTCTGGGTTATTGCTTAGCTTGTTTCAGTGCACTCTTTGGGAACAGAAACATCTTACGCTACGAGAAATGCTGTTACCACATGGGCAGAGGACAATGGTGGTACCAATTCAACCCCAATCATTCATAACCCTCAGAACTTTACTCATTGAGATACTAACCAGGTTAGGCTCTTCCTTTGTAGCTTCTGAGAGTAGGTGAGACTAGGTGTGTTCAGAATGGTATAGGCAAAGGCTCTCTTAGAACGTTCTCTGCAATGTGGCTTGGGTCAGATCTAGATAGAAGCTTGCACCAGGCATTGTTTCTTATTTTACAAGATCTCTCAGTGCAAGCCTTCTGCAGGTGAATGTGATGTTGTTTGAAATCTCGCTGCCATCATGGTAATGCACAAGACATGTTCTAGACAGAAGTAGGCACAGCAACTAGTGTACAAGCCATGGACACAGATGCAGCACACAGAAAGGAGTCTGACCATTTGAAATTTGATGGGTTACCTGGAAAAGATGTTGGTTGTTTGTTCTGAGTGGTACTGTGCTGTGGCCCCCTGTGGGAACTGAAATCCACCTCTGTTAGACAACATGGCTAACGATCTCTGTCTCATTGAAATTAATCTTTCTGTGAGTTAATTTTGGTTTTGCTTTTATGATATTTACCATACTTCCCTTGGGAACTTAACAACGTGTAGAAACAGACTTAGGAAATAGATAAATGGTCTCCAATGTAGTCACTGAATAAGCCCAAAGACAAGTGAATAATTTGGCATGATATACATGAGAAATATATTTTCCCTGAGAAGATTTTTCTAGTCAGTCTCTGGCATAATCTGCTAAGTGATATATTTCACGATCCTCCCAGGGATCCGGCAACACAGCTTGCTTTTAGAAGAATGAAAGAAAAACATTATCTATGTCTCAGAGAGAAGCCCAGCCCAGTGTCTGGCCTTGATCACATCAATGGATTCCTGCAGCTTTCATAGTTTTGTTCCCAGTGCCCTGAGGACAGCGCTCCGTGACCTTCCATGCTTCCAGATGAGGCGTGATACATGGCAAACACACTTCAAGGCAGCAGCGTCCATCCCCGCCAGAACTCGCATCTATTACAACAAAGATCTATAGAGCAGAGTTGAAATTCAGTGTGCAATTCAAGACCATGGCTGGAGTGGACTGAGCATGGCAGGTCATGGTGTGGAATTTATAATTGTGAGCTGTTGCCTCTGACAAGAGAATTCTCTTCAGTTTCTTCTTCTCCTTCTCCTTCTTCTCCTCCTTCTCCTTCTCCTTTTCTTTTTTCTCTCCCTCCCTCCCTTCTTCTTTTTTTTTTTTTTAATATTTATTTATTTAATGAGTACACTGTAGCTGTCTTCAGACACACCAGAAGAGGGCATCAGATCTCATTACAGATGGTTGCAGGCCACCATGTGGTTGCTGGGAATTGAACTCAGGAACTCTGGAAGAGCAGTCAGTGCTCTTAACCGCTGAGTCATCTCTCCAACCCCCTCCCTGCCTTCTAATATTATCTCTCTTCCCTCCCCTTTTCTTCTCTCCTCCCCTCCTTCCCTCTTGTTGCAATTGTAATTATCAAAATCCCTGCTCACACAATATCCATAGTAATTCATAGACTAAAGAAAATAGCTATTGCCAATCTCTCAGTTCCCTCAACCTGGTGACACTGTTGGGTGCTCCTGGGGTGCTCTCACTCCAGCCCTGAGGTGATTTACACATCCACACATCCGATCAGACATCCTCACTAGGACCTCTGTCATAGAGACTCTGCTTTGCGTCCATGTTCAAGATTTCTGCTAAAAGCTCCCGGGAACACTCACCATAGCTTTAATTTCTTCACAGTTCTGATTCTTTGCATTTATTTTTGCTGGCAGGAGGACAATTAGAGACTAAGTCCTTTTAAGCTGCACCACGCAACTTAATTGCTTGAGAGAAATCCAGTGTCAGATGACTTCAATTACAGTTTAAATTCTTGTGTTTATTCCTGATTACAGTTGAAGTTTGCCAGGTTTTCAGTGGGGATCTGGCTTAAGACTGACATTGAAACTCTTCACAGTTGAATCCTAGTGTTTGTTGTTCAGGGTTGTTATTTCAGTCTAGAATCATGGTTAGTTACCTAACACAGTTCCTACTGCACCTAGGTACTTGTGTGAGAAAAGAGTTCTCACAGAAGGCTTTACCAAATAGCTCCTGGAACTTTGATGACCCTGAGGGCTTTGTTTCCTAAATGATAGGAGTTCTGAATTCTAAAGAGTTCTGGGACACTGAGTCAGGCTCTGCCAAAATGAAGATGAATTGTTACCAATCACCTGAGCATCCACTGCTTCAAGATGTCACACTTTCCTCTGGGCTGTCTGTCTTCTATGCTTCTGACCCTTGACATGCACATGTAAAACCTGCCTAGATGTCCTACTACCCTGTTCAGTTAGATTCTCACTGCAATTAGCATTAACATTAGAGGAAAACTGGGGTGGGAGAGGGAGGTTGTCTCCACAAGGTAGTGTGCAAAGATGCTAAGGGTACTGAAGGTGAAGTAAAAAGCATGTGTGCTGTGGAGATGCAGTGGGCGTAAGTAATACCAAATATTTATACAGTGGATTTCATGTGGGACAAAATATGCAGTTTGTCCCTGCGGGTGTCATTAATAATTCATTGAATTGGCTGAAGTTGTTTTTAATTCAATAAATATTGAGCCAAAGTGTTCATGTTATCTGCTTCAAAACTACAATACAAACAACCACATAGCCTGCTGGTAGTCTACGTGCCTTATTCCTTTTGGAAACCGTGAGTGAGGTATGCCGTCCCGGTGTGTTGATGTGTTGGCAATGATTTCTGACCTGTGGTTACTACACTCCATGTTGAGTGAACTGATACAAGATGGACTTCACAGTGAAGGCACATTCTTAATCATCCATTTTGATCTGTACTCAAATCATCTTTATGGTTTTCAAGATGAAGGAAGAGAGTGTAGAGAATTGGGGGGAATGTGGAAGAATGGGTACAAGGACACCAGCTGGCACAGTGGTCCATCTCTTTCATACCGGGTCTTAGATGCAAGACCTGGGAGGATCTGAAGCTCCAGGACAGCCTTCTCCACAACAGGTCTATGGGTCTCAGTCACATGTAGAGTTCGGTATGGTAATGAGGAGTGACAAAGGCTGGGGATGATTTTGTTCCTTCTGTGAAGCCCAGACCTCCCAGATGGAAGAAAATAGAATAAGTGAGGATAACAGCATCCTCAAGTGATGTGGCTGTGTGTCAGGATCCTGCACACAGCAGGAGCATGTGACATTTGGTGTATGATGCGTGGAGAAGTATCTGTAGGGCGAAGGCAGATACCCTGTTGGTACACCCAGCTATGTGATGAAACCTGTTCCAGCCCACCACACTCTGCCACTCCTTCAGGACAGGCAATGTTTATCTAAAAGTCATATTCACCTAAAAGCAAGTACTTTCAAGTTTGGAACAAGTTTATTGACCTGTCAGGCACCACAACCCTGTGCTGAGCGTCCTCAGATGTGCAAGCCATAGTGAGTCAGCTTGTGGTGGCAAGAGCTGTCTCCTCTCTGTGCAGCCCAGCAGGAAAATGCAGAAGGGTGTCCTGAGGCTCTGCTGTGCATTTGTCATGGATGCTCACCCTCCAGGAGATGGGAACCGTTGACCACTCACCAGCAAAGGAAAGAACTGAGCATGCACAGAAGGGAAGATGTTCATACTCGCGAGCTGCACAACTCAGAGTGTTAGTCAGAGAGGAGTTTAGGATGCCGATGGCATTTGCAGAGAGGAAAGTAATAAATAAAAAAGTTTATAGGACCTGAGCATGTCCGTGGAGAGAGAGAGAGAGAGAGAGAGAGAGAGAGAGAGAGAGAGAGAGAGAGAGAGAGGAGACAGAAGCCTGGAAGGTCAAAACCCCTGTTTAAGGCTTGGGCATCTCTGTGGTAACAAATACCCCTCACTGCTGGCTGCTCCTATTCTTGTCATTTGTGATCCTCCCTTTTCTTTACAATGGGAACTCCTGTGGAGCAGAGTTTTGTGGAGTGATTACCAGAGGAGCTGGAGTGGCTATGGAGTCTAGAGATGAGCCATTTCAATGACGCTGGGCAGGGAATAACAGCAACCATTGAACCTCCAAATCCAGTCACACACTGAGGGAATCAGCACCCAGCAAGATGCCGCTGAGAAGAGGGCGTTCACTCACAAGCCCAGAGGCCATCGATGCAGCACAGTCAGCAGACAGGTGAGAAGAAGAAGGAGGCAGGAGACAAGGGCTTGGCCCGAGCCTGAAATGTTGCCCGTGCGCAGGCTTGTGTTGTTGGGTTCAGCCAAGGTCAACTTGCTAACCAGAAATGAGGACAGGATGGGGGAGAGGGGTCTTCCCCGAGTTGGGAGGAGCCCACTTAGTTTTTACCTCAATTCCATCTCTGTTCACTTTCCTGCCCGGGCCCGCGGGGTCTTCAATGTGGACCTAAGAAGGGGACAGACGAATGAAGAGACAAGAGACACAAGAACGAGAGCAAGACAGAGTGTCTGATCAAGCTCCAAAAAATTTTATTTCTCAGCAGTGTTATATAGTAAAAAAAAAGAAGGAAGCTTATACATAGTAACATAGTAACAGGGGCATGAAGCAACAGAACACTCTGCCAACAGAATATGTTACCATGGCAACTATCTACTCTCTGCTAACTGCCTAACCGCAGAAGGGTCACCTGATTTCTGGGAAAGAACTTCTCATCTCTCAGGAAACAGAAACTTAGGCCCATAGCTACTACAAAATGGCATTAGTTAAGCCAAGGAAAATTCTTTATTTCTACTGGCTCCCAGCACTTTCCAATTTAGTCAGGGTATTTTCTGGAAGCTTTTCAGAAAATGGGTGTTAGCGGGGTGATAAAAGTACTGAGTGACCTACTGTTAGCCTGTGTACATTTTTGAGCTTGCGAAAGTTTCCGTTTGTGAAGATACCAGGTCATTTGGAATCAACAGTATTACCCAGTTCAAGTGAAGACTGGACTTTACCCACATTTAATTCCACAAATAGAATAAATTAGATTTTGGAAACAATGAAGAAGAAAGGGCTGAAGGGATGAATCCAGGACATGTTCGATCTTGCTGTCATCCTGCCAGAATCCAGCGATGATGTTTGCAAACGCTCTGACAGTATGAAGTGGGAAATCCTGTCATTGTTGTCTAATAGGAAGGGGGTTGGCAGGCTTTGTCGCTTTGGGGAAGATTATTGTATCTACTGGTTATGTAGGATTTTCCATTTCATGGTAAGATGGGTTTTGAAGGGAGAAGGTGGCTCCACCCTGCTTTTACATACTTTCTAAAGTGCTATGGCAGGATACCTCAATGTGGGGCTTTCTGTTCCTGTGCAGTTCACTCTGGTAACATCAAAACATATACCCAGGGCATAAAAACACAGAAAAAGATATAGTCACATTTCTAAAAAGTCTGAGTTCTTTAAACAGAATTGTTTATTAAAACAGGAAGTTTTGCTAATTGGAATAAAGATAGAGAAGTCACACTGAGGAAACATTTTGTTTTCCACATTTAATTTGGTATGCTTTGTTGATTTACATAATTTAATGAAGAGAGAGCCAAGACTTGAAGGGCAACATTCAGGAGGGCGGTAATCAACACCCAAGAACACGTGAGTTTGCTATCTGTGAACTTTTCCTAAAATAGGAGATACCAACCTTTATTATCAGAGATGTAAACTGACTAAAAGAAAGCACACTCAACCGATACAACTCAGATTGTGAGTTAGTGTTAAATTCCCTGTTTCTCAAATGTCATGATAGATCCATGAAAATAAGGCACACGAGCAGTCTGAGAAGAATCAGATTGATCTAAAGTCATTTGTCCAAGCATTGGAACAAAGTTCACCACTCCATAAAAATACTCCACTGGTCAGTTTAAAACTCTGTTTCTGCAATGCGTTCACATCTGTTAGAGTGAGAATAAGCAGGAATATACGACCTGAACCAAGAAGAGTAGCAATAAGAATAAATAAAAGGCAGTGGCATAATTAGCACATACAGATGTATGCACTGATAAAAAATCTGTTCTCATATCTATCTAATGCACACACGCATAGATAGATGATAAATAGATAGATAGATAGATAGATAGATAGATAGATAGATAGATGATAGATAGATAGATAGATAGATAGATAGATAGATAGATAGATAGGTGATAGATCTTATTTGAAGAACAACTGATGTGCAAAGAACCGCACATTTTATTGTGTATAATTTAATGTAGTGTCAACAAAGTCAATGCATTAACTATTGAAATATCTGCCATAGTTATGCCTTTTAAAAACAATATTACTTAATTTTTATGTTAAGAACACAAGATAGGATCTACCTCTTCAACAAATTTAGATGTGTCCAGGATTAAATTGTTAGGGTAGGTATCATGTTCCCAGTAGATTTCTACAGCTTATTCATCTGACATAATTGAAGCTTTAATACATATTGGGTGACAACTCTGCACTTTTCCACAGAGAAAGAATGTTAGCATGACCTAATGTTGGTCACTGTGACTACATTATTTATCTTAGAGAAAGTATTCCATGTTCATGTGTGCTGTTCCAAACACCAGCACCTCCTTTGTTTCTGAGGCGGAAAAATATTCCATGATATGTGCACACACACTGTGCTTTCTTTATCTCTCCGTCTGTTCAGACTTGAGTTGGTCCTCAGCTAGGCTGTTGTTGAAAGGGCTGAAGTGCGCATGGGCATTCAGATGTCTTTGTGGGACTCTGGTTGGAGTTGCTTTGTGTATCATTGGATCGCAGGGACGTTCTAGCTTGTTTTGTTTGCTTGTTTGTTTTTTTTGAACCTCGGTACTGTTTTTCATAGCCATTGTACCATTTTACATCCCATTTTCTCAGTGTATTTTGTACCTGCATTTCCTCGGTGTTTAGTGATATTGGCAATATCCCTGTTGGCCATTTGTATGCCCTTGTGGAGAAATGTCTTGTCGAGTTCCAGTTACTTGAAATTGTGTTATCTGTTTTCCCTACTGATCTTTAGGAGATCCTTACATATTTTGGAAATTTATCAGCTGCCTGAACCCACAGGGGTTAATGATGCTTGCTAAGGGTAATGACAGAACCAGATTACCAAAGGACAGACTCTTAAACTGGCAGTGTAGAGAAAACTGAACTGCCACTTGAAAGAAAAAAATCAAGAAGCTGGACTCTTACCTCACACCATATACAAAAGCCAACACAAGTGGGCTAGAGCCTCACTGTAAGAAAAAAACAAAACAAAACAAAAACCAGACACCCAGGTGGAAAGTCTTTTCATGGTGGGTTTGGAGATGGCTCCATGGACACCAAAACCAGAGTTAACTAAAGCTACCGGAAGTCAGCTCCTGTGATGGTCAGGTCCCACAGAGGAGATATGGAGCTGAGAAGGAGGCATGAGTCAGGTACAGTGTGTCTGGGGGGACCTGGAGGTTGGGAGAACCCTTGCAACTTGACTGACTGGCACTCAGAATGTTTATTTATACAGAACTCAGTAGGTGTCTTAGTTAGGGTTTTACTGCTGTGAACAGACACCATGACCAAGGCAAGTCTTATAAAGGACAACATTTAATTGGGGCTGGCTTCCAGGTTCAGAGGTTCAGTCCAGTATCATCGAGGTGGGAGCACGGCAGCATTCAGGTAGGCATGGTGCAGGAGGAGCTGAGAATTCCAAAGGCAAACAGAAGACTTACTCCTCAGGCAGCTAGGAGGAGGGTCTTCTTGCTCACCTTCCTTGATCACTAATTGAGAAAGTGCCTTGCAGTTGGATCTCATGGAGACATTTCCTCAATGGAGGCTCCTTTTCTGTGATAATTCCAGCTTGTGTCAAGTTGGCACACAAAACCAGCCAGTATAGCAGGGACAGACTCATGTTGTTCTAAAACATAAATCATCATTTTTGTATCCAGACATGTGTTTTAATTTCCTCTTAAGCCATAAGTTTAGTCATCATAGATAAACCACAAAAGAACAGAGTTAACTCTTACAATCATTTTCCCTCATTAACCCTATAACCCAACTTTTAAGAATCTTATATTTTTAAGAGCACTAGACAGAAAGTCTGGGCAGATTTCCATGTCCCCAGCAGTGTATTATCAACTTTTAATGGTTAGAGTGCTGTTATTAGGCCCAAGAAAAATCTTCCGGCCAAAGTTTCTGCAGTTATTACTCAATGTCTGACATAATGCAATGTTTATATCTTTATAGAATTTATTTATACATCTAATCTTGGTATTCTTTTGGTCTTTTATCATACAACACCACAGTGGCCCTACAAGAGTTAACTTTAAGAAAGAGAGCTCTTAATAGTTCATTCTTTTATCATTGTTCTACGCCATTCTTTGTCCATCACTATAAGCCCTGTGTGGCAGAGATAACTCCAGCCAATCTAACTTTTCCTGGAGGGACAAACCATATGTGGCCTCCAATCTTATATGCCACCTAATCGGTTGAGTGTATAGTAAGAAGAGGCTTTTAATTTGGTTTGCTACCAGCGTCTCTAGCCCACTGAATCTTGTTATTTTTTTTTTAATTTTGCTTTGTTCTTGTTCCTGAGTAAATACAGGGGTAGATGTTCCAAGAATATCTTGGAGCCAGAGTCCCATGAAGAGCACTCTGGCATTTTTATTTGCATCACAACCTCAAGGGTACAAAGAAGACCTTCAAGTAGGGCCAGATAAGGGTAATTCCCTACATGCAGGAGCGGTCAGGACATATGCTCAAGAATTTCCTGGGGAAGCTTTGAAGCAATACTCCTGGGAGAAGACATAAATGATTCATAAGAAATGTCTCCAAGTTGTACAAATATTAAAAGCCCCCACCCCCAGCATGCAACACATGGAGATCAAAACCAAAAGTGGAAGACCTTGCAACGGTGACTGCACCATTCGGCTCAGCTTGGCTGAATCTTTGCCAAGCAGCTGTGCTGGCTTTAAGAGCTTCCCTGTTCCCATACGGCTGTGCCAAAAAGCCAAAACAGCTGGGCAGTGGTGGTGCACGCCTTTAATCCCAGCACTTGGGAGGCAGAGGCAGGTGGATTTCTGAGTTCGAGGCCAGCCTGGTCTACAGAGTGAGTTCCAGGACAGCCAGGGCTACACAGAGAAACCCTGTCTCGAAAAACCAAAAAAAAATAAAAAAAAATAAAAAATAAAAAATGCCAAACCAGAAAAGTGGTATACATCAAATTAAGATTCTCACTTCTACTAAATAGAAAGTCACCAGAATGAAAAGGTAGCCTGTAACGTGGGAGATGATGTCAGTGACCATCATTTGCAGTTTATTAAAGCAGCTAGTCTCCCTCAATTCTCACTGAAATATCACTTAATTTTTATAGTTCTATATAAGCATATATTACAACGGCAAATCGAAAAACGATTTCTTGTCAAAGGAAAACTTCTCTGTATTTGCCAGTCTGTTATTCATTCAGTAAGTGATTACCTCAGGTTTGAGCATACAATGAAAGAGTTAATACTGAACTACATCTGCAGTCCTAGTAAGTGACTTTTTAAATATACATCAGCTGAGATGAATAATATTAAAATTTGCTGACTGTTTCTGTTACTTTCCTATTGCTGTAACAAAACATCATGACCAAGGCAAAGCACACATTTAATTGAGCTTACGGTTTCAAGAGTTAGAGTCCATGAAGACAAAGCAAAAGTAAGGTGTGGTGATTTGAATAGGTTTGGCCCCCATAGATTCGTAAGTTTCAATGCTTGGCCATAAGAAGTGGCACTATCAGGAGGCGTGGCCTTATTGGAGTAGGTGTGGCCTTGTTGGAAGAAGTGTGTCACTGTGGAGCCAAGCTTTAAGGTGCTCAAAGCTTTCCGAGTGTTCAAGCTCCACTCAGTGTGGAACACAGTCTCCTCCTGCTGCCTGTGGAGCAAGATGTAGAACTCTCAGCTCTTCCAGAACCATGTCTGCCTGCATACTGCCATGCTTCCTGCCATTATGATAATGAACTAAACCTCTGAAACTGTAAGCCAGATCCAATTAAATGTTCTCCTTTATAAGACTTGCTTTGGTCATAGTGTCTCTTCATGGTGACAAAACTACCTAGGAGCTTACATCTTGATCCACACAGGAGGCAGGGAGAAGCATACACTGGGATGCCACGAGTCTCTTTGGAATCTCAAAGTCCACCTCTACTGACACACCTCCTTCAACAAGGCCACACATCCTAATTCTTCCCAAATAGTTTCACCAACTGGGGACCAAGTACTCAAACACATGAGTCTATGGGAACCATTCTCATTCAAACCACCACATTGACATTTATAGATTTTTAACTTGAAAAATACAGTTTTCTAAGTATTTGTTAATGAGAAAATGCATTATTTTCTGAATCTAGACTAACACACTCTATTATTATTTTGGCCACTCAAGGTCACAGGGTCCATGAAGAATTACAGTACCTTTTATTATCTCCTCTTGTGAGAACCATTCTTGACTTCATGGAAATTATGAAATGATGGGTTCATAGAAACTTTGCATTAATAAAATGAAAATTATGAGACTATTTCTTAAATATAACCAAGGACCAAAGCCATGCGAAGCCAGTTGTGGTCACACTTTCTGGTTGAACATGCTCAAGGGGTGGAGGCCAGAGCACTATAAATTTCGGTTCAGACTGGGCTACTCCTTCACAGACACACACACAGACACACAGACACACAGACACACAGACACACACACAGACACACACAGACACACACACACACACACACACACACACACACACACACACACACACACACATACACACTCACAAATGTTAAGTGGGGCCAGATGGCTAGGTGGATAAAGGTACTTGCCTCAATCCTGATAACCTGAGTTTGTTCCCTGGAATCCACATGGTGGAAGGAGAAACCTGATTCCTGTACTTTGTTCTCTGACCTCCATATACACACTGGTGTGATATGCCCTCCTCATTAAATAAATAAATGTAAAACAAAACAAACCCCAAAACTTCTGAAGATTTAAGCCACTATTTAGAGATCAGAAACATACATAGACTAATACATCCCACATCTTCAGTCCAGTGTCTTAGAGACCTCACAACATCCAGTTTAAACAGAACAGGACAAGATGAAACTACGGCTCCAGCGGTGGAAAGTGCTGACTTTCAAGTGTGGTAAGATATTAAAATCTCGCAAATGTGAGGATGGTTCCCTGACATTCATTTGGTAAGGTTACATCAAATTATGAAATAAATATATAAGTAATAAAAAGTACAGTTTGGAGAAAGCAATTTTCAACAGACCTCTGGATCTGATCTGGCAGTGTCTAGCAGACCCCCTTGTTGAGATCTGAGACTAATATGGTACTTTCTCTTTTTGACTTGTGGAAACTCTGTTTTTCTTCCAAACTACGTCTTTTGTCCCCAAGAGTTTTATTTTTGTTTTATGATGCCGTATCTTCCCTTAGCTCTCTGAGTCAGTTATTCTTACGTTGGTCCGTATCTTTGCTCCCTGAACTGCCTCCGTGTTTCCTGGGTTTGTTCTTTCACGGTGGACTCTGTTCCATTAGCTTCCTAGACATCTTCATTGTTTGTCTTGAGGAGTTCAGTGGACACGGGCAGTGCTTCACATGGCAGACCATCTCATAGGATGGCAGTGATGCTGGCAAGATTGCTCACTGTGGATGTCAGGAATATCCAATATCCACTGTGAGATATTTAGCTGGGCACCCGTTGCTCGGCAGTAGGAACATCTTCTCCTTTGGCAAAGATTATCTTTTCACGGTTTTCAAAGTGCAGGAAGGATGGTGAACTGAAATGCCCTACAAGTTAACAACTAGATTCTTTTCATTTACTTTGCTTTATTTAAAAATGTTCCGCCCCCATTCCCCATATGGGAGACACATCCAAACATGCGTATTTGTGCATATGGAGGGCAGTGTGGGGTTGGGAATCACCCTCAGCACCACTTCTACTTTATTCTTTAAAGCACGGTCTCACTCGCTGATGTGACTAGTCTTGCTAGCCAGCCTGTCCTAGAGACCAGACCACTTGCCTGTGCTTTCTGGGGCTGGAATTCCAGGTGTAATTCCAGGAATTATGTCCCACCCTCTGACATCAGTCGGCTTTGGGGATTGAACTCTGGTCCTCACGTTTTAGTCACTGAGCTATTTCCCCAGCCTTACCCTGCATTCATAGGACTCTCATTCCTTCCATGATCCACAGGCCCTGCATGCAGGACCTTTTAGGTCCTACTTCTCAGGGGACTGAACTCCGATCTTCTGCTGTTTGGAGTCTCTAAGACTGTCTCGGCGGCATGGGGTGAGGGGTGTGGTGAGGATAGACTTGCTTCCTGTACAGACATTCAACCGACCCCTTCGTTGAAGCCCCACTCTTGCTTCCTAGGCCTTTCTTTCTGGGACCCAGTGGTCACTTGCTGCTTTGTCTTTTACTGAGTGGACTGGATGCCAGGAGTTCCAGTCTCTACGCTGCTCCCAGTTTGTTCTTTCGCGTCCATCATAGGTGGGTGCCTCCCAGTTGTATCCTCTCTGATGTTTTTAAAATAAAAAATAATTATGATGTGATTACATTGCTTCCCCTCTTTCATTTCCTTCCTCCAAACTGCCTCATGTCCTTTCCAGGCAGTCCTTTCCCTCTCCCCTCACTCTATCTCTAAATGACAGCCTCGTATTTGACAGTTATTATTGATATATATATATATATATATATATATATATATATATACACACACATATATATATATACACACATATATATACTCATTAACATATTAATACAACCCAATGACACCATTTAGTGTTGCTTGTGTGTATATGATTTCAGGGCTGACCACTTGATATTAGATAACTATTAGGAGGGTCATCCCTAGGAGAGACCAATTCTCTCTTTCTCTGCCTCAAAAAAGGAGTCAGACAAGCTGGGCAGTGGTGGCACACGCCTTTAATCCCAGCACTCGGGAGGCAGAGGCAGGCAGATTTCTGAGTTCGAGGCCAGCCTGGTCTACAGAGTGAGTTCCAGGACAGCCAGGGCTATACAGAGAAATCCTGTCTCGAAAAACCAAAAAAAAAAAAAAAAAAGGAGTCAGACATTTAAGAACTGAAGCCGGTGCCAAATAGCAGAAATCCCTGGAGGCCATCGCTGTGACAGCCACATCATATCTCCGACACAGTATATGGTGACACACCTACAAGTCTATGAGTATTAAAAGTAAGACATTTAGGGGCTGGAGAGATGGCTCAGTGGTTATGAGTACTGACTGCTCTTCCAGAGGACCTGGGTTCAATTCCCAGCACCCACATGGCAGCTCATATCTGTCTGTAACTCTAAGATATGACAACCTCACACAGACATACGTGCAGGCAAAAAATACCAATGTGCATAAAATAAAAATAAATAAGTTTTTTTTTTTAAAAAGCGAGATATTTAGGAACTTTTCACGTGAGGCACATTTTGGTGTATATCCATTTACTTTTTTAATCAGGAAAGCAAGGCCATCTCTTTTTTAAAATGAAAGCTTAGAAAATAAGAGCAATGTTATTATAAGAAACAAATCGATGAGTTGAACAAAGGTAATAAACCGTCTAAACTAAGAGGACACATTAGAAGTTTCAAAGCATTGCATAGGATATAAAAAAGAAATATTGGCTTTCTTTGTAGAGTTTAATGGACTGCTGTAGGGATTTATAACACTCTGAGAAAATTAGAGGCATTCAAATCATTTCATTAGATTCAAAGTGTCCTCGGGTCTGAGTGTGGATGGTTCTAATCAGGCAAAAGTACACACGTCATCTGCCCATAACCCACTTGCTCAAACTTGCACTGGTACCTGATTTACATCCATAAACCCCAACCCTGGTAAATGGGGAGGTCGCTGTGGCCACGGCAACTTCACTGCCCGTTATCACAGTGACACTTTTTTTTTTAATTGGTTATTTATTTACATTTCAAATGTTGTCCCCCTACCTGGTCTCCCCTCTGTACCTCCCTATTCTATCCCCCCTCCCCTTTGCCTCTAAGAGGGAGCTCCCCAACCCATTCACTCCAGCCTCACCATCCTAGCATTCCCCTATGCTGGGGCATCCAGCCTTCACAAGACCAAGGGCCTCCCCTCCCAGTGATGCCAGATAAGGCCATCCTTTGCTACATATGTAGCTGGAGCCATGGACCCATCCATGTATACTCTTTGGTTGGTGGTTTAGTCTCTGAGAGCTCTGGGGGTCTGGTTGGTTGATACTGTTGTTCTTCCTATGGGGTTGCAATCTGCTTCAGCTCCTTCAGTCCTTCCCTCAACTCTTCCATTGGGGTCCCTGGGCCCAGCCCAATGGCTGGCTATGAGTATCTGTATAGTGTCCCCTCATAATTGCCTGGGACCAACAGGCAAGTTGGACAGCAGACAGGCTGTAACATGAATAAGTGAGGCACCCCATGAATCATGTCATGTGTTGGCTCCATAGACACCCTAATTTTGAAACATGAGGAGCAGGGGAGATCTATGGGGTTACCTTTGTTTCTGATTTTCTTCCGTTGCAAATAGGAAGGGTTTAATACCTTTTCCTCTACATGTTATATTTGTGACTAAGATCTAACAATGGATAATTCAGGGAAGTAAATAGAGCCATCCTCCTGTCCTGAAACTTCAGGGGAACTTTGTTGGTAGGTTGTCCATTTATCTCATGACATGTAACTTGTGTTTAGAAGCTAGGAGAGCAGAGCAAAGCTATTTCCCTGAAAATTTCCCTTTCAGGTCACTTCGGTGATCCCAGGTTTTATAAGTGAGCATCATTGTATGAGTCAGGGTGCTCCAGAGTCACAGAACTTACAGAATATCTCTCTATATTGGGGGAATTATTGTAATGACTTACAGTCTGTGGTTCAACTCACCCAACAATGAGCTGTAAACGGGAAGTTCAAAAATCTAGTAGTTGCTCAGTCCCACAAGGCTAGTTGTTTCAGCTGGTCTTCTGTATAAGCTGAAATCCTGAAGAAGTAGGTTCCCACAGATGTGCTGGCAAGTAAGTGCAAACAGGCAAAGAAAAGTGAGTCTTTTTTTCCTTCCAATGTCCTTATGTAGGCCTCCAGCAGGAGGTGTGACTCAGATTAAAGGTGTGTACCATCATGCCTGAGTCTGGAACATGATTTGTCCTAGGCTGACCTTGAACTCAGAGATCTGCTTGCCTCAGTCTCCTGGGATTAAAGGCATGTACTACCTTGCCTGGGCCTAAGATTTTCATGGCCTCTATGTCTTAAGATCTCTTTGTCAAGATCCAGGTCAGAAGCCTGTGTCTTCCCGCCTCAAGTCCTGGATTGTAGGTATGTCCTCCATTTCTGGATTGTAGTTCATTCAAGATGTAGTCACGTCAGTTTTCCAGTCACACCTTCACAGGACCTGTATGCAGTGCTTTATTTGGGAGTTTTTTCTCAAAGGTTTAGTGGCTTAATCATACCCATCTAATCATATCCCAGTAATAGACCACTGCTATGTGCTCGGGTTTTTTTTTGTTTGTTTGTTTGTTTTTTTAGAGACAGGGTTTCTCTGAGTAGCCCTGGCTGTCCTGGAACTCACTTTGTAGACCAGGCTGGCCTCGAACTCAGAAATCTGCCTGTCTCTGCCTCCCAAGTGCTGGGATTAAAGGTGTGCGCCGCCACTGCCCGGCTGTGCTCAGGGTTTTAGTGGTTCTCCTTCTGCATAGTGTGGGATTTCTGCAGGCTTCCTGTCCAACATCTCACAGGTACCTCACTAAGAAGAGCCATGGTGACAAGCATCCATCGTGTGCCTTGTCTCAGACTCAAGGGGGCCTGAATGTACCCTGCTGCATCAATGAATAAATCACAGACTGTGTTGCTAGACAGCTACATCCAACATCTAACCACACAAAGACTTAGATGCCAAAAATTTTTAGAAATTCGTGTATCAAGGAAATTCAAGCCTATGTTTTGACATGACGTCTTTGATGTCTGTCATCTTACGATTTTTCCTGGGTAAGACTGTTGGTATAAATTATTAAAGACCTTGAACCGTACAGAATAAACAAAGACAAGAATTGCTTTCTAGACGCTGTTCTAACAGCCATTTATCAGCTTTGTTTGTGCTGTGGTGGGTGGCGTGCTTCCCTTTTGTACTTTCAGGAATAAAACCTAAGCATACATACAGGCTCTAGATTCTGTGACCTGTGGGATAAAGATAGTGACAGTGGGACCCACAGACTTGCATTCCTCAGTCATGAGCAGCATCTTCATGTTCCTCAGTCACAGGAAACTTAAGGCAATAGACGAAAACTTCTGGTTTTAACTTATAAAAAAATCCTTATTATATTTTGCTTATGTAGTGTGCATGCATCTCTCTTACTCTGTGTGTGTGTGTGTGTGTGTGTGTGTGTGTGTGTGTGTGTGTGTGTGTGTGTGAGTGTGTGCACATTAATACATACCACAACCAGACAACAACTTGTAGGAGTCAGTTTTCTCCTCTCCTTTTACCACGTGAGTCCCAAGGACCAAAGGCAGTTTGCCAGGCGTGGCATCAAATGTCTTTACTTGCTAGGTGACTTTCATGACCCTCGTTTTAACTTCTTCACTGGACAGAGACATTTTCTTCACCAGTTTTGATGGTCTGAATGAGAATGGCTCCTATAGGCTCATATATTTGGATGCTTTTAAAAAGGATTGGAAGAGGGCTGGAGAGGGCTCAGCAGTTAAGAGCACTGACCACTCTTCCAGAGGGCCTGAGTTCAATTCCCAGCAACCACATGGTGGCTCACAACCATCTGTAATGGGATCTGATGCCCTCCTCTGGTGCTCTGGTGTGTCTGAAGGCAGCCACAGTGTACTCAAATACATAAAATAAATAAATATTTTTTTTAAACAAAAAGGATTAGAAGAGTGTCCTTATTGGAGGAGGTGCCACTCATTTGGCCTTGAGGTTTCAAGAGCTCCCAGGAGGCCCAGTCTCCCATGGTCTCTGCCTCCAGATAGAGTGTAGGCTCTCAGGTACTTCTCTAGTGCCATATCTGTCTGCCTGCTGCCATGCTCCCTACCACGATTGTCTAAAAGTATAAGCGAGCCAAAAATTAAAAGCTTTCTTTTACAAGTTGCATTGGTCGCAGTATCTCTTCTCAGCAGTAGGAAAGTAACTAAAATGCCAATGCTTTCACTTGACCCTGGCCTGGTTAATAAACTTAGTATTAAAATCTGGTTGTCTCTGGAGCTAGTTGAGTGGCACCTCTCAATCCACGCTTGGGGAAACTAGGGAAGATGTATCAGAGACAGTGTCTAGGTCAGTATCATTGAAGGACCAGGGTTTCAGGCCCTTTGGGAAGAGACCTCATGGGCAGCTTTGTTCACACTTGAATTATTTGTAAGTCTGATAATGAACTGGTAGACATATCTCCTAAATGAGAACCATCTCTCAGTGTAGTATGCCCGATTGCATCTCCCAGGAGCACAGACTGCTAGTTTGGAAAGTTGGGCCTCCCCAAGTATTGCGGAACTATCAGGGGACCCATTTGAGGTTCAATAATAAAGACCAGGACACATCTGTATAGTAGAAGGCTGTTGTCCTGTTTGCTGGGGCAGTCCCTCAGCTAGCTTTCAACTTAACCCAACTTCTGCTATTGTGTCCCTCCACGTGGCTCTCACCACTGGACCTCCCTGCTCCCTTCCTGCTTCCATCTCTATGCATCTGTGTCTGTGTCTGTTGGTCCTTCTGCTACCAGCTCTTTATTATGCAAAAAGCCACACTCTTTGTTCATCCAATTGGCAGTGGGGGCTTACATGACCTTCCCCAGGGCAGCTGGTCTTTCTTTTTGGAGCAGGTGAGGAAGGTGACAAATATTTGCATATCCTGATAGCCTGGCATAGCCAGCACAGCAACGAACAATTGAGAATACAGGGACGTACCTTACAACACGTGCGGTAGGGGTGGGGTGGGTTGTCCCACACTCAAGAATATTAGCTGTGCTCAGACTGGAAGAAATTGTCTATATTTCTTTTTTCACTCAGGGGTATATTTAAATTCTAAGTGAGTTAGCATGGCATTCCACACTTCCACTTACCACATTCCAAGGCGAGATGCTGGAACCATGATGATGGGCCTGGATGGACTAGCAAGAAGGACAGAGTATCTTTGTCCTTGTCTACCTGACCTTTGTGAGTGAATCAGTACACTTTGGGAAATGGTGATTCTGTAAATTGAGTGAGGTGCCAAGATTTTCAGTGTCTCACTGTTCCCACTGATGAACCCTAGGGACCTGGGGTCAGTGTAGACCAGGGTCTTCCTGACCACACTTTTCTCTTCAAGCCAACACTTCTCCCACCATGTCTTACTTGACTCCTGCACCAAGGAGTCTGAAAGCCTGCGTGGTTATAAAAAGAGTTTCTTGATTATTTCTTGTGGACAATTGGTGTGCATTCATGCTTTTACCATAATATCAAAGAACTAGAAGGGAGGGCACAAAAGCAAGACTTGATGCTGTTCCCCTCAAGAGTCACAGAGGACACTACCGTGTGTCATCCTTGGGATCCCTGCCTCTCTTACTGTAGCCTTCTGCTTTTACCAAGCCTGGTTACCCCTCAACACTATTAAATCTGATTCTTGGATATCTTCGATATATCCAAGAATGTTATACATTTTTTAAAAATTCTAATTTTATTCTTTAAACACATACAAAAGTGGAATGGAATGTTTGAGTAGTTTGCATAGTTGGGTAATTCCATCCTAGCATCCCTAATGTCTTCCTTGCAGCGACTGAAAACCCATCACAGCAGAAGAGAACAAAGCCTTTTAGCCTATAAAGATACAGAATCCTACAGTAACAAACCTCAGAACCGCAGCTAATTAGCACAGTCAGACCTCACAAGTTTTGTTCTGTTCTGTGTGACTTCCCAGTTATACTGTTCTATTCTAATTATTTTACTTTTTTTTAATTTTTAAAAAGGGCATCAACTTTTAAGTTACTTACATTAAATGTCTTTAAATTCTTCTTAACTGAGCACAGTTTGGGGCAAGCTTTTTAATTGCTCACCTTCCTTGCTGACTTGCAATTCCAGCTCCTGCCCAAAGGCTTCTTCTGTTGTTGTTGTTGTTCAGTGGAGCATTAGTAAAATACATGAGAAAAGCTGGACTGAGGATGGGCCACTGCTCTTCTGGGCAGAGAGGGAGCACCCTCCAGGACCTCGTGCTCAGGAGACTCATAGGGAGCACCCTCCAGGACCTCGCATTCAGGAGACTCATAGGGAGCACCCTCCAGGACCTCATGCTCAGGAGACTCATAGGGAGCACCCTCCAGGACCTCGCATTCAGGAGACTCATAGGGAGTACTATCCAGGACCTCATGCTCAGGAGACTCATAGGGAGCACCCTCCAGGGCCTCATGCTCAGGACACTCATAGGGAGCACCCTCCAAGACTTCATACTTAGGAGACTCATAGGGAACACTGTCCAGGACCTCATGCACAGGAGATTCATAGGGAGCACCCTCCAGTACCTCAAATTCAGGAGACTCATAGGGAGCACTCTCCAGGACTTCATACTCAGGAGACTCACAGGGAGCACCCTCCAAACCTCACATTCAGGAGTCTCATAGGGAGCCCCCTCCAGGTCCTCGTGTCCAGAAGACTCAGATGTTCAGATTATGTACCGGTGGATTTTTAGCTTGAACCTGTGCTATAAAAGCTAATTTACAATCTAGAGTTCTGGAGACAGAGATTCACTATGAGGGATTTATTTCTCAAATGATAGGAGTAAAACCTCCAACAGAATAGAAAAAGAACCTGGCAAGAAGGTGAGTGTCAAGTTACTCCAGTGCTCAATTCGCTTCCAAATCTGCTGTCATCCCAACCCTACAGACACAGCTTGATTGGCAGAAGTACATAGTGGCCCCAACTGGGATTCACATCAGCTGATCTGTGCCCGAGTCCAGCATTGTCTCTGTGGATGCTTTATGTGAACTGTCTGTATATAACACAGGAAGATATAGGGGCGGGCAGGTGGCAAGATCAGCAGGAGTGGAAGTGGCCAGGAGTATGGGTATGATCAAAATACGTCATAAAATATACAGAAAAGTTACTTTTAAGAAGTGACCCCAGAATAAGCACAACTGCTTAAAATACATGAGAAGATATAGTAATTGAAATTGTGCTATAGTAAGCTGTCACAAGATTTTCCCTGTCTAATTCCATTAGGGCAGTGGGAGGCTTGTGATTGGACAGGGAAAAGGGAGGTGGAGCTAAGAGTTGCACAGATAGGGAGCCTCTCAGGAGGGAGGGGGAGAAGGAAGATGGTAGCAGACGTGAACCAGCTTGGCGGTAACCAGCCACAACCAGTTAGGATATTAACAAGGTTAGAATAATTGGGAAAAGGCTTTTATCATTATCAGTTGGCTCTGAAATTATTGTATTGGCAAGTGTAAATTGCGATTTTTATTGATACATAAATCTGATTGGTTAACTATAAGCATTGAGTCTTGTTTTTTACTGGGTTACTGGGTATTGAGATATCGAACTGCGAGGTTGGTGGATTAATTTAGTTACTGGAATGTGGGACAGAGCTGGCCAGGGCTAGCTAGAGATAATTGCCTACGTGAATACACCGGGGCAGACAGTGACAGTCAGGAGCACACGGATTCCTTTTAAAATATTTCCCTCAACAGTAAATTATTAGAATCAGTGAGAGAGAAATAAAACCAAAACCCAAATTAAGAATTCCTGCAGCATCACATTGATACTGAGTTGGAATCACCAAGATCATAAATGGAATTTGTTAGCGGTGGCCAGAGAGGAGTAAGGGACAGAATAAATGAAGACCACCCAGAAGTGAGTAAGCGCAGGCTGCTTACTCAACGGGAAAGCTACACAGCAGAAAAAGGCAAGGGCCTGACTGGAGGCCTTTGTCACGGGGAAGATGATGGTTGGACCATAAACCAAAGCAGAACTGTTGAGACAGGATCTGTAGCGACCAGCCAATATCTTCCTATCCACTCAGGAAGCCAGACTGCTCTGTCACGTCACACCGCTGTCTCTACTGAACATTTCTGGAAGCCAAAGAAAAATCAGTTTCTTCTGGTCAAGATTTGATCCATAAGCCCAGTTTCTCTAATTTTTGTCAGTGCTTTCCAACTTAGGACTAATCAGAACAGATCAAATACTCCCACAAACCAACCACATAGAAGCTCTGCTTCAAGTTACTCCTGCCTTTATCTTCTCCGTGACAAAGACCTCCAGTCGGGTCCTTGTCTTTCTTCGCTGTGCAGCTTTTCCATTCCCATAGCAGAGATAATGTGTCCGAAGGCATAGCGAGCTGGGAGTGAACAGCCTGCACTTACTCTCTTCTGGGTGGTCTTCATTTATTTCCACAATACCTCATATTATTAATATGATGACTGCAAGAAAATTGTTGAATTGGGAATGAAATTAATGAATGATGAGTTATCTCCAGGGACTCCAGGCTAATACTTATATAGCTCAATTTCAGTCTTTATTTTTTGATTGTGAAGGGACTGAGGTAGCAGAATGAACTCCATTTTGTATTTAGGACTCCATTCTAAGTTAACTTGCCCTTAGGCATGGGCCCCATCCTTGAGGTCTGAGAAAATTATGAAATGTCCCTAGCAATTGCAAAATAGACACAGCAGCTGCAGCTGGCTGAGAACTACAGAGTGGGGTAAGAAAACATAGATCTTTCCCAGGTCAAGGTGTTCCTTTTTGATGTATGCTCCCTCCTTGTGGTTAGACCAGGTGCTGTAAACCATTAGTTTAAAGACCAGCATTCCTTTACCTTCTCATGTAATGCCAAGGCTTGGGAACCCCCAGTCTTGGTTTTTTTCCTTTATAAGCCCCCTGTCCCTAGACCTCGGGGCCGCTCTCCTATCCTGTTGCATCAGGAAGGTTTGTGGCCGAGCTCAATCTTGAATAAAGACACCTGGTGGTATCTTTGGGGTTTTCATGATCTGGGCACAATTGAATGATTTTGATTGCCTCACTCATTGTTGATAGCTGCTACTTACAGTAGTCATCACCTGGTATCAATGCTCTTAGTAAAACCATTGACAAAAATGATGCCCAACTTCAGGCCCGTTTATTGACTTAGTTGTTGCTTCAGGACCTGGCAGTAGATCTGTGTATCCAAACCTCCTAACATGAAGGAGACTTAGAAGTGGCAGTAATTTTCACAGCAGCAGGAATTTCCAAGGCTGCACACTGGAGGACACTGTTTGGGCTCTTAGTATATCCCACAAAGCCCTGTGGTTTTCTTTGATTAGTTCCCATGGTAATGGAGACAGATACAAACTGATGATCTGTGTCAGTGTTTGGAATGTGTATTGAACTTGTGCTATGCAAGTCTAGATTTCTTTTTGTTGTGTTTCTTCTTTCTCTTAAAGGAAGAAAATGCTCTTTCAATTGCTGGCATCACTAACCACCAGATGCAATGGTTACTAATGCTCACAGTTCTTGGGAGACACTGTGAGAGATTCCCCTACCCTAGGCTATGCCTTGGTCATTTGCAGCTGAGACAGGAAATCACAAGTTCAAGATGATGGCACTTTCTGTCCTGAGTGTGTTTCCCTCTTATCCTCCTAGCAGCTTAAACATATGCAAATTTGGTATGGCTAGACCTCTGGCTTGACTGGTCAGCAGGTATAATGCCTTTGAATGGCCTAAGCAAAAGTTTTGGCAGATGGAGCTTGTAATGGTTTGTATATGCTCAACCCAGGGAGTGACACTATTAGAAGGTATGGCCCTATTGGAGTAGGGCCAGGCCCTGTTGGAGTAGGTGTGTCACTGTGGGTGTGGGCTTTAAGACCCTCATCCTAGCTGCCTGGAAGTCAATATTCTGCTAGCAGCCTTCAGATGAAGATATAGAACTCTCAGCTCCTCCTGCACCATGCCTGCCTGGATGCTGCCATGCTCCTGTCTTGATAATGGCTGAACCTCTGAACCTGTAAGCTAGCCCCAGTTAAATGCTGTCTTTATAAAAAGAGTTCTTGGTCATGGGGTCTGTGCACAGCAGTAAAACCCTAACTAAGACAGAGCTGTTAGGAACATTTGAAGGTAGAGTCCTTGGTAAGGGGCAGATGGGCAGAGTTTGACTTCCCACCTTCCACCAGGTGAGGAGCTAACAACCTTTAAAGGGCACCAGGTGACAACAGACTTCCAAGTCTCCATATCTGAGGTAAGTTAGCTCACAGACCTGTATAAATTACCCAGTTGTAGTATTGCTGTTGAGACTAAAGGATAGATAAGAACAATTTGCTTATCATGGAATCTGTTTGGTCAGTCCTCTCCATCCCAAGCTGGAGAAAAAAATAAATAAAATAAAATAAAATAAAATAAAATAAAATAAAATAAAATAAAGCAAACACACCAGAATGTGGCTTTAATAGTGTTGATAAGTAGTCATAATTTACAACCGTAATTTAATTAGGTTATTGTTCTTACCAGTGGGTGGTCTGGCACACAGCTGGTTGTGAGCGGAAACTAATGTAGCCTATAAATTTGCTATTCATTTCAGCTTGAAGTGCTAGGTCCTAGCAGAGGGAGAAATTTTATGTTCCAGCCACCAGGAAAGGCAGGGGTGTATTTCAGTTGTGTAAGGAGCACTGACTATGCGTGCTCCCTTCCATACAATCATAAATACGGCTGTGGGGAGGAGGAGCAATGAGCACTGTTTCATCAGATTTAAGGCTCTTAATGGGAGGACAGTAATTCTGCAGGAGCAGTTTTGAAATAAAAGAGCCCAGCATGAATTTCTGTGTGAACCCACTTAGCCTCGATGTGCTACTAACTTACCCCTGGATGCCTGACACTGCATGTCATTTGTGTCTGGAATTCAGGCTACACCTATAAATCAGGTGACTTTCTTGTCAACCTGAAAACATGCCCTGTCTGGGAGTCTCAGACGTAATTGGTGTTTCTAAATTGATATTGTAAAGGGAGAATAAATTGGCTCTAACAAATGGTCATGTGAGGGGGTATGGAGGGAGCTGTGCACATGTGACCTGCATGCAGGGTAGAAAGGAATGGGAGGGGGAGGGCTTCTGCAAGAATCTGCTGCACACCAGGGGAAGGGCCTGTTCTGGGGTTTCGTCTCTATGCCAGCTCATAGGACAGGATGGAGGCGCACTCTTACTGCAACCTGTCTAGAATATCTCATGGAAGAAATATTTTGTGTCATTAAAGACGAAATGTATCTGCTTTCCTGATATAAAACAACATAGCAGGACTTGGAATATTCTCCGAGAAACAAATTTATTTTGCATAGATGAAAACACTAGGCAATAAATGCCCAGAAGAAGTGAGTGAGTTAATTTTACTTCTAAGACAAGCCACCATTCATATGTCTAAACAGAGCCTTCAAATCTGTGTGCAGATCTCTTCTGCTGGAGGCCACAGGCCAGTGTGCTGCACATACTTTTTATGTGAGTTGCAGTTAACCTATTTTCTCCACACCAGAGGAGGTGTGCAGACTCATAGCAGTTTAAGGAGGACTGTGCAAAGGAAGGTACTTTTTGAACCAAGACTGTTTGCCTGTGTGGTAACCACAGATGGCAGGTAGACGGAGTTGAAAGAGTCCTTTTCCAGACAGAAATGTAGCTCAAGCTACTATGAGGTAGCAGAATGGTTGGATGCATAGAGCAGAAGACTCTGACTTCAGACACAACTGGACACTGGAGCTCAGAGCCTGCGGGCATCTCTGTCTCCTCACCCCTCCACTTCTGTCCTCTTGGTGGGCGCTGTGCTTCAGAATCCTGTCTCCATTCTACACCTGAGTGTCTCTGCCATCTGGAGACCTGCCCTTTGATCAGATACAAACAAGATGATGCTTCCAGCTCACCATAGGTTGCACACTGTTCTGAACTGATCTTTTGGTCCCCTTTCTCCTCTTGTTTCAAAGGACAGGAATATAGATGTAATGCCTGCAAATGAAGCAGCCATGCTGCCAGAAGAAGATGGCAGAAGCCACAGGCAAAGCGCAACAATGTTGAGCTGAATGAGGAGTTTGCTTTCTTAGGTGTTTGGAATCGTGCACTGAGAGAGAAAAGGAGCTGCTCTTCTCTAATCAGTTTTGCTCCAGTGGGAGCATCATCAAGAAGCCTGGTGCCTCAGAAGACCAGCAGCTTGCTGGTGAACCCTCCCAGTTTATGTAGGTGGGAACAGTCAGTGGAAGTGAAATTCCACGACTCCTATGTCCCAGTCAGTTAAGCACACTTACTACAGCAAAGATTGTGATTAGTGGTGTGTGTGTGTGTGTGTGTGTGTGTGTGTGTGTGTGTGTGTGTGTGCATTTTCCCCAGCTATCAAGGTCTTTTTATTATTCAAACAGCTGTAGGAATCAGCTCTCAGGGCTGAGGAATACTGAGAATTTCTCAAACTACCTGGTTTGAGGAACATTGAGGAAATACTGACCTTTCCAGATAAGAGCTAGCAGTTCTTGAGGAGCAAGCTTGCAAAAAGCAGAAAGTGTGAAGTCTGAAGTGCAATGTGAACTCACATTCCTTTCTATTTAACCCTATACAGTCTAGGTCTGGATGGTTGGTGGAAGGGCCTGCATAAAGCAGAACCGACTTATGTTAACATATCTTTTTTCTGTTTGTGACCAGAGTGAATAAGTGTCTTGGTGGAACCATGCCCCGGAGGCTTGTCCTCTCAGCAGTGCAGACTTGGTGTCCCAGCAAAGATATTGTCAGACCTTCTGGAAACTTGGAAACATCTCCTTCTGACCTCCCGGGGATTTCTGAGAGCATTGTATGTTTGAACATCATCCCTTGCCTTTAATGAGCCACACTTAATTAATTATTGCTTTAGCCACATCTTCCTGGAGAGCTACCGCAGCTTACTCATGCTGCCCCAGCCGCCATTTCAAACAGACTTGGTGGGAACAGCACCTTTAACATTGGCAAACAATGGAACCATTATATCCAGGCAATGGTGCGAGTTAATCTTTAGATGCATATGTGTAGACTGAACGATGTGTTTTGGAAGGAGCCAGTCACCCCGTGGCTGTTATAAAAGGACTCACAGGAGGAGGAATTGCAGAAGGCAAATGTGTCCTTGTGAGAAGAGGCATCTTCTTCCTGCCCCATTCCCCAGCTCATGGAATCCAGTGTTAGAGCAGACAAAATGGAGAGAATCGTTGAGAGGCATCGAGAATGAAAAGGAATGACTAACCCAGGCCAGAAACCATCGTGATTCAGTGTTCTGATGCCTGACATTTCATCTGAAACTCTATCTTGTTCCATTGATGTACCTACAGTGTAAAGATTTCTACTTACCTGCCATCCCTGAAAAAAAAATGCTGTCTTTATTGTGTTGGCATTATGGAGACATCGGTTCATGTCACTGAGTAACGTGCTTCTTATAAAGACAAATAAAAGTAGAAGAAAACAAGGCAGGTTTTTAAATGGGAGCAGCATATAAAAAAATCACTGCTACTTAATTAGAAGAAAAGACAGAGAGCTCATTCCGGGCAAGGTGCAAACAAGAGACCCTTAGACAAGCACCCTGGCACCTAGAGACTTCTGATAATGGTGCTTAAAGGCAACCACATGACCTTGTCAGATTGTGTTAATATGATAGGAGCACTCCTGATGAGCCAACTGATTAAGAGCAAGTAAAATAATAAATAATATTCTCTATCATCCCCAAGCTATGCCTTTATTAGTTGCTATGAAATCAGAGGAATATGCCACCTTGCTGTGAAAGAAAAGGATTATCAGAACATTTCAAATCAGCCTGGCCAGCAATTTAAAAAACTACCACAGTAGCAAAAGTTTTATCAAATCACTTTATTATATTTCCTGATATAGACAGCATTTCCTTCCCGTATGGGGACATGATGCTGCCGCTCTTCTTAGAGCTACATGCCGATAATTCCTGGGAACGATGACATGGCTTGGTATACCTGCTTCTTCCTCAAAGCCATCTTCCGAGGAGGCATTCAGATGGCTGAGAGCTTCCCTTCCCTCAGCTCAGCACTGAGATACCCTCTTCCCTCCCTCACATCTCATGTCTAAGATGCAGGCCTTTCAGGTCCACCTGTACCCAGCCCTAGGTTCTCTGTGCTCTGTGCCACAGCACCTGAATATTCTTTCACACTCTCTGCTTCCTACTACCTGGTCACCTGTTGCTATGCCTCCAAAGATTCCTGTTACATATAGAGTGAATTACTGGTCCCTCATGGATCCTTCAAAGTCCTATACAACCCAGATCCAGTCCTTTCTCTGGCTCATAACAGCTGATACACCCTTCCTTCACTCCTTGACGTTCAACTATGTGGCCTGTTGCTTACCTGAGAACTTTGGCAGCTGCTACTAGTCATGACTAGGCCACTCCCTCTCTCTCCACATGCCTCCTTGCCTCCCGGTCTACATAAGGATCCCTTCGGCAGGCGTCCTTGTCCTCTGGTCCTAATGGTCCTTCTTGGATATTCTTTCTCATACTTGCCCATTCTTATCACTTATAGAAAAAAATCAATAAATATATTGGCTTTCTTGTGTGTTTAGTATTGTCTCCCCTGCTAGACAGATATTTATTAGAAACCAATAATAAATCCACCCTTGTTTTTAAGATGTGGTTTGGATTCTGCACAGGGTTCTGCTCTGTTCTCTAAACATCATCTGAATGGATCCATGATGTGGAGTCCCAAGCTGCTACAGAATAGGACGCCCATGGAAATGTGGTGCTTATCTTATGTCAAGACCTCGTCTCTCTGTAGACAGATTACAAAATGATCTCCTTACTGCTTTTGAATCTCAAAGAAGTCCGGAGGCTGGAGAGAGAATGATAACCGTTGTGAAGATTGGAGCCCGGTGTCAGAGATAAAATAACTTGTCAGGGTTACATGAAGTGTGGTAGAGTCTTAGTTTTTTGGAAATCTAAGCGAGTAACCGTCCTCATAGCAATGACCTGTTATATAAACACTGTTAAAGTTTAACTCATGTTTGTCCCTAGCACCAAACAGATTTCTGATCCAAACAGATGCAAGTGTGAGAAGCTGGATGGCAGCATTCACTTCCTGAGCAGCTTGCTGCTGTCTCCAGGGTCAGAGGTCTTCAGAACTAGGAGATAGAACTTTCTCCTTAAATGAAGATGTCAGAGCAGGATTCTTTTCCTTTCCAAAGTAAGAAACAAGGAAGAATGATCACCAAGTTTCTCTTGGGAGACAGATTCCCACAAGGAGAAGTCCTGCCCACTGAATCATTACCCATGGTTGGATGAACCTATTGTGTGTACCTTACCTGGGTAGGTGGCTCAGTGTACAGAAACCTGGCCACAAGTGGATGGACAGCTCAGTAACACTCTGAGATTAATGAGAGCTCCCACTGCCCTTTACGTTATTCACTTCTCCTACTGTAGTCTACTTTAGGACCTACCAGGCAAACCACTGAAATCTTTCTCTCCTACGCAGCAGACCAGGCTACAAGCTTCCTCTGCTGTGCAGGCTGGCACGATGGCAAGCTATAGGCTGTAGGGAACAAGTCACATGAAGGTTTCTGAGATGTGTATGCTCCCTTTTTATTTCACTCTCCCAGTGGATAGATGCCACTGCAGACTGGACCTTCAGGAATGCTGAGCTCCAAGATGAAAGATTCCTCAGTGCTGAGCCAGTGTGGGAAGAATTTTATACCCCAAAGAACTACACTTGTTCTAACTGATGTTTCTAGAGTAGAAAGAGTGGAAAATCCTATGCTGTTATCCTGCAGTGCCCAACCCAACACCTCTTTCTAACAAGAACTCCCATGATCACTTTGGGCCTGCCTGGACAGTCCAGGGTAATAGAATACTCATTTTAGTCACATGTGTACAGTTTCGTTTGCCATTTCAAAATTACATCTGGACAGGGGTCAGGGAATTGGTGTCTTCACTGCATAGAATAGCCTTGTTCTGGCATGTGCTAATGTAATATACCAGCTGTTCAGTGAAGTGATTTAATGGCTGCTATGCTGGAGCCATGCAGTCAAAGACATACCTTTATCAGCCATTCCTCTGACTAGAATCCTGTTCCTTAGATCAATATTTAAGCATAAAATCTCAACATCACACCTGACTATATTATATTCAGAATTTACTTCAAACTACAAATACAATTTCTATGAAACAGTAGCCTTTAAACATTTTATTAAGACTTTCTTGCCATAGCATTTAATTGTACTATGTTTATTGTTCTCTAGTGATGGGAAGAATTCTTCAATATCTTGCATCTGGGATGAATTTAAATTGGGGAATTAATTTTAAATATGTAATCAGAGCAATGTAAATAGTTGAAAGAGTTGTATGTCAATTTTAGAAGGTAGTATCTGATGATGATCTAGATTCAGAAGGCATTACATTAAACCAGAGCATGCCAGTTTAGCTTATACAAATCATGATGCTCTTGGTTTTTTAAATCTTGATCTGAACACATACAACCCTGTGAATTATAATTATCATTAAGAAATGAACTTTTCTATAATTATGTGCTCTTGATGCATTGATAAAATTATTTGCTCTGTAATAACTGTGAAAGTATTGTCAAACTGGGTCATTTGTTTTCCATTATGTAAGGTTTTTTTTTACATTTACTTGTATGGTTTTATTTGTTCCTTTCACACAATAAAGAAGAATATAGAAAACGAAGACGCTTGTGTTAGCCAAGGTTACATTGGAGAAGGAAGTGCTTTGCCAGATGGTAGCACTGGGAGGAGCCGCCATGGGCCTCTTCCTATACATCTTGAGGAAGTGGAGTCAGAAGCTCTGCCCTGATTCTTCTTATCCCCCCCCCCTTTCTCAGGACTATTTATGTATCTTTCAATTCTGAAAACCTGAAAGAATCACATGGCCCCAGTCTCAGACCTTCCTCCAGTTCTCCTGTCCACCTGAACTTCTGCATCACCTGTTGGAACCAGGACTCTCTTTCATTAAGGAAGCCTTTCATGGGATAAAGCTGTCTCACAAGTGGGCACAGATGCTTCAGGCTTCCTTTCTGGTTTTGGTGTTTCTACTCATGTTTTCCCCAGTGTATACAGGACAAATTGATTCAAGAGACTTTAGGGTGTCATTAGTATAACACTGTCTTCCTACCACATAAAAATCAACTTGAAATTTGAAGACTCCAGTGTAAAATAGAGCGTTCATCAGAACCTGACAATACTGGAATACTGAGCTTGAACTTGAAGCCCCCAGGATAGTGGACAACTAATTGTGGGGTGCCCAGCCTCAACCAACACATCTACAACTCAGCTTCAGCACCCATGGCACGGGGCACATCATAGGAGAGAAGGTGGAAATATTGTAGGAGAGAGAAGACCAGGGAGTCTGCTATGTGATTGGGTCTCCTAGAAATGTCAGAGAGGCTACACCTATGAAGTCTCTTCAGTGTGGCTGCTTGAACAAGACCTGAACAATGATGACATCATTGGAGAGTCAAGGATAGATGGGAGAAAGCTAACAGGGCCCTGATCCTAAACAAAGAACTACAGACAACTAATGACCACTGAGAGAAGAAGAATTAATCTCTCCCAGGGATGAGCCCAAAACTGGCTATCTGATACCAAGTGGTTCATCCTGAAATCATACGCACATAACCAACACTAAATAGACTCAATATGTTGAATTTATGCATTTATATAAATATAACAATAGTAACAAAAGGAAAAGAGAACATCAGTCTGAGAAGGAGGAAGGGGAGAACATGGGAGAGGTTGGAGGAAGGGGATGTGGTAGTAGTTGGAAGGAAAAAATGGAATTTTGTTTTAATTAAAAAATAAAACAGAAATGTAAAAGATTTGAAGTAATTTTGTAATTCAACTCTCATAGATCCTCAGAAGGTTAAGTTGTTTCTTGTGTGTGGAGACTACATTTTCAACTGATGCTCATTGCTGTTCTTAAGATTCCTCTTGATGCTTCCACTTCCACACTGCTCCAAGTTGATGAGTCCAGATATCAAAAATAAATTCAGCTCCAGCGTGGGAGCTTCTACAACTGCATTTTTCTGCTCTAAAGAGATATGACTTTACCCCCTCTGCTACTGGTGTGTATCGGAATCAGAGTGGGGAAGCACGTGGCCGATGACAGTGATGATTGATAATGACAGTGGCAATGATGACAATTGTGACGATGATGGTGATGACAGTAGCTACTGTTTTACATTTCACATTTACGTGCTGTCTGCTGCCTCTGACATCTACATCCTTTCAATGATACGTAAGTTAAGTAAGATGCATTTTTTTTCAGTACTGAAGGTAGACACCAGGGACCCACATATGCTAAGCAAGGGCTCCATGCCCGAGCCACAGCCACAGCTCCCGTTCCTTTTAAATAAATGAAAATCAGAGATGTGCAGAATGCAAAGCCAAAGGCTGAAATCCAAACTTGGCTCTGGCTGTCTCAAAAGCCATAGGTTCAAATCTTTCTGTTGTACTCTAGAACATGACTGACATCTTTAAGACATTTCGCAAAGGTAACTGAGCAGTGGGAGTGCTAGGAAACAAGACAATGACTTCATCCACTTTGAAGTGCGAGGGTAAATTCACCCTCCTGTAACCCTACTCATTCATAAAAAAGGACCTCCTCCTCCTCCTCCTCCTCCTCCTCCACCTCCTCCTCCTCTTCCATCTCTTCCTCCTATTCTTCCTCCTCTTGCTTCTCTTCCTCCTCCCCTCCTCTTCATCCTCCTCTCCCTCTTCCTCTTCTTCCTCCTCCCCTTTCTCTTCCTCCTCCTCCCCTTTCTCTTCCTCTTCCTCCTCCTCCTCTTTTTCCTTCTGCTGCTGCTTCTGCTGTTGCTTTTCCTCCTCCTTCTTCTCTTTCCTTCCCTCACTCCTTTCCTCCCTCCCTCCCCTTCTCTGTAATATAGTCTACAGGAAAATACTATAGCTGTATCAACATAAGAATGGGTCTTTTGAGAGGAAGGGGTGGAGTCAAGGCTTTAGGACTGAACAGGCATTGAGGCAGGCTGGGCATTAGCAGAAAGGGTCTAACCTCCACCTGCTGGGATAACAAGGAAACCAATTTGTCTCCCTCTACCTGGTATCAATTGTTCAGGATATAAGTCCCTGAGAGAGACCCTGTGACTTGCTTTCTTTGAGTCAGTTGCTTCAAAGAAGCCTACGAAGCCAACTTTATAACAACCACTCCATCCATGTGTACTGTTTACACTGTAGCCTTTAAGAAGATGTGCATAAGATTCATGGAACCCTGACCTACCTTGAATCAGCACATGTCTGTGTGTGGCTATAAACATCCATATGTAGGAACTTGCTATATGCAGTCTAAAGTGACTCCACAATTTATCAAAGTCATTTCTCATTTCTTTACTTCTAGAAGGCATTCCTCAACCGAGTTCCAAGTGGAGTGTACTTTAAAACACTGCTCTGGTTGTTTTAACTTCACTAAGGAAGGAACTGGAGACTGATATATTATCCCAGTATAATTTGTTTCCTTGTAATGAATCAGACCCAGCTGGGAGTATGATAAATTTAATTATAATTGACTTGTACAGGTATGGCCTGTCATTTACATATTCATTGCATCTCATAAATTTATCCTTAATAAATTGAGTGATAAAACTGAGGATAAACCAAAGCACAGGAAGGAGTAATAGCCAACTTGTCTTCTGTTGAGTTGGTCTCTGGATGAGGTCTTCTACTGACATAAACTTCTCAGACCTAGTAGTCCACTGGATCGGTCTCCTCAGTGATGCATGGTCCACTTAATCACAAGCACCCCATTTCTCTCTTTGGTGAAATCTAGGTGGTTTTTTCAGTTACTAATGGCTGCCTCTAAGCACCTCGAACAATGAGGAAGTCCACTGCCTTTACTGTGGTCCAACATGCTTCTGGCTTTGGTGTCAATGACTGCTCCTTCTCTACGGAGTTGTAGGGGAGCAGGCTCTCTGTCTCCCCTCTAGGCCATCTAATCCACAGCTCAGGTCTTTTTAGGGCTGTGTCCCTGGAGACAGAGGCTGCTAGGACCTGGGGTTCTGGCATTCATCATTCACACACAACATCGCACGAGGACAATTCCTGGGAGAATGAGAAAGGTTTTCAGCTGGTTTCATTGGTGGAGGCTTTGCTGTCTCTACTCTGTGGCTCATTGCTAGCACCAGAGATGAGCTGAATCTGGCTTGTTTGCATGCCAATGGGCCATATTGAAGCTAGAGATAATACTGAGTCAAAGCACACTGGTATGTGGAAAGGCATTTACTGGATAGGCAGGAGAAACAAAGAGTGGAATCTGCTCCAGCCAAATCATCCAGGCTGTATGGGGGCTGGGAGGGGAGGTTGTCTAGCAAAATGGGACTCCATGGATGAGGAAAATGGAAGAGAAGCTGGGTAGGTAATAGCTGAAAGGCATATTTATTATTTTTTTTATTTTATTTTTTTTTGTTTTTCGAGTCATGGTTTCTCTGTGTAGCCCTTACTGTCCTGGAATTCACTCTGTAGACCAGGCTGACCTCAAACTCAGAAATCCACCTGCCCCTGCCTCCCAAGTGCTGGGATTAAAGGCGTGCGCCACCACTGCCCGGTGAAAGGCATATTCATAGTCTCTGCCTTTGGCGGTCAGTATTTGCATCTCTTGCTTAGCTTCAGGGTTGGACTGTGAGCATCACTGCCGATTCTCAAATGGCGTTCCTCCTACTGTGGCCCAGGAGGGCTGAGATGGGTTAGAGCTAGGAATCTCCCTTTGCCAGGCTAATTGTTTGATGCCTTCATTGGCACCTAATAAAATCTCCTGATTAGGTTCTGTTGGACCTAGGATATCTTTGGAGTTGGGCTTCTTAAATAGTAAAAGACCTGTCACCTTCCTCTGCTGAGATTGAATGAGCACTTCCTGAAATTGTCACTATGAATGTGGCTCTAGGAAGTGACTGAACTGTGCCACCATTCCCCATCACCCCCACCTCCCCTGGGTCCCTGTGGGGTTTCTATCTCCCAAGCTCACTCTGAATCCTCACTATCCTCTCAGCTACCATGACGGTATTTCTAATTTGGTCCTGGCCCCTCTGGAAGGTCCCCCTGTTTCTGGTAGATTTTCTTTATGTATAGTCTCTCTGCAGTTCCATTCTACGTGTGGAGTGGTGCCATCCATGCTCCACGTTACAGACCAGGGTACATGCAGCTGTCGCTTCTTTCTGTGTTTTCTGTTCTTGTGTTTTTTATTTTCTTCCATCTGTGTACTTGGCTTTCAGTTCTCTCTTCCCTGTCTGGACTTATAAGCTGGATCTCACCCTGCTTCTCTGAATATTTTGTTTTTCCCTCACTTAAGAAAGTAAGGATTGAGCTTCTATTGTAAGTTCTGATCCTAAAAACACAAAACAGCTAATGCTCTATATTATTGCTGTTTATTAAACCATCTTGATGTTTACTGTGACTTCATCTTTGACCCATGGGTAACTTGGAATTGTGTGGTCAATAAATACCTGAAGCTGAGGTATTGTCAGGTGTGAGTTTTTGTTTGTTTGTTTTTCTGTTGCAGTCAGTAATTGTACAGTATATAATGTTAATCTTTTAAATTAGTAAAAGACATGTTATGATCTAGCAAGAATGCTTCTGCGCATATATCCAAAGATAATGAAATCAGCATGCCCAAGGCATGTCTGTATTCCCATACCTACTGCAGCATTACAAAGTCCAGAAATAAAAACTATCCAAGTTCAACAAGTGACCAATGGGTAAAGGAAATGTGGTTTATATCATAATGAAATACTACCCAACCGTCAAAAAAGGATAAGTCCTATTCTTTGTGACAACACAGTTGGAGATCACAATGTTGTATACAATAAGATGTCTCAGACACAGAGAACCTCATGGTCTCATTTGTACAGAACCTGAAAAGTTGGTCCCACAGAACTTGTGGGTGAAATGATGTTCACCAGATGCTGATGAGACTGACAGAGGAGGATAGGGAGAGGTCCCCCAGTGTGGGGCAGTGATCTGTGACAGGCAATCTGACACCTGGTTGAGCACAGGCGTAAAATCTGGGCAACCCAGTAGAACAATGGGCAAGCGACCGAAAAACATTATGCCAACGCTCCTGGGAGGCTTTTGGCTCCAGTCATGGTCACGTACCACCCCTCCTCAGGTAGAGGTGTGGCCACAGAGCTCCAAGCCATCACATGTTAATGAGACACCTAGAGGCTTAGCCATGCCCCTTCCCAGTTACTATATCTGCCTCGCATCTCCCAGAGGCCACGAGGTACAATTCCATCCACGCCACTCTCCACAATGAAAATAAATGTCTTAGAATTATGGACTGTCTCTTCATCTGGACCCACCAAGGAAAGCGAGGGATCTGGCCCTTGATTAAGGAGTCGAGTCTAATCTCTCACGGAGGGCTTCCCAGCACTCCCAGATGGTATCCATTCACCCAAGCTTAAGCAATTAGCCCAGCACCCCAAGCTGCCAAAATCCGGTCTCTGCGGAAACCCCAGCTGTGCTCTGGCTAGCCTATCTGCGGCACCCTGCAGCAATTGCGGTGTCCCAGGCTAGAGAACGCACAGAGATGGCTGCCGCATGTTCCCCAAGAATGGCCCCCTCCCCCACCCACGGGCAGGGCCCGCAAAGGCTTCCCACAGCCCCCACCTGCCCTTTGGACTGTGTGGGAAGACATGCGGCCACTTCCCACATGTCTCCTGTCCCACCCAGAGCTGCAGTGCCCAGGACAGACACGTGGGTTTCTTCCCACCATGCCAGGCTTGTTCCAAATGCCCAGTGTGTAGTACATTATGGCTAGACACAAGCAAGGAGTTGTGTTGTGCTATTGCACAGTAGGAAAAAATATAAACTATAATGTCCTATATATCTCAGATAGAAGAAAACAGCCTACTTCAAAAAGTAAGGTGGAGAGTGATTGTCGTTGACTTCTGGCCTACATATGCATAAACACACACACAGACACAGACACAGACACAGACACACACACACACACACACACACGCATGCACATGCACACACACATACAGCTTTATTTTCAAGTTATTAGAAAGTTTTATGTGTGTGTGTGTGTGTGTGTGTGTGTGTGTGTGTGTGTGTGTGTGTTGATGGAGAAGATCTAGCCCTCTCTTGCTTCTGCAGGTTCCTGAACTTCTTGGTATACATTCCTGCACCCTCTACCCCTCCACACTGCACCTCTCCACCCTTCCAACCCTCCACCCCTCCATTCCTCCATCCATCCACTCCTCCACTCTTCACCCCTCCACCCCTCCATTCCTCCACCCTCCACCTCTCCACCTCTTCACCCCTCCACCCCTCCATTCCTCTACCCTCCACCTCTCCACCTCTTCACCCCTCCACCCCTCCATTCCTCTACCCTCCACCTCTCCACCTCTTCACCCCTCCACCCCTCCATTCCTCCACCCTCCACCTCTCCACCTCTTCAGCCCTCCACCCCCACTCCTCCACATATATACATGAAAAATAAAATAAATCTTTAAAAAAATATGTATGTATATATATACTGGCTAGTTTTGTGTGTCAACTTGACACAAGCTGGAGTTATCACAGAGAAAGGAGCTTCAGTTGAGAAAATGCCTCCATGAGATCCAGCTGTAAGGCATTTTCTCAATTAGTGATCAAGGGGGGGAGGGCCCCTTGTGGATGGTACCATCTGTGGGGTGGTAGTCTTGGGCTCTACAAGAAAGCAGACTGAGCAAGCCAGGAGAAGCAAGCCAGTAAGCAGCATTCCTCCATGGCCTCTGCATCAGCTCCTGCTTCCTGACCTGCTTGAGTTCCAGTCCTGACTTCCTTTGGTGATGAACAGTAGCATGGAAGTGTAAGCTGAATAAACCCTTTCCTCCCCAACTTGCTTCTTGGTCATGATGTTTGTGCAGGAATAGAAACCCTGACTAAGACTATATATATATATATATATATATATATATATATATATATATATATATATATATATATGAATGATTGTAAACTGAAAAACGTGCAAGGCAGTGGTGAGCAATGGAATGCCCCTCCCCATTCTCACTGTCCTCAGAAAATCTAACCTTCATACTCCCTGGGCCGGGATACTGGAAAAGGTCAATGTTAGCTGTCTATTAAGAAAACATGCATTTGGAGTGAGCGGTGAGAGGAACATTACATCCATCTTTAGTTTAGCATGCCCAAATCTGACCTTTTTACCAATGCATGCTCTATCTGCCAAAACTGTAATAACACAGCTTGAGGTCTCCTGTTAAATTTACATTTTTGCCCTGATCTCAAAACTTTAAGATTTCTTTTTATAAACATCTATAGCTGTGAAAACATGACTACTGGACATTTTTGTTAAACTTAAAATCCTAATTTATATGAATGGATTATATGCATTTTGAATGACAAAAGACACGCAGACCCATTGAGGTGGCTGTCATAGTCTGGTCTCAGTATCGATGCGACGAACAGCAGCATCAGCGAGCCTCACAGAACACTGCTGTTCTCTACGGGCTGTCATGGAGAGATGATGTATTGCTTAGAGTTCTATCACAGATGTTGCTTTAGACATTTAAGAGACTAATCTTTGCTCTGAGGATTTTAGACTTATTTCACCACCATGCAAACAGTAGAACTGGACAGAAGTCATAGGCGAGATACTGCTAAAAGAGTGTTTAACACCATCGAGTACCACATGTAATTATGAACAACGAGCAGTAAAATGTGTCTCTCAAAACAAATGCTTGATTTGAAAAGTGCTTACTAGGAGTGAACATTCAAGGCTGTCTTCGTCAGAGTGGTCAACACCTTGACACAGGTGGAAATCCATTCCAAGGAGAAGATCGTTCTGATGGAACCGTAGATTCATGTCAGCCCTTTGCTAGGTTCACTGTTGATATCTGTCCCATTGACGTGTTACTAGAAAGTCTGTGGCATCGGTGAGTACAGGCTTCACTACACATGCCCTTTGCTAACCTCGGATGTGTGATCTGCTGGGACCACTAGTTCTGAGACGGACGGGTATTCTTATTAGCTGCCTTAGTCATTTGTAAGTGACTTAAGCACAATGACTAAGGAACAAGTGACTCTAACAAAACGTCTCAAAGGGGGTGATTCTTTTTTCCCCCAGGATACATGTTTTTATTTTATTTTTGAGAGTGTGATACAATTTCATCTCCCCTTGCTGTTTCTTCCCTCTAAACCTTCTCATATATCCCTCCCACTCCCCTTCAAACAGGCCATGGATTTAAAGGGTAATTCTTAAATATGAGAAATCTATTTCTTACAGACTTTGAGGCTGGAATGCTCAAGATCAAGTGTGAGGCAGGTCTGGTTTCTGGTATGGGAATGTCCCCTATTGATGGCTTTGCCTAGGTGTCTTTCAGGGCAGAAGAGTTCCAGTGTGGACTCTCTGGTTTGAGAAGTGACCCTGGTAAGAAGGATGAACAGTGTTTAATCGACTGAGGAAAACTGTTGCATGCTGGACTACCTCTCAGCTTAGCTATAGTATCTTGTTTAATATTTTTAAATGGAAGGGTTGGTTATAGTGCTATGTCAGTTTTTCATTACTGTGACCAAGCTCCTAGAAAAAGTACTTAAAGAAGGAAGGAGTTATACTGACTCATCACCTAGAGCGAGTTCTGTCTTCATTCTGAGGAAGGCATGGTAGCGTGATTTTCTTCGAAGTGGTGGGAATGTGAGCGCCACCTAGTGCTTGGCTGTGGGTCACTGCATCTGCTCCCATCAGTTGCTGGATGATGATTGGGCAAGGCACCAATCTGTGAGTGTAGAGCAGAACATAATTAGGAATCATTTTTATACATGGTTCATTGGAATGTGGAGGTGTGGCTAATGGCTGTGTGTGGCGGTGGTGGAAATGTGTCTTTTCACATCATGGTGGATCAGGAAACAGTGACCAGAACCAGGGCCACATATTACTCTCAAAGGCTTCCCATGGTGACCTCCTTCCTTCTTTCCTTCCTTCCTTCCTTCCTTCCTTCCTTCCTTCCTTCCTTCCTTCCTTCCTTCCTTCCTTCTTTCTTTCTTTCTTTCTTTCTTTCTTTATTTCTTTTTCTTTTTTTTTTGGAACAGGGTTTCTCTGTGTAGCCTTGGCTGTCCTGGAACTCACTCTGTAGACCAGGCGGGTTCTGACACTGCACTGGAAGTTCTGTTAAGAAGGAGAAATTGACTCTTGAGTAAGGAATAATCTTGAATCCCTAGCATGAAGCCCACTTTATGTGTGCAGTTCTTCTTCCATACTGCTGGATTCATCTAGCTAAACTGTGCCTCATGTTCATGATGGGAACTTTTGCTGTTCTTGTCTGGTGATTTGGCTTTGGTGTGAAGATGAGTCTGGCTCCAAGAAGCAGCGTTGTTTCCGCTTCTGTTTTCTGGAGGTGGCATAGGACTGGTAGGATTCACAAGTAAAGACCTGGAAGCCTGGGTCTTTATTCGGTGAGATGTGTGAAGCTCTGAACTGCATTTCCTTGGCAGCTGTATCGGAATTCAAACTATGTACTTCACATTGGTTAAGTTTTGGTGGTTTGTTCCTTTGGAGAACTTGTGCTATTGAACAGAAAAGTGGAGCTGTGTAAAGCATTTCTTACTCGGCAGATAGACCGTGAGTAGGCATCGGTGTTGGCCAGTTCACTTCTGACAGTGCCAGTCGGTGTCTTCCTTTGTTTTTTGTTTGTTTTTTTGTTTTGTTTTTCCATATCCTTATTGTTTTACAACTCAAAGTCTTTTATTATTTCAAAGGCAACCCTTCTGTTTTCCTCTGATTTTCCTTAGTGCTTTGCTGTTAGTTGCCGCATTGATTTCTACTTTTGTAGGATTACTTTGGGGTTTTTTTACTCCTTTTTCTTAAATCAGCATCTCAGATTACTAGGACTTTCATTCTTTTGTAATATGGGATCAGTTTGTTGCTGTCAGTCTCCCTCTCAGCTCTGCTTTGGCTGCCCCCCGAGGAATTTTGATATGCTGTGGTTTTTACTGTCATTTATTTCAATGTATTTTAATCCGCTTTGTGAATTTTCCTTTTATATAAAAATGCTTTAGCAATGCGCCCCTCCACCAGCTGCAGACAGTTTCCTGCTGTTAAGAGGGTTTTCTGTCTTTCTGTTGCTGACTATGGATTGATTCCATTTTGCTGAGAGCACACACTAGACAGTTCCAATTCTTTTGCATTTGCTAAAGGTTGTTTATTGCTTAGGAATTGAGCTATCTTAGGATGTTTATGTAAGACTCTGGGGAGTCTTAACTTACTGAAGACCCTTTGAATGGACACACAGAGTCAGGGATTGATGCAAAATGCAAGAGAAATTTATTGATTCATCAGCATGCTGAGGTCGCTCTACATACCAAGACGGGAGGGCGACTTCGTGGAGCCCATTCAGGGACCTTATATAGGATTAGAGCAGCCACCATTAGGCACAATGTGATTGGCAGAACAGTGTGACTTTTAATCTGATTGGTCTTTAGGGAATGAGGTAGCAGAGGCTTAATCAGCCCCTCCTTTCCAGCCTATGGTCTTTCTAACCTATTTCATCCATGTGCTTGGAGGGGGTGGGGACCCTGGTGGAATACCTCAAAGTTCCCGAGCTGACCTCTCATTTATAGTTCAAAGAGAGTGAGCACTATTGTTCTAGTTTGGAACTTGCTGTGTTTGTGCTACTCTTTTGATGGATGACAGTCCACTCCTGTGTCTCTCTTTCTGTTTGGTTGTCTAACAAGAGCTCAGAGGCGACTCCTCATGTCTCCAGCTTACTTGTTGATGTTTAAGCAACATTTTAACACTTTAAATATCACACTGTAAGAACCTGGGTCTTCTTAAATTCTTTTTTAGTAGACGTACCTTGAATCCATCTCAGCAGGGAAAGGTATGCTTGTCAATGCTCCTGGTGGGGCTAGAAGGCATTTTACACTTGACTTCTGGTACCATGATGGGGCTGGTGAAAGAGAGGCCACTGCTGGATGGGTAGGAGTTCAGTCTTATAGCTGAGCCTCATCTAACTGGGAAAGGACTGTCACCTACACAAAATACACCATTGTTGTTGTTAAATAGGTCTTAAAGAGTATACCTATTTAAATAAACTCTTACTTTGTCAAAGTTAAATCTATTTTGTAGTTTTGAGAGAGCCAAAAGCAGCTTCCTTCACTTCCACAAAAGACCCTGAACTCTGGTTTGGGCTGCGAGTTTATCATTTGGACCCTTCTGTATCCAGTCCATAACCTGATGCCCAGTGCTCTGCAAAGACTGTTGGCCTCCTGGACTCCTGGCACCTCATCTTCATATGAGTCTGTCATTTGGGTGGCAGAGTTCTTCACCGCCTGAGCTCTGAGAGTTCTGTAGTTTTGGTGAAGACCTTTTGGTATAGATCTCAGGAAGCTTGTTTTGAACATCAGCTTAAGTTTGTTAGAAATACTGAGCTACTATTAACAGATTTTCCTTTGAAAGAGGATTATTGACTTGGAAAGGAAAGGAAAGAAAATGATTGGTGTGAGCCTGGGAGGGCAAGACAGGGGAGGGAACAGATGATGGCAGAGTGGGAGACCTGAGAGAGAGGGCAGTGGGGTGAATGGATCACAACAGCTTATGTGCAAGCATGACACTGTCAAAAATAAGAAAAAGACTCTAGTCTAGACTCTTTTTCCTGGTTACATCTTTTACCACAACATCTTCATTCATATAATAAAGTTATATCCTGTGAAGACTTTACCCAACAGACTAAATACACATGAAAAAAGAAGACAAAGTTATGAAATCAGATGTGAAACGTAATGTCTGAATCCACCCCTTCCCCAGTTTTGATCCCTACCTTCAGAGTTTCAGGGAGATTCTGGTCGAGCATCACTCGGATTCTGAACAATCCACATAAAATTCTTTCAGTCTGTAATTTCCCCCTTTCTCCCTTTTATACATCTGCATTTAAGAAAGGATGTGGGTTACATACAGTTTCGACTGTAGTCAATTTTAAACAAAACGAAGCAGGGTGCTTTGGTAGCATGTGGATTGTGGTGAGAAATAATCAGATTTACATCTATTTCTACTCTTGGAAATATTCAGTGAATTGGAGAAAAATAAACCACTAGGCAGTGAATTTTAAATCAGATCTCCCGGCAGGTTATCTTGCTGCTTCCTGCAGTGTGTACAACAACTGCAAATTACTTCAGACATGAGGAAGCATCCCCTTGTCAGATGAGAGAGCCTAGGGATCATAGGCTAGTCTGTCTCAACGTTAACCTGAATTCGGAACGTTACACAGAAGATTCAGGAAAGGAAACTGTAGTCAGGACATGCACACAAAGATAATAGATGTTTTAGGAATCACTCAGTGCAGGAGCTTGTGGGGGCATGCAGCTGCTGGCCCTCCCCTAGCTGTGGCTGAATGGGGTGGCCATGAGTTATCAGAGCTGTGCTCATTATGTTTTATCCATTGCCTCTTCGGTTCTATAGGGAGAGCCCACAGACCCCCATTCTTTGTTACAGCTGGATTATGTTGCTTTGTTTCAGCTGGGTTATATTGCAAAGCAAGCTCAGCTGGCACTCTATTCTTCTAAATTCCTGTAGGAAGTTGCACCTGCAACAAGGCAGATGACTCCAGCTGGGTCCCACCTGGGTCGTTAAGGTCCAACTGTGGCAAATGCTCAAGGTCTAATCAGCCTGCTCAAGGCTCGGGGAAGGGTACACCTAGAATTCTATAGGTTCAAGGCTCACCTCCAGAAGCTAGGACTTTCCCCATATCCCATGGTGTCTCTAAAAGAAGGCTGCCTCAGTCCTTCCAATCAGAGGATGTCGTCTTTGTGGCAGTCCCTCACTCTATGCCCTCATCGGTGGCTCCTCTGCCTGTTTCTTAAAGTGCCTTTGTTTTAGACTCTTGGGAAATGCTCTGAAGGTGCTTCCTCTGATGACCTGGTCAAGGATCCACCTAGGAAGGCTCAGACCAGGATTCTTGACTTCAGTTCATCAGCACTGGACTCCTTCCCCATCTACCTTTAGGAGACCAGAGAAATCAGAGCTTGTCTCCATGAATGCAGAGAAGTCCTCTGACTTTAAACAACTCAGTATTTCTGAATGGTTGAGGGTACTTAGAGTACTTCACGAATCCCATAGTGCAGACACTCCTACATTTTGTTGAGAGCACTTTGGTGTGTGACCAGACTGAAGATTTACAGGCAATCTGAAATATTTTATTGGAGTGATTGTCTTTGTGCATGTCTGAGTGTTTGAGAGATAGTTTTAATTTATTTTTTTATTTGAAGAGTTCAGGGTCTGTTGAACCTCACAGACAATAAAAGGAACTTCAATTTTCTCTCTGCTTGTAGACATGTCACAATCTATGTGCTACAGAGAAAGTAAACTCTGGCCGCACAGAGGTTAGGAGTCTTTATTTAAGATGAGATTCAGAAGACATTCACAAAAACTTCACTGTCTTTTGAAAGGGGCACAGTGGATGGTGACTGTTCCTTCATGCCTCTCTGCACATGGAAAAAGAAGAATTTAAACTGACTCACTAGAGAGAAATGCAGCCAGGAAAACCAAGTGAAAATGTGTAGAATAAACCAGTCTATTCCACTGATTTTTCATGGCTGGTTTTCAAATAATTTCTCCACTTGGACTCTGAGCAAAGTTGCTATCAAGGCAGGTCACAGTGGCAATAGACAGGTCAGTGACCAACCACTCAAGCATTATTTCTTCCAGCCAAACCCTGCCATATGAATGTGTGAATCCAAACCCAAAATGCTATTTGTCTTCCTATTTTTTATTTTGTGAGATAATCTCAACACTTATCTGTTGAAATTACTGTGGTCCTAGGGAAATATGATATAGTACATTATATTTTAAATACATATCTCAAAAGTTCAACTTCTATACTAAAAAAAGTACAAATAGGTGAACTCATTTCTAATAATAATATTTTATTTAGCTCAACATGGTCCAAGATATTGTCACTTTTGCATGTAACTAACATAAAATATATTTCTGTTCTGTTGTAACCATTAATTCTTCAAGAACTAGTGCATGGTAGTGTCTGTCTGTCTTAGTCAGGGTTTGTATTCCTGCACAAAACATCATGACCACGAAGCAAGTTGGGGAGGAAAGGGTTTATTGAGCTTACACTTCCACACTGCTGTTCATCACCAAAGGAAGTCAGGACTGGAACTCAAGCAGGTCAGGAAGCAGGAGCTGATGCAGAGGCCATGGAGGGATGTAACTTACTGGCTTGCTCCCCTGGCTTGCTCAGCCTGCTTTCTTATAGAGCCCAAGACTACCGGCCCAGGGATGGTACCACCCACAAGGGCCCTCCCACCCTTGATCACTAATTGAGAAAATGCTTTACAGCTGATCTCATGAAGGCGTTTTTCTCAAGGGAGGCTCCATTCTCTGTGACAACTCCAGCTTGTGTCAAGTGGACACACAAGACCAGCCAGTACAATGTCACATGTCTCCATACAGACCAGGTACCTTTCCTGTGCTTGGTGACCACATGGAACTCTTGAGCACTACATTGCTTATTTAAACACCGTGGGATCCAGTGTCTTTTCTAGCTTCACAGTATGGGTACTGAGTTGATGTATTTGAGAGAACTGCTTTTATTTTTCTTTCTAAGTTTCCCAATTTGGGTAAAATACTAGGAGGAGTTAATAGCTATGGAAAATAACTATAGCAGTTTACGAAGCCTAGCCATATGCCCGAGAATGTTCTTAGCATTTAACTCTTCTAATCCCGTGGAGAATAAGAGAAACTCTTCATTGGGCTGGCTTTAGAGAGCTGTGGCACTAGTGAACTCAGGCTTAATAAGTCATGAAAGTTGTATACAAGTCAAGGGGCAGAGATTTCAATACCAGCATCACCTCCAAGAGCCTGTGAGGAGACTCTGCTGTTTGGCTTTTACAGCTTGGGTAGAACCATGGGGTAGAAATGTCCTGGCTAATGTCTCAGGGCACCAGTGGTATTAGTTATATCCTTTCCTCCTTAAAACTCTGAGTCTCAGATCATGTTCCCCACATGTCAGAATCTTAGAAAACGGAAGCCAGACATGTGAGGGGACCATCCTTGATGTCCGTCAGCTTTTACAATGTAAGTCCATGAAAACTGCCCTATTTTTTTCTCTGAAGCTGAAGGTAGAGATGCAGGTGCTTGCTCAGCTCATTGTCCCCTTGCAAAACAAAGCATGTCTGTCAAATGAAGAGAAAAGATGACCTTTTGGCTTACAGCGAAGGTTAATACTTGTTGTCTTTCTGTATATGGAATCTTCACAGAGTCTGATCTTCAGTTAACTCTACTTACCTGGACACCAGGACAGCAATGTTTCTTAAGTGGTCAGAGGCCATCCTGTAGTTTACTATATCACTCATGGAAATGATGTAGTTTTCTTTGCAGTTCCTTTCCCTACGAAGTTTGTTTGTATGGACATGTGCAGTTGTGTGCATGTGGAGGCCAGAAGTGATATCAGTGTCTTTCTCTATTATTCTTTCCCTTACTTACTTGATGTATTTATGTATGTGTGTGTGTTTGTTTGTTTGTTTGTTTATTTATTTATTTATTTATTTATTTATTTATTTATTTAGAGACAGCACCTCTCGGTGAACATGGAACTCATGCATTTGGCCATGCTCATCGACCAGACAATGAGCTCAAGAATTTGCCTGTCGGGGCTGGAGAGATGGCTCAGCGGTTAAGAGCTCCGACTGCTCTTCCGAAGGTCATGAGTTCAAATCCCAGCAACCACATGGTGGCTCACAACCATCCGTAATGAGATCTGATGCCCTCTTCTGGGGTGTCTGAAGACAGCTACACTGTACTTACATATAATAAATAAATGAATAAATAAATAAAATTTAAAAAAAAAAAAAAAAAAAAAGAATTTGCCTGTCTGCATCCCCCAGCACTTGTGTACAGGTGCACACTGCTGCTCTTGGCATCTCTGTGGGTTCCGGAGATCAAACTCAGATCTCCATGCTTGAGTGGCAAGTACATTACCAACTTAGTCACCCCCTTAGCCCCAACCCCTGTTGTTTTCACTCAGTGTGGTCTACTCCTGGGTTGTACACTACCACGATGTTCCCACATCACAGGACAGACTAGCTTCTATCTAGGACTGGGCCACAGACTTAATTTTCACAGGACATAAAGGGCAGTGCTGGGTACAAATTCCTGGAGGTTCAAGTGTGATTGCAAAAAGATCTAAAAAGGAAAAGTCCAGGGTCGGGGTGGAGGCTCCATAACTAAAATATCTGCTGCACAAATGTGAGGACCACAGTTGGGAACTTCCGTACCTAGCTAAAAGGTGGGCAGCATGCCTGTAATCCCAGAAGTTCAGAGGTAGAGTCGGGAATCTCCAAAGTTAGACAGACTCGTTGAATGGGCAAGCTCTGTGTTCAAGAGAGAGAGAGGCTCTATCTCACCATGTAAGGTTACTGAAGTATACCAACTTTTACATGCATACACACATACATATGCACATGTACCTGCACATATATGTACCCACACATGTGCAAACATGTATACCCATGTATACACTCCTCATACATACATACATACATACACACAGAAACATGGGGGAGGGCATAGGAATCTGGTTTCCACACTCAAAGAATGTGGATAAAACTTGCAGAGGCAATGTAGTCAAGGTACAAAGGAAAGAGAGAAAAAGGAGAATAAAACAGATTAATAATATATTTTTTAATTTTTCTTTTTTTAAATTTATTTTTTACTTATTTACTTTATATCCTACTCACTGCTCTCCTCCTAGGCACCCCTTCCCACAATCCTTCCCCATCCCCCTCTCCCTTTCTCCTCTGAGCAGGTGGGGGGTCCCCCTAGGTATTCCCCCTTCCCCATCCTGGAACTTCAAGTCTCTGTAGGACTAGGAACTTCCTCTGTCTCCCGCAGAGGCCAGACAAGGTAGCCCAGCTAGAAGAACATATCCCACATACAGGCAACAGCTTTTGGGATAACCCCCCTCTCCAGTTGTTCAGGAACACATGAGGACCAAGCTGTACATCCATTATATATGTGAGGGGGAGGCCTAGGTCCAGCCTGTGTATGCTCTTTGGTTGGTGGTTCAGTCTCTGAGAACCCCAAGTGTCCAGGTTAGTTGATTGTGCTGGTCTTCCTTCAGAGTTCTGACCCCCTTAGGGGCTGCAATCCTTTCTCCTTTTCTTCCATAAGAATCGCCAAGCTCCATCCACTGTTTGGCTGTGGGTGTCTGCCTCTGTCTGAGTCATTTGGTGGGTTGAGCCTCTCAGAGGACAATTATACTAGACTCCTGTCTGCAAGCATAATGAGTATCATTAATAGTGTCAGGGATTGGTGCTTGCCCAGGGAATGGGTCTCAAGTTGGCCCGCTATGGAATGGCCATTCCCTCAGTTTCTGCTCCATCTCCAACCCTGCTTTTCTTGTATACAGTGTAAGTTTTGGGTTAAAATTCTCATCATTGTTGTTATATGTGTTATGTGTATGTCTGTGTGTCTCTCTCTGTGTGTATTCCTAAATATATAAATACAACCTGATGAGAGTGGGAGAGTCTTCCTCAGGGAAGAGTTCCCAGATCACTAATCCAGCACCAAATGGTCAGCCCTGAAATCTTATGCATACAACTGAACAAATAATATTTATAAAAGCTACTTCAAGGTTGAGTATGTACAAAAATCTGGAAAAAGCTGTTTTATAAGAGACTACATATCACAGATCACCAAGTCTATAATACCTTCAAATTTCAACCCCTTGTTTGCAAATCTCTTATCTCTGCTTCCTTCTCTGTTGGGGAGTAGGTTCCAGCCCAGAGGTGACCTTGAAAGGGGGAATGAGGCTTACTCCAACAAGGACACATCTCCAGTGCTCTACCTCTGCCCAGCACAGCTAGCCTTTCTAGCACACCACAAGGTGTATATATTTACTGAGTGATTATATATATATATATATATTATATATATAATTTATATATATATTATTATATATGTTATATATAATAATATATATAATTATATATTATACCTCAGTGTTGGCAATGAACTAAATTGGTAACAGAGAAAATTAAGTAGATGCACATCTCACAATCAAGATATTTAATTGAAAACAAACGTAACATGGAAAAGTACCATGAGATTTATGAAGTCAGAAAACTTCATAAAACAATTTTTAGGTAATTAGAGGTCAGAATGGGGCTCACCTCACTCAGGCCCAGTGGTGTTAACTAGAGGAGAACGTGTACATGTTGGTTAAAAATGTCCAGCCACTGTGAGATAGCTGTTCAAACTGAGCAGGAATTTTGAAGCATGTGTGGATCCCTCATTTTGGTTTTTACCGTGGGGATGTTTATAGCCTAGTTATTTGAATGTTTCAACATTTCCCTTCATCCATGAATAACTCTTCAGGCTGCTATAAGACCTTTGGTTATTACATTTCTGCCAATTAGTCGATATAATAAATAATTCCCAAGGAAATCATGGACTTGAATATCGCACAGTCACCACCAATTAGCTCCCCCTCCCCCGTTAACACGCTCCTCAAGGATTGTGAAGTGCGACCCCTCCCCCAATAACATGCTCCTCAAGGATTGTGAAGTGCGACCCCTCCCCCGTTAACATGGCTCCTCAAGGGTTGTGAAGTGCGAGCTTTAGCAGACTCAGAAAGCAGCCTCCCTATCTCACCCTGCTTAGCCGACTCCACTCTCTGCTCACTACATGCACAACTGTAAAGTCTACACACATGTGAGATGAAAGACAGAATCTCTTTATCACCGTCTAGATAATGAGCAGATAGATACAGAGATTCAGAAAACAGGGAGCTTTGTTGCTTAATCTCCCATAAACTAAGGCACCCTTCATGCCTTGTTTTCACTAATAACCTTTGTGATGCGTCACTGTCTAGATGTGTAGTGAGTGGAATTATGGGTGGTGTAGGTTAGCCAGGGCTCACTGGGGCCCACAGTTCTCCGAGCCTCCCAAGAGGGCAGATTGCACAAACTTCAATTTCTATGCCCAGTGGAATACCCATTAGAAATTGTACTTGAGTGTCAATTTTGAAGTCAGATTAATCAGATTATAAGCAATAGATCAAGACAAAAAACCGTAAGATGTACACTATATCATTTCTTTTTAGGTAAATGTATTATGCATTGTCGTGGATGGGCCTGGTGGTGTTTGTATTTTGATGCTATTTCCACTCTCCTGGAGGGGCTGCAGACAAGGGGCGAGTCATGTACTCAGGTGGCTTCTTGTGAACCAATCCCCTAATGAACAAACAGACTAATCACTGGGCGAGTAGGAGGGGCTTCAGGGTTGGATAGGGGAAGAGAGGAGGAGGAGGAGGGAGAGAGGATCCTTTGGAACGGGGATAGCGTAAGGGCAAGATGTAACTCCTAGAGTTTCCTGGTATCATGGCGGATCCTGAAGGATTCCCCACCAGAGGAATCAGATTTAATAAGGCTTACAATATTAGGTTTTAGTTGTTGTGCCTAGAGATTGAGTTACCATTGTCTTTGAGCTAAGTTCATGTGGTGTTTTTCTTCTTGAAGCAACTCAACTGGGTTCCAGAGAGAAAGGCAGGGTGGCAAAGTGTGGGTTTGCCTGATGTGCACCACAGAGGCTATGGGGGTATTGAAGCATGGGGCTGACATGGTAGATGCCAGTGGGAGCCTAGTGAGCTGGGTGGAGAGATTTTGGAGTGCTGAATCAGAGTCTCCACAAGGTAAAAACAGGTCGGCCATTGCCCAGCAGTACATGACCAACAGGTTGCAAGGGCGGAGAGTTGCTGGTGTGGTTCTTTATTAATATTTCCCACAACAATGCATGAGGTTGTACAACATAAATACCAACCATACCTATCATATAGCATGCGTGGAAAAATTCTGACATGTAAATAAATTCTGAAATGTTTGTTTTCTGTGGGGGAGATATTGTGTGCTGAGAGCTCCCATTTCCACCTTATGTACCCTTGAACACTTCAAGATGCACAACTATGAATCTATAAAAACAACAGAACCAGCAAGATGGCTCAGCAGGCAAGGGCACTTGCAATGCTAGCTGGGTAACTTGAGCTCCATCTCCAGATCTAGTGGTAGAAGGAGAGAACTGACTCCTGAAAGTTATCCTCTGAGCTCTGCATGGATGCTGTGATACATGTATACACATGCACGCACACACACACATACAACACACAGACACACACACATGCACACACACACACATGCACATACGCATGTGAGTGTGTGCACGCACACACACACATATAACACACAGACACACACATGCACACACTCACACTCACACATGCACATACGCACGCCAGTGTGTGCACGCACACACACACATATAACACACAGACACACACATGCACACACTCACACACACATGCACACATTCACACTCACACATGCACATACGCACGCGAGTGTGCGCGTGCGCACACACACATATAACACAGACACACACACATGCACACACTCACACACACATGCACACACTCACATGTACACATACGCGCATGCGCGTGCACACACACATAACACACACACACACATGCAAACACTCACACATACATTAACACACTCACACATGCACATACATGTGCACACACACATATATACACAAACTCACACAGATGCACGTACACACACGTGCACAAATAATAAAATAATTTTAATTATAAAAATATATTAAAATGCAAAGATAGATAAAATAAATTTTAATTATAAAAGTTAAAATAAAATTCAACCTGGATTTATTGCTTCCAAAGATTTACTGACTGTGTTAAAATATTGACAGTCCTCTTCTGCTCTCCAGTGAGACTAGATGTCTATGGCACTTATTCACTCATTTATACTTTAAAGAACCTTTGTCCTCCTTACAAGCACAGATCGTCATTGTTATGAAGTTGTGGAGGAGTCTGTAGGGGTGTTTTCACAGTCATTTATTTATTATGGGGATTGTCCCATGGCATGCGGAGGTCAAAGGCCACCTTGTGAGGGATGATTCTTGTGGATCCCAAGGCTTGAACTCAGGTGGCCAGGCTTGGTGGGAGTGTCTTTACCCACTGAGACACTCCATTAGTCTTAAGGAATATATTTTATGCCTTAGACACTGGTGAAAAGTTAGATACAGATTAATCAATTAACTAATTAGCTAATACAATTTCAACTTGCTTCTGCTTTTTGTTTTGTTTTGGTTTTGGTTTTTTGTTTGTTTGTTTGTTTGTTTGTTTGTTTTCGAGACAGGGTTTCTCTGTGTAGCCCTGGCTGTCCTAGAACTCACTCTGTAGACCAGGCTGGCCTTGAACTCAGAAATCCACCTGCCTCTGCCTCCCAAATGCTGGGATTAAAGACATGCGCCACCACTGCCTGGCTGCTTCTGCTTTTATTTATTTATTTAATGTATGAGTGCTCCATCTGCATGTGCTTCTGCTTTTAAAGACGGTATGAGGAAGGGAACTAGGGAGATGGCGCAGTGGTTAAGAACACATTGTGCTCTTGCGGAGGACCTGAGTTCCGTTCCCCACACACTCATCAGCTGGCTCACAACTGCCTGTAGCTTTAGCTCAAAGGATCTGATGTCTCTGGTCTCATTAAGCATCTGCTTTCTGTTGGTGAGTGTTTAGTTTACGTTGTGTTGGGTTTCATAAAGACATCTTTTTTTTTTTTTTTTTTTAAATTATAACCTTCATTTTGAGTATTTATTTTAAAACTTTGCTATGATTTTCTTTTCCTTAAGAAAAAAATAAAATTTTAACTATGTATAGAGGAAGGCATGGCTAAAATCTAAGAAAATATTTTGTTTTCTGATGCTCCGGCATCTTGAGCATAAAGGAAAGCATCCAATGTTCTCTGCCTCCTTTCCCCTCCCTCCCGCCTTTCTTCCTCCTTCGCTCCGTCTTTCCTTCCTTCTTCCCTCCCTTCTTCCTCCTCTTTCCCACCTTCCTCTGTCCCCCCCCCCCGCCTTCTTCCCTTCCTCCTCTCTCTCTCCTTCCCTCCTTCCTCTTCTCTCTCCTCCTGCTTCCTTCCCTACTTTCTTTGCTGTTGCCTTGTTTCTGAAGCCCTATATTTTCCAAGCTTATAGAAAAGACTCTAACTTGTTTGTTGTTTGTAGGAGGAACAGAATGCCACCGCTGCCAGGGCGGTGGCTGATTTCACCTAAATGCCAATAAACAGCGAGAGGGGCCACACAGCCGCAGAGGCAACTTCCGCAAGAGAGACAAACTGGAGCCTGCTTGAGAGTCTAGAGATTGGTTACTCACAATGACAGCAGCCAATCAGAAACTTGGAGGCCTTGCTTGCTTTGGACCAACGGGATGCGGGCGGGGGTATAAAGGGCGTTTGCTTCTGCGTTCTCATCTGCTCCCAGAAACTGCGCGGTTTATTCTACACCTTCTCACCCACTGCCCCGAGGGGGACGCCGGGCAGGACGGAGGACTCAGGCAACAGTTGTCGTTACTACTTTTTCAGGAGAACTTCATTTTGATGAGAGCTGTTGAATATGATGTTAGATTGTGAATGTGGCGCCAACTCCCCAAAACGACGCTGAGTTTTCATTAATCATCAATGCACAGGGCCTTTGCTTAGGCTTGTTTCTAATTAGCTCCTACAATCTAAATTAACCCGTTTACGCCAGTCTACCTTCTGCTGGGTGGCTTATTACTTCTCTTCATTCCCTATACGTCAGACCTCCTCTCCTTCTGGCTGATGAAAAAATCCCTGCTTTCTCTCTCTCCCAGATGTCCTATCTACCTTCTCTTGCCTAACAGTTGGCCGTTCACCTCCTTAAACCAACAGAGAATGCCTTAGGCAGGTGAGGAAGGACAGAGAAGCAACTTACAAAAAGGTTCTCCCAACATGTGAGTGTGTCGCCGGCATCTCTTCCGGGATGATAGCTTGCAGCGCTGCAGGTAAACCGTGAAGCCCCTGTTGTGTTTTGCCAATGCTCTCTGCCACTGGGCAAGTAAAGCCCTCTACCACGGCAGCTGGGGATTCATGGACATTTCACCTTTGGCAGTAGTGACTCTAATGTAGTTGGTGTTAACAGAAGCACATTAAAATCTATGAAACAAGAAAACAACAAATGAAAATTTAAATGCCTTCCAATTATCTTGGAATGAAAAGTGAATCTGTATATGAAATTAATCTTGAGGCAAAGGCTTATTTTCATCAAATGGAAATCGACACATCTGATAGCCTTAAAATATAGCCTTAAAACTCTATTATATCATATACACAATTCTAATGAATTGCACGTACATTAGATATTCAAAAGTAATTTCTCAACAAAAGAAAAATACATGAAATGAATTTTAAAGAATTTCTGTAATTATCTTTTCAACTGGGTCATGAGAAGAAAGAATAGATCTTTACTGCAAAAAAGAAGGGTTTTAAGAACTTCACCAGAAATATGAAATGCTAATGGACTCACTTTCTGTGTCTAAAGTGGTGATGTGAGTTAAGTATCAAGCTGAGTCCTAGTGAGATCTTTCTAATGAGCCTTTAATAGTGGTCACATTTTCAAAGAAGTATTAACTACTTCAGTAGACATGGGTGATTTTGTAATGGCATAAAATAGAACGTAATGACAGAAATCCAAGGATGTGGGCAGCTAATTGTTTTTCTCAAAATACTTAGAAAGTTATAGTTTCACCCCATCTAGATGCATGTGTAGACATGACCAGTAGAGGCAGAAGCTTTCCTTGTTTATTACAAACAGACTTGGAATTGATGATGACTTCATTATTAACTTAACGACTCACTGCACAACATTAATCCAATGCATTTTGTCTTTTTCCCTCTATGTTATATGTAATTTTTTCAATAGAATTGTCAGGGGAGAAAGAAGACACTGGCTGGTCTCAGATTTTAGTAATTTCCGATCCAGCTGATGAATTCATGAGCTCGCTATCACAGATCAGATGTTCGGTTAATTATAAGTCCTCATCTCATTTAGGAAACACGTGCTGATACAGCCTTAATGATTAGCATAATTTGAACATTATTTATTTGTTTTCACTGTATATTAAGTTAGGGAACCAAACCACAAATGGGATGTAGCAGAGCCCATTAAAATCTTCCCTCAAGTCAAAACAGTCGCATGCTGCACACACCGGTCCTTCACCCAGCCCTCCTTCCATACAGAAAACTCTAACTGAAGTACGAACCTCAATGGTGGGCAATTTTAATTGAATTGCTTATGAATTCTCAGTAAAAATAATGAAAACATGAAATCGAGCAAAGAAGAACCCCATAAAGTAAGATATCTCTAAATATAACAATGTAGAAACATTCAATTTATACAATAACGCCTGTGATAGATTCCTAAGGAAATGTAATTTAGTGAAAAGTCTGATCTGAGTACCTGGGGAGAGCAGCAAAGATTCCACTCTTAACCCCTCATTGGCTGTTGTCAGTTTGCTAAGCCACATCTGTCCAGAGGAAAGAGTTTTATAATTTTGAAGAATTTTAGGTAGTTCATCTAAGCAACATTGCTAACAAAAGCAAGCTGTCACAACCAAGTGCTGGAAATTTACTCTGCATAAACAAAAGCTATGCAGAGTAATGTAGGTTTCTCTTTCACCACTAACTCAAATGCTTTAAACACCGACAGCCACAGTGAGTTGAATGCATGCTGTGTGTTCTGTGATAATTCAGAGTCACAGATAAGATAGGATCCTTATACATGAATTAATCAAAGCCCCTTTGACACTATCCTAGTAATTGTTCTTGGGGAGACTTTAAGTTCTGAGCTGTTTCTAAAGCTTTGTGTGAGTTAAAGCACAAATTCTAATGGTGATATTCTGCCAGGTAGTTAAAATCTCCTAAAGAAAGAAGGTCAAAATGTTTACATTTGAAGCATGACTCAGTTTTTGAAAATAAAGCTTAAAATATGATTACAGGTCTACAGAGCTGGCTTATGGGTAAACAGCTTCTATGCAAACACAAAGACCAAAGTTCAGATCTCCAGCACCCTTTAAATGTCCAGTATGTGCAGCAGCCTACCCGTAAGCCCAATGCATGCGAAGCAGAAACTGGAGGCTCCCGAGTAAGCTATCTAGCTAGACTTTTTAAACCAGTGAGCTCTGTGCTCATTTGAGATACTCCCCTTTAATCTATATAGTAGAGAGTGACTAATACAGATACCTGGTGACAACCTTGGGCCTCCATATACATGGGCACACATACTGAATACATATACTAGATGAATAAGATTATAGAGGGAGCTGTGGTAGTTCAAATGTGGATGGCCACCATAGGCTCATATGATGGAATACTTTGTCTCTATTTGGTAGAACTGTTTGGGGATTAGGAGGTGTGGCCTTGTTGGTAGATGAATGTTACTAGGGGTGGGCTTTGAGGTTTTATGCCAAGCCTAATCTCTCTCTCTCTCTCTCTCTCTCTCTCTCTCTCTCTCTCTCTCTCTCTGTGTGTGTATCTCTGTGTTTCTTTTTTGTTTGTGTCTCTCTGTCTCTCCTCTGTCTCTCTTTGTGTATCTCTGTTTCTTCGTGACTCTGTCTCTCTCTGCCTCTCTCTCTCTCTCTTTCTCTCTGTGTGTATATCTCTGTGTTTCTTTTTGTCTGTGTCTCTCTGTCTCTCCTTCTCTGTCTTTCTCTGTTTCTCTCTCTCTCTCTCTCTCTCTGTGCCTAAGGATAATATTTAAAGCTCTCAGATACTGCTGCAGCACCATGCCTCTGTGTTTCCTGCGTGGTGATAATGGCCTGACCTTCTGTAACTGTAAGCAAGCCCCAATTAAATGTTTCTTTTATAAGCTGCCTTGGTCATGGTGTCTCTTCACAGTAGTGGAACAGTGAGCAAGATGGAGTTCATGAATAACACAAGGATAGAATTTCAGCAATGCTGGTGTTAGAATTTACTGGGCGCCTCTGCCACTGCAGACATACCTTTTCATAAATAAACATATAATTAATACTATACTGTTTTCTTTGGTTGCAAGAAATTTTCACATTGACATTTAAAGAAAATACACAAGTTGGGAGGGGAGGGATCCAGAGCTTGATGAAATCTGCCTGGTGTAGACAAACCATGTGTGCTGTTTCCCAGAAGACCAGCTGGGTGATAGCTCACTAAAGGCTGCTATGGAGGAAGCACCAGTGATCCAGCGCCAGGTCAAACACAAGCATTTTACTCATTATTCTTCATAAGAAAGTGACGGATGTCTCTCTAGGAAACAGGGATGGTGCTTCCTGTGAAATGTATGTGAAGGTGAGTAAGTGGTTGGAGGTGGTGAGCTGTCAATCCTTGGAACCTGCAGCCCTCACAGGAGGCCACTCTGGATTGGTGTCTCTGGAAAAGCAAAGTTGGGTTAAGCTAAGAGGCTCCCTCTCCCTGCTGAAGACAAGGCTAAAAACTTAGTGCACCCTTTTCCTACAGCTTACTTTAGAAAACACATACTGTTTTCTAATATATCAGTATCTGTGACTCTTTTGAAATGTCCCCACAACTTTACAGTATAAGATAATCTTTCTGATGAACTTTAGGGTCTTGGGGTTGTGGGTCTGAAATGGAATCATTAAAGAAGCTCATGCGCTTCCCCCAGTTGCTGGTAGGAGGGCGGGATCTCAACTTCAGTGGGCACCTTGCTCCCAAACTTTCTTTTGCCATGAAGCTATGGGAAGATTCTCTTTCTTTCGGGCAAAGACAATTAGCCAGGACAGATGGCCCGCCCAATTATTGAGTGTATTTATAATACATTGTATTACAATACAATACATTTATAATACATTTGACAAATGGTGTTGTCAAATCTTCTTACTTGAGGACTAATTATTGTTTATTATGAGAACATGGAAGGAACGGGTTGTGTCTTCTTGGCTGTTTGAAAGTGTGAAATTTCATTTGGGTTCTGCAGTTGTCTTAGCCGATTGACTGCAATGCTAATCACATTCTGATTTAATATGTATTCATTAATACAATTGCTTAGTTTCTCATATCTTTGTGAGCAAGTTTTTTTTTTCTGGGATAACAATGAGGTACTGTTTTAAGAGATATTTGTTATGTTCTGAAATATTTCCATCCTTCCATCAGATGACCATGAGGCTGGGACTTACCTTGCAAGTGAGCAAAGGATGGTATCACAGGTGATAGAGGTTGGGGAGGGAGGACAATTCTGACCTCCATCCACTGCTTCTTATGCAAAACCTAATAGTTTAAGGACATTGAAGGGAAGCCCTCTAGGATAGAACAATGCCTTAATACCTAGAACTTTATTATTACAGTCATTGCATACACAACTGGTTCAAATGGTTCCACACTAGAGCACGGTGAGCTCCTAATTTAATGCTGCTGCTGTTCCCAGAAGAAGTGAGATGCCCTATGACAAGGGTGGCAGTAGAGTCATGCATGACAACCCAAGGAGAGCCTGGAACCCAAGGGTAGCCACCACCATAAGCTAGCGAGAGGAAGAAAGGTTTCTTTAAAGTTTTCAGAGTAAGGGGCTGGAGAGATGGCTCAGTGGTTAAGATCACTGTCTGCTCTTCCAGACACCTACATACATGGCAGCTCACAACTATCTGTAACTCGAGTTCCAGGGGACCTGACAGCCTCACACAAACATACATGCGGGCAAAACACCAGTCTACATTAAATATTAAAATAAGTTAGGTTTTTCAAAGTGAGTATGGCCATGGTCACCTTATTGGTTTTAGTTTTTTGGTTTTTTTTTTTTTTTTTTTTGCTTCTAGAACTATAAGAGGGAAAAAAATGTTGTCTTAACCCGGTGAGTAGTTGATACATTGTTTGGCTTATTTGGCAATGCTGGGGAACTGTATTAGTTGCCTGTTCTGTCCTGGGACAAAGTATCTGACAGAACCAACTTCAAAGAAGATGATTTATTTTGGTGCATGGATTCAGAGGGCTCAAACCAGAAAGTGTCAAGGGGTAATATGTCCCTACGGGCCCAGACCCACCATAGTACTTAAACCAGCCAGACCCTGTCTCCCAAAGTTTCTACAACTCCCAATATGGCGCCACCAACTGTAAAACAGGTGTCCAAAACACAAGCTTCTAGAAAGACATTTCAGATTCTAAGCATAACAAAAGCTTAATTCGAGATTACTTTCTACTCCAGCTGGGGCCTCATTGTATCACACAATGAACTTGGTTTGAACTCATTTTTATTTAGCACTCCAATTAAAAAACATATACCTCTCTGTATAATACATACTGTCTTTCTATATATCTATATATCTCTATCTCATCTATCTATCTATCTATCTATCTATCTATCTATCTATCTATCCATCCTGTATTTTTTTAAGGTCTCTCTGATGCAATTCCATAGTTCATGTCTCCTTTAAGAATATTTTAAATCATTCTTTTCTTAATTTTTAATGATAATACCTCTCTTGCTTCCACATCAGAAGTTTTGTACACATTACTGCCTAGATCATCTTCTGTGGTATTTTGACTAAGAAGAGTCCCCACAGGCTCCTATATTTGAATCCTTGGTCCTCAGATAGCAGACCTCTTTGGGAAAGATTAGGAGGTGTGGCCCTGTTGATAGAGGCGTGCCCTTGTTAAAGGGGTTGTGACCTTATGTGCCACTGGGGATGGACTTTAAAGTTTCAAAGGCCCTCAGCAAGCTGTCTCACTTCTCTTGGGTTGCAGTCTGTGGATCAGGATGCAAGCAAGCTCTCAGCTTCTGTTCCAGCATTACGCTACCTGCCTGCCACTCCCTGCCTTGATGATCATGGATTAACCCCCTGAAATTACAAGCAAGCCCTCAATTAAGTGTTTTCTTCTATATGTTTCCTTGGTCACAGTGTCTCTTCGCAGCAATACAACAGTTCTGAGACACTTTGCATGTGTGGTGACTACTGGAAGATGGTTTGCTGCAGGGACTGATTCCATCCCCCCATGTGTCTAGTTTCTACTGAAGAGAGACCTATGAGCTCAATGACCTTTTATGGAATCATTTTTCTCATTTGCCTGATTCTGTAATCAGAAAAAAAAGTCTATAATCTGCAATTGAGACTTTCCAAAATGTACTAGTGATGTAATGTCTCAGAAAACAATATGTAAATGTGCACTAGACTGGGGTAATTTTTAAAATTGCATCTGAATTTAAAATGAGCACCTCCCTATCTAGCAGGCAGAATCTTCAAAACATATAAAAATCCTCTGTCCAAGCCCAGACTTCTAGGGGCTTTCAGGATCTGTATGAAGGACAAAGAGCTTATGAATCCAAGCCTGTGAAGCCCAGAAGAACAGGCAAGCAGAGAAACAGGCTTCTGTCACCCTCCCTCAGAGTGGACCGAGGCCAGGAAAAGGGGAGCTGGGGGGTGAATTCTGCACTTTCCAGGAGGATCAGTCTTCCCTCTGAGAAGCAGAGAAAGAAGGCAGGGGCCAGTGAGAAGCCAGAAAGTATAAGCAAGGGTTACTATTCAAAATGGAGTCATTAAAATAACCTTGGTAAGCCCTTCTATCAAAATTCTGCCTAGTGAGCACTGGCCCATGCCTGCCTCCATGCCCAGAGCTGAAACCAGGACTGGGGTCAGTTTGAGCGAGTGGACTGTGAGGTGCCGAGTGGTTAGGTCCCCTCTGCTTAGATTTTTCCAAGATTTGGGAACAACACACTTCTCAGATGTTTCCCAGGACTTTTAACTCCGAGCTCAGGGTTCAACTATGTAACTCAGTGTAGAATATCCTTGACTTTTCTTTGCCTGTCTGCTATTTTTATTGCTTGGAATCCTATTTACAGTTTTCTAGTGCATTTCCTTGGGACAATATCAAATAATTTTAAAGGGATTTAGAAAGTGTGGATCAAGACATTTAATTTTATAGCTTTACATATCATTTCAAAATGGGAAGAAATTGTTAAATGAAGCGGAAGAAAAGTATTCATGTCATTATAATATAGATGTCTCCGGGGTTTTATTATTGCTGTGCATATTTACATAAGCATTTTAATGATACTGTTCTATTTGTTTATTTTTATTTTATGTGTATGAGTGTTTGCCCACATGTATGGCTGTGCATCAGATACATGAGTGGCCCCGGATGACAGAAGAGGACATCAGATCCTCTAGATCTGGATTTACAGAAGATTGTTAGCTACCATGTGGGTACTAGGAACCAAATCCAGATGGTCTGTAGGAACAGCATGTGTTGTGAACTGCTGACCCATCTCTCCAGGCTCTCTTTGCCTTTTCTTTTCTTTTCTTTTCTTTTCTTTTCTTTTCTTTTCTTTTCTTTTCTTTTCTTTTCTCTTCTCTTCTCTTCTCTTCTCTTCTCTTCTCTTCTCTTCTCTTCTCTTCTCTCTTCTCTTCTCTTCTTTCTTTCTTTCTTTCTTTTTTTGTAGGTGAAAGTTGTACTGGGAAGTTCTTTAATGAGATTTTAAGTATAAACTCAGTTCACTGAAATAAGGAATACAGGATGACTGCATAACATCAATATAAAATATAGTTGCCATGGATACATGCCACTTAATTAAAACTTGCTTATTTTATGATCCTCTAGGTGTAATAAAGACAACAGATAGTATTTTGTCTGTAGTCTGTAATCTGAGAACATTTGGAGACCAAAGGAGGATCCTTTGGGAGGTCCTCTGGGCTGGAGCTGTAGGCAAGTTTGTGAGTCCCCTAGGGAGGGAGGGTGATGACAGGCTTTCTTGGAAGATACTGAGCCCGCTGGCTGAGATTTGAGGGATGTCCAAGTGCAAATGTCCATCTATATATGAGGTTAATGTGCAAGTGACTGCAAATTATTGCCACATGAGATTACTGAAGTCAAGGTGCATGTAGTTAGAGAAGTGGTCTTGGTTTACTTCTCAGTAACATGTGTGCTTCCATTGTGCAGTGGAAATGAGACAGTTACAATGGTTGGAGATCCATGATGGAGTTTTATTAAATTCTGCCCGAGGCAATATAACTGTGTGCTGAAACATGTCTCTGGTACTTTATCCGAAGCATTTTGCTCTTTCTGTACAGATCGCATCCTCCCATCTCTCAGCCTCAAATCTGAGGGTCACACTGAGCACACTGAGGGTCACAGGATCCTGTAGGCCAAAGTCACCATGATTTCACCATCAGGGATCTCATCCTCATAAAAATGTAAAGGATCTAATTAAATACGCAAAACAGTCTTACTCCATGCTCAGTATTCCTTCTGTGAGTTATCACCTAGATTAGCTGTCTTTCCACATGTTGGGGTGGGGAGGTTTATCTGTTCCTCCTGTGAGAGAAAAGATGGCTGATTACAAATAAATTTTCTCTGTATTGTGTTTTATAAAAAAGAAAAAGAAGGGATATATTTGGTGGAGGAGCAACATGGTGTGGGGGAAGGGGGTGCCTCTGTGGGCCCATGCCGAGACATCCCTTCCCCCTGAGGGACAGCCACACAACAGTAAAGTATAGAATAGAGTTTATTTAGGGCATGGGGAGCGGAGTTGAGGGAGTAGAGACAGAAAAAGACAGGGAGAGAGAGAGAGAGAGAGAGAGAGAGAGAGAGAGAGAGAGAGAGAAGAGAAGAGAAGTAGAGGCCAGCCATGAGCACATGGAGAGAGGGGGGAGGGGAATGGGGAGATAAGGGACAGAGAGGGAAGAGCAAAAGACAGCAAGAGGAGAAGAGAAGAGAGTGAGGAGGGAGCAAGCAGCCACTTTTATAGTGAGTCAAGCACCCCTGTCTGTTGCTAGGTAACTGTGGAGTGGAGCCTAGATGAAATGCCAACACTGTGTGTATGACAGATTGTCAATATCTGAGCATATGGGAAAATGAAACAAAACATAAACCAAGTCACTTTTTAGGTACTTCACAGCTTACACAGCTCCAGCAAATTCCATTCAAGTGATGCTCTGAAGGCAGGGATGGAGTCAGTATTCCAGTAAATTCTCATATTCCAGTAAATCTTACTTTTATGTTATGGCTCTAAAAAAATATAAGCATAATAATATCTGGTCATATATAGAAAATATATGCATGTTGTTGAATGTCTAGTCCCTGTATCATCCATAACAGGGACCATACCTCTGGAGAAGTGGGGTCAGTGTTCACCATCAGTCATCAGTGTGAAGCCACATTGAAGGGGCAGCATCTTGGAATGCTAGCATGCTATAATGCTTCTATGAGAAAAGAACACCCATAGCCTCAAATCCTATAGCATGGAGAGTTCTGGAGCCTCTGTAATTTTCTCTGACTCCCAAGTATATGTCTCTGTGTTTTAGGGATGTGCTCGTCCTCCTTTACTATCTCTGGGCTACCCCGGGACACTCATATATACACCTGTGTATGTTTCTAAGAGTTGAAAATGTCACCCCCCCAAGAGGGCAACTACCAAAGGGAGTGAAAGTAGGCATTGTGAAGTCACTGGAGGAGAGATTTTTTTCTTTTCTTTTTTTTTTTTTTTAATTTTTGATACTTTATTTACATTTCCAATGTTTCCCCTTTTCTGGGTCTCCTCTTTGGACACCCCCTATCCCCTCCCCATCCCCGCCTCTATGAGGGAATTCCACCTCCCACCCACCCGCCCTCCCATCCCCATATTCCCACCTTGACATTCCCCTTTACTGGGGCCTCGAACACCCTCAGGCCCAAGGGCCTCTTGGAGGAGAGATTTTATGCCTCACTCCACAGAGAATAATCAGCCATTCTTCCTGGTCATTTGTACATTTGAGCAGCAGGACTGTACTTCATTATTCTCTTCTGACCAGTATATAAATTCAACTGTGGGCAAAACCATAATGAAATTTCAAGAGAAAGCATATATCTTTTTCTTAGCCTGTATAGGTCTGAAATATAAGATACAATAGTTTCAGCCCAGAGAGATAGTTCAACATCTAAGAGCATTTGATGGTCTTCTAGAGGACCTGAGTTCCTAGTACCCATGTCAGGTGGCTCACAACCACCTGTAACTCCAGATCCAGGGAATTTGATAACCTCTTCTGGCCTATTTGGGTATACACACACACACACACACACACACACACACACACACACACACACTCACACACACACACACACAGTGCTGGGTGGTCTTGTGTGTCAACTTGACACAAGCTAGAGTCATTAGAAAGGAAGGAGCCCCAGTTGAGAAAATGTCCCCAGTGATGAACTATGATCTGGAAGTGTAAGTCCAATAAACCTTTTCCTTTTCCCACCCACCCTGTTTTTTTGGTCATGGTGTTTCATCACAGCAATGGAAACCTCAAGACAAATTGATACCAGCGTAGTGGGGTATTACTGTGACAGACATGGCCATGTTTTGGGGGAGGATTGTGGATGGACTTTGGAACTTTGGGATAGAAGAACCATTGAGCGTTGAGACTTCAGTGGAAAGTTCTGTAGGAGCTTGGAAGCTAAGAATGCTGAGAGCAGTGCAGAAGATGGAGGCCTGGCTTGTGACATTTCAGAGGGAAGATTAAAGACTCTATCAGGGTCGCTTACTATTTTGATTTAAGATTCTATGGTTCTGATTGGCTGAGGCTGAAGAATCAGCTGTGATTAACAAGAAACCAGAACTACTAAAGCAAAATCTTTGCTTTCCTGTGACAATTGATGCTAGTTAGCTGGAGCTAAGAAATCAGTGGTGATTGAGAAGAGACCAACATTATTGAGGTAAAATCTTCTGGGAAGTGTTTCTGAGAGCACAGAGAAGCTCTGCTCCAGAGGCAGCCACAGTTGTACCTCGTGCTGCAGCTGTACTTGGTAATGTGTAAGAGTTATCCAGGTGATACTGGTTTTGAAAGCATGAGGGGTCATTGAGAACAGCTGACGTTGGGCACTGTGAGAGGACAGAAGAGGCCATTGGTGCAGCCTCAGTGGCAGTTGAAGGCCCAGGACTGAAAGAATCATGCAGAGAAGTTGAGGCTTGGCATCAGGAAAAGAGCCTGTCATAGCCCATTGGTGAAAGTGCAGCCAGTTGTAACATAAAACCAGCAGTTTTGTAACCTTGGGATGTAGCTCATTTGGTAGAGTGCTTGCCTCTCACACAGGAAGCCCTGGGTTCACATTCCAGCCCTGATTAAATGCGGTCAAGTGATGCAAGGCTATCTTCCTAGCCTTCAGAAGGTGCAGGAGGAAGGTCATTCTTGGCTACCTAGGGAGTTTGAGACCAGCCTGACATAGATGAAACCATGTTTCAAAAGTTAAAATAAAATAAATTGTAATGTGTGGATCTCCCTACAAGCAGCCTGTTCTTTAAAAAAACAAAACAAAACAAAAAACCAGCGGTTAAGAGCACCGACTGCTCTTCCAGAGGTCCTGAGTTCAAGTCCCAGCAACCACATGGTGGCTCACAACCATCTGTAATGGGATCCGATGCCCTCTTCTGGTGTGTCTAAAGACAGCTACAGTGTACTCATATACATAAAATAAATAAAATCTTTAAAAAAAAAAAAAAAAAAAAGCCTGGCAGTGGTGGCGCATGCCTTTAATCCCAGCACTTGGGAGGCAGAGGCAGGCGGATTTCTGAGTTCAAGGCCAGCCTGGTCTACAGAGTGAGTTCCAGGATAGCCAGGACTACACAGAGAAACCCTGTCTCGAAAAAAAAAAAAAAAAAAAAAAAGACCAGCAGTTTTAGAGACCCCCAGTACCATAGTAGCAGCAGTGGAGTGGAGCCAGCTGGAGCCTAGAAGATAAGGTGTGTGTAACAGAGGGAAGACCTAGAGAAGTAACTCTAGCCCCTTGGAGAAGTTCAGAAGCTCGTAAGTGAATCCTGGTCATTGGACAGTTGGAGTTTGATTTTGCTTTGCTTTGATTGTGACTGTGCCCTGATTTTTCCCTTTTGAAGTAAGAAAGTATTTTACTAGCACCCACAGCTGAGATATAGATTTGAAGAGATTGGCTATTTTTAAAGGGCTGAAAATTTAATGTGTTTGACTCTGTAAAGACTGTGGGACTTTTAAAGTTACAGATCTTGGGAACAAATAAGACAGAGAGGTTTATGGCTTAATAGTGATGTGCTTGTATGTCAGGTTGACAGGGGTCAGTTGTACTGGCTGGTTTTGGTGTGTCAACTTGACACAACCTAGAGTCATTAGAAAGGAAGAAACCTCAGTAGAAAAAATGCCTCTACGGGATCCAGCTGTAAGACACCTTCTCAATTAGTGGTCAATGGAGGGTGGCACAGTCCAAGGTGGTTGGTGCCATCCCTGTCCTGGTAGTCCTGGGTTTTATAAGAAGGCAGGCTGAGAAAGCCATGTCAAACAAACCAGGAAGTAGCACTCCTCCATAGCGTCTGCATCAGCTCCGACTTCAAGGTCTCAGTTCTGTTTGAATTCCTGTCCTGACTTCCTCCAGTGATAGACTATGATCTTGAAGTATAAGCCAAATAAACCCTTTCCTCCCTGCTTTTTGGCCATGGTGTTTTATCACAGCAATTGAAATCATAACTAAGACACATACAAATAAATCAATTCTTTAAAAGTACTATATTTTCTGCTGGATGATGATAGTACATGCTGCTAATTCCAGCACCTGAGAGAGGCAGAGGCAGAGAGGCAGAGAGGCAGAGAGGCAGAGAGGCAGAGAGGCAGAGGCAGGCAGATCTCTTGGAGTTCAGTTCAGCCTGGTCTCCAGAGCTAGTTTTAAAACAGTCAAGGCTACACAGACAAATCTTGTCTCCAAAAAAAAAAAAGACTTTCTATTTGGAGAATAACTGAGGAATTTAAATAATGTTACATGAGTATTTTTCACTATGGTTGTGCTGTCTAAAGCCGATTTGCCATTTAATCTAGAAGCTTATGTCAGCATGCTATCAAAGGTGTTGGGGGTCCCTATGCTTGCCTGTGACATTCACTCAAGTATTTTAATAAAGTGCTATGCATTTGAAAAAAATATGCCATCAAAACACATTAACTACTGCTTTATAATTCTGCGTATTAGCCACCAGAAATTTAAAGACATGGAAGGAAATTTTTATAGAATTTATATATGTAATCATCTCAGCAAGATAGTATTTCCCAAATATAGGTCTATTTACACAGCGAAATTCATATAAAACATGATTTACTACATATGTATTTTTTAACAATCTATCTTGTATACCATGCTTATGTTTCTGTCTCCCTGATGTTCATTTGACGCTCACTGTGATGGTTACTGTCTTATTAGCACGTATTCATTAATGTAATACTAGGTTGCATAAGGAAGGTTTCATACATGTATATAATATACTTTGGGCATGTTCCCCATGTCCTCTCCTATTCTTTCTCCCCCTTTCATTAGTCCCCTTTGTTGCTCAACAGACTCACTTCCATTGTTATGTCACATATACATACACAACTAAATGTATTTTGACTACAGCATCATTCCACAGATGAGAGGGAACATGTAATATTCATCTTTCTGAGTTTGACTTAATTTGGTTAATACAATACTCTCTATTTGTATATATTTCCCTGGAAAGAACATAGCTTCCATTTTCTTTGTGCATAAAATTCTATTTTGTCTACTTCACATTGTCTCTATTACTCTTTGGCTAATGTACACCTAGGTTGATTCTAAGAGTCAGCATTGTGGATAGTGCAGGCATCTCCGTTGCGTGGTATATGCTGTGTCAGCCATAGCCACACATTGACATTTTCATAACATTATGCAACTATTTCTAGATGCACATCACCAGCTGATTTCAATATGTATTTATAGACTCGTGAGAAGTTTGATGCAGTCAAGTGCATACATCTCAAATGTGTAGGTGCAGAATTTGGGCAAATGATTGCAACTGGGGAAATGTTAATTATATGTCATAAGACATTGAAACTCATGCACCACCCATGTTAGGGATGACACTAAGTCACAAATAATTGCACAAAGCATAAGGGATGCCAGCAGAGGGCACTCAATCAACATGTGAGAGAAATAAACTGCTAAAATTCAATACTTAAAGAGCTATCAGGTTCTCATCTGCTTCCTCATTCTGATAAAAAAAAAAAAAAAAGCAATGCCTTTTGTTGTAACTAGAGTAACATATGAAAAGATAAGGTTATTAATCTGATTTGTCTATCAGTATGTTTAGTCTGCACAAGTATTATTAAAACTCAGCTTTATTAGTATTTACTTAGCACTTATTAGTATTATGTATAATGAATATATGCCAATAAAATATTAACCATCACAGTGTATAAAAGAATAACAGAAAGACAGAAACATAAGCATGATGTACAAGATAGATTGTTAAAAATTACATATTTAGTAAATCATGGTTTATATGAATTTAATGAGGCAGGACTCAAGGTTCTAGAAATAGTTGATAGTTTTGTTTGTGTCTGTGATGTATACATGTGTTCATTAGTGAGGCATATGTGCTCCTATGTGCAAAAGCTAGAAGTTGGCCTCTGGTATCGCTCTCTATGGCTCTCCACCTTAATTTTTGAGACAAGGTCTCTCAACTGTGTTTTTGGTAGTTGGCATGCCAATAAGGCCCAGCATCCACCTGTAGTCTTCCCTTAGTGCTGTGTTTATGGGCATGCGCCGCTAGGTCCAGACTGTAGATGTATGCTAGGAATTCAAACTCAACTCTCTTGTTAACCTAGTAAATGCCTTACATACTGAGTCATCTCCCCAGCCCACAACGGTTTTGACTAAACTTAATGTATAAGCCACAACTGCAATGTTAGCCCAATATACAATATATAATTTATTCAAAAATTCTATCAACATCTCTCAGGAAAATGACATTGTTAAATACCTCAATTGTGGCATTATATAATATGGGTTAACTCTTTGGTTACTTGTACTGTTTAAAGGGTTCAACTACATTCCCTAGTGCTCCCTGAGGGGTGAGGACCAGAGCAAAACACTGAGTTACCAATGCCATGTCCTCGAAGAGAATATTGAATGTTCTTTTATCTGTCTGTTTCCTTTGCAGGTTCCAGTCATCCTCCACAATCACAGAACCAAAGTTACAGGATGAGGTGACCATGGGCTCAAGTTCTGAAACGATGACCCAAAAGAAATCTTTCTTCCCGGTAAATTGATTGAATTAGGTATTTTGCCATAGTAATAGATGCTTAGTACCCAGTATTATACTTAGTTTTGAAAGCATATCTAAGGGCTGAAGAGATGGCTCAGCGGTTAAGAATACTGACTGCTCCTCTAGAGGTCCTGAGTTCAATTCCCAGCAACCACATGGTGGCTCACAAGCATATGTAATGGGCATCTAATGTTCTCTTCTGGTGTGTCTGAAGACAGCGACAGTGTACCTACATAAATGAAATAAATAAACAAATCTTTTTTTTTAAGTATATCTAATTAAAGTAACTCTACAAAGACACTCAACATTATTTCTCATTACCAAGTAAGCTCCCTGAACGTTTTTTGCATAATTTATATGACACTCTCTCTGTTGCTGGCAGTGATGAGTAGTTCAGCATTTTTTATGCCTGTGAGCTAAGAAATATGAAAATACATGAAACTTGAAATTAGTGTGATCGCCATGTATTACCAGCTCCTAGGAACACAAGGTAATTTCACTTCTTGTGAAAACGTTTTCCTTGGCTTTGGCTCCAATACAGGCCGCTCATTATAAATGAGGCAATGTATTCTAAGCGACTTCCTAGCCTGTAAAATTTGTCTTCTGAAATACAGAACATAATCAGGCCTGTTGTTTCTTTGGTCAGGTTTCTTCTAAGACGTTTCTGAGGCTACCGTAAATGAGATTGTTTCCCTGATTTCCTTGGTAGGTCTCCTCTACCAGCTTTAGCCACTGTCACCTGTGTGTTCTTCATTTGTCCTGTAAGGCCATATCTACATTCTGTTGGTGACCATGACTTCTAAGAAGTGAGAGGACATCTTGGTCCTTTAACCTAGTCATTTTAGTATTTCTCATCCCCAGGAGTGTCCCACCCATATCAGGACCTGCAATAACAGGTCCTACTGCACTATCCATCTGCCTGCCTTCACTCAGAGCTACTTCCTCATCTACTCCTACTTCCAGAATACTCCAGCATCAATGAGCTTACCCCACACATTTCTTCAGCCAGTATTTCTGATTTCTCCTCTTCCAACACTCAGTACACCACAAAACCTCTGTGCATGGCTCATGCAAGCACAATAAAATTTGCCTTCGGAGACATATGTGTCTCTCAAGTATTGAGGAGAATTTTGCAACTTGGGGGTTTGGGGATGCCAGCGGATGAGCATGACCGATGTGATCTAAAGGACAAGGTGGACTGACTGACCATCAGGCAGACGTACCAACAGGCAATAATGGACAATGAGGCTCCAGAGACCACCAGGTATTCAGGGTACATTGAATACACAGCTTCGTATGTCTACTGAAGGAGTTCGTCTAGGAGACAGAGAACCATGGAAGTGTCTTCTGAAGGAAGGAAACTGCTTGATACATAAAACGTGTCTTCCAAGACTGCTTAACCGTGCAGTCTCCTGTTTTCCAACCTATGGCAGATAAGAAACTGCTTGGCATATCCTGTATTATAACTTATCATTGTATTGTATTTTACTTCAATGAAACAATTTTCAAAAGTTTTGCAAACACTGTTTTTATCTTTTAGTGAAAGTTCCTTAAAGTAGTTTTCCCCTGGAAACTCTCTTTCCTGAATTATTTATCGAGACGGAAACACATAAAACTTACAATGTTCGATTTATAGCACTTTTCAGTACTAAGCTTGCATTCCCGATGGAAAATAGCCCAACTTTTAAGTATTATGCTCACTTTTTCTCTGATGTCACCCAGGGAAAATCACCACGTTGATGTCAGTTGGTGCCTGTTATGAAGATTCTACAGAATTATGATGCTCTAGGGCTTTTCTTTCTGAAGATATAATAGTTTTAAGTACTACAAATGCTTTTCACCTTCACCAAGATTCTTTTAGTACTACAAGAGCAAACATATACACACAGCAGTACTCACCTTGTACTGCCCACTAAGCCACATCTAAAATGCCTTGGATCCAGCTTTCATAGTAACAGGAGGTATTATGGGGGTTTCTGGGAAAGGAAAGACATCAGTGGTCTTACCCAGCATTAGTGCCATAATATTGACCTGGCAGGTGGGTTATATACAATAATGCCATAGTGGCATGACGGTCATGGGGTAACTAACCCCTTCTGACTGAGATTTGAAGCTTGCTGCATGGGAGAGAATTTCATGTCTGGTACTCTAATCCTGGTCAGAAGTATATGGTCATGAGGATCATAGGCTCTAGGGTTAATGCTTGCTGTTTTTATTTTTGCTCAAGGGTCATGCTCTCCAGCTGCCTTGTAAATATTTATGTTTACACCCATGAACCCGGGCAGCTCCCAATCGTGTTGAGAGAAGCTTCTTTGTGCAATAGGCAGCAGTCAAAGGAGAAATTCAGAACTGGTCATGTGACTTGGTTATCACAACAACTGACATCTTTTCTTCTTGTCCTGGACCAGCTGTTGTCACTCACACCTCCTCACTGTGCCCTCACAGTTGTGGTGGGATGTTCACAGACCTGTTGTAAGCACTCAGCTGGAGAAAATCTTCCATGCTAGGTGCTTCCTACTGATTCTGCTGCCAGGTGGCTGCAATATACACCTACAAACCCATGGAAACTGTTTAAAGTGGCAGAGCATCTCAAACAGGCTAGGACTGTTAGGCCAGAAATGTCCCCCCGTTACGACCGTTGCATCTTGAGTCCCTCAGTGTAACAATGGTTTAGAAGACTCTAACACAGCAGATGATAGAAGTGTACCCCAACTTTAGGCCCCATGAGTCACTTTGAGATTTGTTTGAGATTTGGAACCGTCAAGATACTGAAGGTGACCTTTCAGCACGTGGAAGTGCAAGCATGCGTTTGACGTGTAGTTAGCAAGTCAAGAACATGGCATCTTACAATGCCCCCTGCATATTCCCCAAGAGGCATTTAAATTTTGCTACTGAGTGAAGTTTCCAAAGCAGTTTCTCATTAATACCAAAATAAATTCACAGAGTGCAAACTGTGAAATGCCAAACTTGCTTGGCTCTCTGGCTCCTTGATGCCTCTTCTCATTAGACACTGATACTGTCTGATGGGATATCTGGTCTACTTCTTGCTCCAAGACCTTCTCAGATTGTTTGCCCTTCCTCCTCTTTGTGTAGCCAACTCCTACTTATTCCTAGAATGCTAAGTTTGCTGACATCCTTTCTTCTTGTCCTGGACCAGCTGATGACACTGGCGCCTCCTTCTCATTGTGCCATCACAGTTATGGGAGAGAATTTTGTACAATTGTTTTAATACTGACCTATTGTTGGCTCCAACAGCATAACCAACCCACCCGAGCAATGGCGAGGACCTGTGGATTAAATAAAAGGACAAACTCACATAGAGAAGGTTGAGTGAGAAGAGCTTTCTCAAGCAACAACCGCTTTACTTCAAGAACTCGGCTCTTAAATACAGTGAACAAAACAACCCAGAAAACACAAAACAAATGTTGGAACTCAAGGAAATTGACCACAGGCGGTGATACTTCACCACTAACGAGGACCTGGCTCACCTGCTTAGGAAAAACAAAACTCCATCTGCCCTTTTGCAGAACTTCAGCCTCACAGGGTGTTTTCAATATTGTAGACTATAGAGAAAAAACCACAGCCAAGCACTGGGAGGCTAATCCAAGTAAGGAGGCTACAACCGATCCCTTGGGCTTCACGTTCTACAGAGGCAATGACTTGCAAGTCTGTGGTGTTTTTGATGATAATGATGGTCCTTTGAAAACAAAGGAGGGTCTGTGGATTTATCAGGAGCATGCTTTTGTTCTCTGGGAAGCCATGGCATTGATAACCCTTGGGTAGAGAGAAGACCAGGATGTGAGTCCTAAATCCTCTGCGTTGCTGGC
>CM052716.1:5615816-5627163 GCA_028551405.1 Uromys caudimaculatus
GCTCTGGGGGAACACGACAAACAGGTCTATGATGATACAGAAATATAGTTCTAAGATTAAAACTAGGCACTAGAAGAAGTGGGGAATGAAAGACCCCCTTATGAGGAAAGTTAGACCCCTAGCACACTTGGAGCCAGAAACAGAAATAGGACTGAAATTGCCTGCTTGACCAAACCCCACCCGGCTGCATTCTTTCTTCTAAGAAACGGGTGACCTTGGCCTGGCCCCAGGGCCAGAGGCACAATGGTCCAGGAACTAGCTAACCATAAAAATGTTTGTGCAAATGCCTTGTGGCTAACTTAGAACATTCTGTACTTCCCTATAACGCAAATTCTTTCCATTCCCCACCCCTTGCTTTGTGTTTTTTTTCCTTTAAATGCCCCTGACTTCAGCTGCTCAGGGTTGAACTCCTCTGCCCCTGCGTGGGTTATGAGCTCCACCCCAGTGCACTGGTCCCCCAAATAAACCTCATGTGATTGCAGCAAGGACGGTCTTTCATGAGTTCTTGGGGGGTCATGCCGTCCCGAGACTTGAGCGAGGGTCTCCCCACTTCGGGGGTCTTTCAATCTGTGGTCACCATAATGCCCATCAGATAATTTGTTTAATTTGTAAGTGGGCATTTGTACACTTGGGTGATTATTTTCCCTGTCCTCACCTCCTTGGCTCTGGCAGTTCCCTTTCCACTTTATCTTTGTATAAGTGTTATTGTTTTAGAATGCACATATGAATAAGAATATACTTTTGTTCATGCAGAAAGTAGAATAAAAATGTAAACTGAGATATTCCTTAACAACATTGGACATGCCCAGCTTTGCAATCATCAAATGTCATAGAGTATGGAGATCTACTTTAACACTTGGTGAAGCTTCAGGCTGAGGCTAAAACAAAATAAACATAAACTTAAAATGAAAGCCAAACAAAAATAAGTGGGGGAAGTCTCTTGTAAACCTAAAACAGAAAGTGCAACCCATGCTTTCCAGCCATTCTAGTTCTAACCTTGCAAAGAGGAATTAGCATACACTAACTGTTCCTGTCAATGATGGGAGCACCAAGCTCCACACCGTCACCCTCAGCAACCTATGGAGTTCTATTCATCTTTTAGGAAGCTCAGCTCACACAAACCCAGGATTCATATCTTCAGTGGCATTTTAGGACCATCCAGCAGGAATCAGAACTGGCTATAAACAGAAAAGAAATTACAAAGAGAAGGAACAGCACTCAAGGGAAGTCTAAAGCGCATCAAGATCAGGAGAGTTTATTCACGGAAGACTGACGGAAAGTGAGATGTGCCCAAGGGTGGAAACGGGCTTCCCAAGGGAGGATCGCAGCTAAGCGCCACATCAGTCACGTGTCCCACCTATGTGAGTCACGTGTCCCACCTTGGGTGGCCCTCACATTACTTCTCAAAAGGTTGCAAGAGGTCTTTTTTCATTTTCTCTCTCTTCTGATAATTGAGATGGTAGGGCGTCTCCAGGGCTATCTTAGATGGGATTGTAATCTGATGAAGTGAAACCAGCAGGCACGCAGGTTGCGCAGGGATTTAGTATGGCCATTTTGCTATAAATGGGATTTCCGGCAAGATTACTAGAAAATTAAAGGTTTCAGCTGAGAGAGGAGAAAAGCCTTGGACAGTTACTAATAGTATCGGGATTGCTTTTCATCTGGCAAAGAGCTTCAATCAGATCCAGAGTGAGGGGGTATTACCTAACCCCATAATTTTCTGTCTTCCTACCCTGCATTACTTCAAAGCCTCAGATTTAGAAAAAAATTGGTTTTGGAGTCAGAGAAAATAGTATTGAAAAAGATTGAAGTGAAAACAGCCACTGTGAATTTGTATTTTGATGGCGCTGTAGTGGAGATGGGAGGGCATTCCTGGGCAATTGATAGTGTGCCTCGGTTTACAGAAGTCTGGTTTCCTAAAATATGAAGGCAAACAAGAATCCTGTGAGCTGTCCTACCCACTTCCTCCTCGTCCGTAGAATGTATCAAGTTCCTCACCAGCCACATAATCCTGTGAAGATGGTGTCCTGCACATCTAGTGATCCCTATGTTGGCCACCCCAACTTATGCTCTCCTTGGGGAAATGACAAGTCGCTTTTTTCCTCAAGGAGCAAGTTTTTCTTAGGCCAAAGAACTAACTCTATGGAACTTTTAGTGCTAAGGGTAGGTGGTTTCCAAAATAACCCAGGAATGATCAATAACTCCCTTGAAATATACCAAATCAGACCATCTGTCAGATTAGCCCCTTTCCACTGTAGAAACATTCTGGAACACAGCACACACAGCAACCTAAAAATCAGATTTGATAATAAGGTAAAATCAAAGAACAAACATTTGAACTTCTAGATCCTAAAGCAGTGGTTCTCAACCTTCCTAAAGCTGTGACCTTTTACAATAGTTTGTAAGACCTGACCCCCTTATGAGGAAAGTTAGACCCCTAGCACACTTGGAGCCAGAAACAGAAATAGGCCTGAAACTGCATGCTTGATCAAACCCCACCCAAGAACATTCTTTCTCCTAAGAAACGGGTGACCTTGGCCTGGTCCCAGGGCTAGAGGCACAATGTTTCAGGAACTAGAAATGTTTGTGCAACTGACTCATGACTAACTTAGAACATTCTGTACTTCCCCATAACGCAAATTCCTTCCGTTCCCCACCCCTTTGTGGTTTTTTTCCTTTAAATACCCCTGACTTCAGCTGCTCGGGGTCGGACTCCTCTGCCCCGCGTGGGTTATTAGCACGACCCCAGTGCACTGGCCCCCAATAAACCTCATGTGATTGCAGCAAGGACGGTCTTTCGTGAGTTCTTGGGGGTCGCGCCATCCCGAGACTTGAGCGAGGGTCTCCCCAGCTCGGAGGTCTTTCAAGTTCATATTCCAACCATAAAACCATTTTCATCGCTACTTCATAACTGTCATTTTGCTTTTGTTATGAATTGTAATGTAAATATCTGATATGCAGGATATCATATATGTGACCCTATGAAAGGATTGATTGACAACCCCCAAAGGGGTGGAGACCCACAGGTTGAGAACCACTTCTCTAAAGTCTCCTCTTGGTGTAGAAAATGGTGCCTGAATTGATGTGGAGATGACAGATGTGGGCCTGGGTGAGGCATCCTAAGTGGGGCTGATTACACATATCATTGTCATTCCATGATTGTCTAACCAACAGGAAGGAAAGCTTTCTCTGTGATGACCCTTTATTTTGTTAAATTGCTTTCTGTAGCACCTTGGGACTCACAAGTGAAGGTCATTGCTGAACTTCAAAGGATTTAATAGAAAAAGGTTAAAGTTCCAAGGTCTCTGAAATCAATAAGGAAGAAAATCCCAGCTTAGTCAGGAAAGATTCACTCTCCATAGAACTAGTATGGAAGATGACAGCTGAGACCTCAGTGTCTAAGGTTGGAAAGCCCAATTCCCCACTGCTAAACCAGCACTGGTGCCTACTGAGGCCTGGGGGCAGGGAGCATAGCTGAAAGTCAGTGAACCCGAGCCTTGTCTGTTCACCCACCCCAGTCACTGTCTGACAATTATGAAATTGCACATGGCCTCCCGTAGGGCTGTACCTCTAACCAAGATGAGGACAGGTTTCAATTGCCTGCGGACTGAGCAAGACAAATATTGAACTGAACTCGGTGAGCCAGCCTGTGTTTAGAGATACTCCAAAGAAAATAAACAAACAAACAAACAAACCCATATGTGACTTTGTTCCAGTAATACATTTTCTGGTTCTGGACCCTCATTAACTGAGCTGACCAAATACCATTTAACACAAAGACAACTCAATGCACAGGGAGTAGCTTACTGACAAAGGTCAGGGGCTGCTTGAACCTGGTGATGCTGATGCCTGAGACAGCCTCCCACACAAATCTCAAAGGATCCTTGAGAGCAATAGCCCTGGACAGGGTTCCAGTGGGAAGAGCCATCTTCCTGGAGCTCCTGGATCTGTCAGGCCAGTGAGCCCTGCTTTCCTGACCTTGGGATATGGACCCTGCTATTTTCAAAAATAGCAAATGAAAACCTTTACTTAACGGTTTTAAATTGAAATATAACTACATTATTTTGCCTTCTGTCTCCTCTCAGTCATGTCCTCCCCATTCACACTCTCAAATCCACGCCCACTTTCCATTTATTATAATTGTTACACCTTTACGTACACGCACAAATGTATACATACAGTCTGCTGAGTCTGTTCAGTGCTGCTTGTGTGTATATGTTTCCAAGGCTAACCACTTGGCATTGGATAACCAATTCTGGTCTGGTCTCTGAAAATGACTAATCCTCTCTTCCTTAGTTGTCATTAGTTAACTATAGTTCTCTGTCTAGGGGTGGAGCCCTGTGAGATTGCCTCTTTCAGAGTTAGCATCTCTGTTGGTGATGGATGTTCTCTTGATTCAGCAGTCTTGCTGGAGCCAGTGATTGTGTTTCTTTCCTTCCTTTCCCAGTGGTAACTCCTGTGGTAGGTCCTCAGGTGACAGGTCCCTGCTGTGGAGGGTGAGGGTTGGAATTCAACCATCATATATTATGAATTTTCTTCTTAAAAATAATTATTTATTTACATATGTGAATACACTATCACTCTCTTCAGACACACAAGAAGAGGGCATCGGATCCCATCACAGATGGTTATAAGCCACCATGTGGTTGATGGGAATTGAACTCAGGACCTATGGAAGAGCAGTCAGTGCTCCTAACCGCTGAGCCATCTCTCCAGTCCCATATGTGAATTTTCTGTGTTTATGTATGCGTTGTCTCTCAAGAGGAAATTGTCACCACCATTTTATACACTGTGCACATGGAATCTGCCATGTGGGGTTGGCTTTACTCCTAGGTAACCACATCTAGGAGAAGGTTCCACAGGAAAATTTAAGCTCTGCTAAACACATGCCTGGTTCGGGTTGACCATTCCCTCTCCAAAGGACTCAAGTGTCTCGACAAGATAGGAATTTTGAAGCCTCTTCAACACAGACAATTTCAAAGTATTTACATATTGTGAAATTGTGAAAACAGAAGCTGTGAGGGAATAAACAGTTTGATGAAATCTCTAGAACCAGGAAGAGGCTATCGGAAGCCTAGGTCTGCCTGAGGTCAGGTAAGAAGGTGAAGTTGGGGTGGAGAGGGCTGCCTGTACAGAACTGAGCAGCACAGTCAAGCCACCAGCCACGACACTCGCCCTTTAGCCAATGGAAACACCGCAGAACCAAGCACAGTACAAAGTTTACAGACCACACAAGTGACTAACAAGTAAAATGTGAAGAGAGCTTCCCTGTGCTGAGCCTCTGCAGAAAATAGCCAAGGAAGCAGTTTGTATATATGTTTAGTGTATGTGTCCCGGCAGGTGTCAGTCTGCAGGTTGACTTTTTATACCCCCTCTATTCCTGGGGGCTGCCACCCTTCCTCCAGCAATCCAGAGTGACATATATTTTGATTAGCTATATATTAAGCTTGCTTAATAAAATGTGCTAAACCGCTATGCTAGCAAAAAATTTCTCACAAGTAGCAGAATTAGCCACAAGTCATCTATAGCACAGAGGGAACAAGGGGACATTGGGTTATGTACAAGACATGGTGAAAAACGGCATGGGTGCTGAGCTCTCTCTCTCTCTCTCTCTCTCTCTCTCTCTCTCTCTTTCTCTCTCTCTCTCTCCTACTGTGTGTGTGTGTGTGTGTGTGTGTGTATGTGTGTGTGTGTGTGTGTTCTCTCAAGCCTTCTGCCTTAGGGTGAGCAAACAAATTTCAAGAATGTTTTCTAGTTTTGAGCAAGTACTAACTCCCTCTAAGTCCTGTGGTTGGATCATTTTTTTTTTCTGGTTTTTTTGAGACATGGTTTCTCTTTATAGCCCTGGCTGTCCTGGCATGCACTCTGTAGACCAGGCTGGCCTCAAACTCAGAAATCCGCCTGCCTCTGCCTCCCAAGTGCTGGGATTAAAGACGTGCACCACCACTGCCTGGCTGGTTGGATCCTTTTTACTCAGGCAATTCTAACCTATGTTCAAGGTCATAGTAAACACAACTGAAATGTGTAGGAGAAATGAAGAAACCCATCTGCACCTGGAGGGAGGATACACAGCGGTGTATATGACTCCAACAGTGTGCTAAAGAAATCCCGAGACCAGAATTCTGAAGACCCAACACATAGGCTCAATGTCCTGGGCAGCTTTAGGATCCATCTCTGCCTCTCCCTAGTGTGGTATTTCAGCAATTACCAGTGCTGGATTGTAGTTCCTTAACACAGCCCATCCAGGGACTTGTAAAGCTTACCAGGGCATCAAGGTTGTAGATCCTTAGCAGATAGACCCGTCAATAGACTAGTCACAGAGAATTGGCCCTGGTCCTGGCTGTGGGACTAAAGTAATAACCAGGGCTAATTCATTCATAACCCAATTCCAGTAGTAACAAGATGAGAGAAGACCTGGAGCCCTATAGGAGCTCCGTAGTGGTTTGAATATGCTACAAGATGTAGAACACTTGGCTGGTTCAGCGCCTTGTCTGCTTGCACACTGCCATGTTTCCCACTGTGATGATAATGGACCAAGCCTCTGAAACTGTAAGCCAGCCCCAATGAAATGCTAACTTTGAAAGACCTGACCCCCTTATGAGGAAAGTTAGACCCCTAGCAAACTTGGAGCCAGAAACAGAAATAGGACTGAAATTGCCAAACCCCACCCAGCTGCATTCTTTTCCCTAAGAAACGGGTGACCTTGGCCTGGCCCCAGGGCCAGAGGCACAATGCTTTAGGAACTAGCTAACCACAAAAATGTGCAACTGCCTTGTGACTAACTTAGAACATTCTGTACTTCCCCATAACGCAAATTCTTTCCGTTCCCCACCCCTTGCTTTGTGTTTTTTCCCTTGCTTTGTGGTTTTTTCTTTTAAATACCCCTGACTTCAGCTGCTCGGGGTCGGACTCCTCTGCCCCTGCGAGGGTTATGAGCTCCACCCCAGTGCACTGGTCCCCCGATTAAACCTCATGTGATTGCAGCAAGGACGGTCTTTCGTGAGTTCTTGGGGGTCGCGCCATCCCGAGACTTGAGCGAGGGTCTCCCCAGCTCGGAGGTCTTTCAACTTTATAAGAGTTGTGGTGGTCATGGTGTCTCTTCATAGTGTTGAAACCCTAACACCCACCTTCTGTCAGAAGACTCCATGCTAAGGAGCCTAAATGTGGAAGTCATTCTGCAGGTACTCCTTGAAGCATGATCAATGAGGAGGGAGAGGCTCCAGTTGTAGGAATGATTTAGACAGACATTCAAATCAGGTTTGTAAACTTCTAAAGCACTGGGGGTGGGGAGACAAACAAACAAACGAACAAACAAATTAGTGTAGGATTCTGCCTGGGTCAAAGGCAAATGTGCCAAGATTGTGCTAAACAAAACTTCTAAGGGAAAAATACTAACAGAGAATCAAATGCTTTGTAGGTGAGTCTTTGGGAGGGATTAAGGCCTAACCAGGGCTTACCAAATGGGTGAAAGCAGATGTGAATTCAAGAGCAGTTCTGGTGAGAAAGATTAAACTTGGCATAGGAATAAACAATTAACTCCCTAGAGTGTGCCACAGTAGGCATTTCTCCTTTGCAAGCCAGTCTACTGCAGTGGATATTATTTGGCTGGCTTTGGTCCTGTGCAGTAGTTATTTGTGGATGATGGAGAAGCAGTGGCCACAACAGCATCCCAGAGCCAATCAGGTCCCAGGAGCTGACTTGCATGAAGATGTGGCAAGTGAGAGCCCAGCCTGCTTTTCAGTGGTCCTGGGTCAAGATGACCAGTAAGAGCTGGTTGTGATGCAGGAGAAGCCTGAAATAATAGAATTGATGCTATAAAGGATTTTCTAATATACTTGCTTAGAAAATATTAAACTTACAAAAGTAGAGTTTATCTAAAGGAAAGGCCTCCAGTATGACAGGAGATGAGTGGGGCACTAACCAGACTTGCTAGAAATTGTAGGAGGGAAAATTGTTTACCACAATTGAATTTGAGTATTGCTTAGAAAGCTCTATTCCCATAACAAAGGAAGACAATCCTGATTTATAATAGGCCATTAGACCCATGCTAAAAACACACCTCTAAGGGGCAGCTCTAGGTGACAGGGTCACAGCCACCATTAAGTCCTGGGCTGCCATCAAGTCCCCAGTGCTCTTAACAGGAAAAGGTTAATTCTGCCAGGTGGGCAGGATGACCCTGGTAACGAGTCTTCAAAAAGAACTATGCTTGTGTACTTGAGAAATATTTCTGGCAGTATCTTCACGTGTAAATCAACATCTGCCTAAGTAGACAGCCTCACTGTCTCAGTTTAAATTGTTCACAGTGTAACCAAGTCCTGAAGAGGACCTGAAAGAGATTTAAGGCTGCCAGCCTATGTATTAGCCCAGGGCCTTTGGAAACTGGTTCCCTCTTATGCATTAGATAGAACCGAGGTGTGGGCTATTATAAACGAGCTTTTCCCATTATTAATCTCTAAGTGTGTGAAGTGATTTCTCACTGGAAGGTACATTAACACTGTAACAGCCCCATGGAAATGATTGTGGAGTAGGAAAGTGTGCAGTAGCCCTTCAGAAGAGGTAGCAGTATCCCAGAAGAGGGAGTCTGGATGGCTCATAGAAAACAACTATGAATTGTAGGGGGGTTACATGGGACAGGAGTGAGATAGTGACCCCTTCCATCTGTGCCACTGTTCAAACATTGCTTTTTTTTTTTTTTTGACAAATAATAAGTAAATAAGTAAATAAATAAATAGTAAATAGGATCTTTTCATGCTGTATTGGATCTCACTAACTCTTCATCTATGGCCCTTGCTGTGGAGTACTAAGACCTATTGGCTCTTGCTTAGAGAGGACAGTGTTGGCTCCCCAGAGCTCCTGCCCATATTCTGTCAATCAGAAGGTTTCCTTATAAAACCTCATCCAACAAGTGTTCTACAAATTAGGAAAAGCAACTGGAAGAATAGTATACACAGCAATTCCAGAGTTTAAATGTAGAAGACACACTATGTGGTTGAAAAAGTAGAAGGCACACTATGTGGTTACAATGTAGAAGACACACTATGTGGTTGAAAAAGTCACCCCCTAAAGCAATAAGGTTGGTGAACGAAAATCCCAGCGTCAAGAAGAGTTAGTGGACACAAAACCCCATCTGCAATCAAGTTGTTGTTTACAGTTGATATCTGCTGGGAAAGACATCATTTTTCCCCCAATAGAGTATCACTGTGTATATCAACCACACTCCAGGGCAGGCCGATGACCAGGAATAATTGGGCAACACAAAACTGACTCGTGTGTGTGTGTGTGTGTGTGTGTGTGCATGCGTGCGTGTGTGCATTACTTTTGTCTGGTTTTGTTTTGGTGTTTTCTATCTTATTTTCTTTTTATTCCCTTTTTTTTTTTTTTAGTTTGTCTTTTGTTTGTTTTTGCTTTGTTTTTCTTCTTGGAAATGTTTTGGGAGAGAAAGAGAACATGAATTTGGGGAGGTAGAAAGTTTGAGGAGGATCTGGAAGGAGTTAGGGAAGGGGAAGAATATAAAAAATATATTGTATAAATTTTCTTAATAAATAAGTGTCAGAGTTAGGCTACTTGCCCATGAGAGTTAATGAAACACCTCCAGCCCCATAAAGCACAAGGCTATTGGTTGGATGCCTGTGCTAGACAGGAAGTCTCTGCTGCTGAGATTATCACATGCTTTGGCTGCAGAGCATGGAGAAATCAAACTGGGACTGAGCTGGACCTCCCTCCATGTTGAGAGCAATTGACTGTAGCTGTAAGATAGTAGTGAAATGCTCTATCATATGTGAAGAGAATAATTAACCGTCTATGGTCACGAAAAGGGGGCAGAAAGATTCTAAGAACCAGAAGAAGAAATGGAGTTTCCTATAGTTATTTTGTTTAACTAAAACATTCACTATTGGAGGGAAGAAGAAGGCTCATATAAAAACTTACAAACTTCAGGAAGTTCATAAGTCTTACTAAATTCACAAGGTTTCTCCCCAAGACTACATAAGGAGTCAATGTTTTCAGGAGAGAGGAGGTTCCTTGAAGAAGCTTCCTGCATGCTAGACACACAACACAAGCCTTATAACTTTGATTCATTGTCACCCATCCTGGGGTAGGCCTTTAGGTGATTTTTTGATTTTCAGTCGCCCATGCTCCTTCAAGTAATTACAATAAATCTATTGGATCCTTGAGCTGGACTTGGGTGGAACTGGTCTGTTTTCCCTACCCTATCTTCAGTGGAAAAAAATACATGTTCATATCTCACTGAAAGAGTCAAACAACATTGTTTTAGTCAGGGTTTCTATTTCTATACAAAACATCATGACCAAGAAGCAAGTTGGGGAGGAAAGGGTTTATTTAGCTTACGCTTCCACATTGCTGTTCATCACCAAAGGAAGTCAGGACTGGAACTCAAGCAGGTCAGGAAGCAGGAGCTGATGTAGAGGCCATGGAGGGATGTTACTTACTGGCTTGCTTTCCTTGGCTTGCTCAGCTTGCTCTCTTACAGAACCCAAGACTACCAGCCCACAGATGGTACCACTCACAAGGGGTCCACTGCCCTTGATCATTAATTGAGAAAATGCCTTACAGCTGGATCTCATGGAGACCTTTCCTCACCTGAAGTTCCTTTCTCTGTGATAACTCCAGCTTCTGTCAAGTTGACACACAAAACCAGCCAGTACAAACATCAAGTTTAGAAAAGCTTCAAGGAATTTTTAATCTCATAGAAAAGCTAAGCAAAGATCTGTGGCTGGGGACCCCAGCTTGGGCCACAGGGCTCCACAGCCAATTAGCGCCGGGAGAAAGATACCCTCCCAGAAGCTTGGAAAAGCCAGGAGTGGGGTCAAGACAAGCTCCACTGCTCACCGGGACCTGGAGAACTCAGCCTGGGCCACAGGGCTCCAGGAGAGAGCTGGTATCCCAGGAGTGCTGACACACCTTTGAGCATAGGCAAAACCACCACTTCCGTTCAAACTCACTGGATCAAGAGGGACCCTTGTAGAGCCATCAGGACATAGGAACCAAGAGACAGCTGGGGACAAGATCTTTCTGGTTTCTATCTGCACCCCAGATCTGACCTGGTGCCACAGCACTCCAAACCCAAACACCTCTCAGAGAGAGCTGGTCTTCAAGGAGTATTGATACAGAGGCCTGTAGGAGGGACAAGCCATAGCCAGACAGAGTAAGATCAGCTAACATCAGAGTTAACAAAATGGCGAAAGGCAAGGGCAAGAACCAAAAGGAACAGAAACCAAGGCTACTTGGCATCACAGAACCCAGCTCTCCCACCACAGCAAGCCCTGGATTCCCCAATATGCCAGAAAAGCAAGACTCAGACTTAAAATCATTTCTCATGATGATGATA
>CM052716.1:5627663-5641129 GCA_028551405.1 Uromys caudimaculatus
ATTTGACATTACTCAAGTTCTGATGCTCTTTGAAAAGGTTACTGACTTAACAGGGTATGGGGGGGGGGGGGGGGGGGAGTGTGGCTTCGGTGTTGTAACCATCAATACCAGTAGGTGGAGAAGTTGCCACGTATTGACTCATTTTAAAGCCAAGAAACTGAAAATACAGTACTACTGGCAAAAGGACTAAGAGAATCTGAACAAGTGGAAAATCGGTGGCAATTTACTGAAATGATCTTTCTACCTCCTGAGGGAGCAAATTCAGTGCCACACTTGTGTACTGATTGCCACCACACCAGTAGGGAGTCAGTGACCTCTTCCCAGGTGGAGCTCTACCTGCTCAAGTCAAACAGTCCCTGGGGGGAGGGGAGGTGAGGATGATTACAGGGAAGACAGGAAGAACAGACAGAGATAGATTGGGAGGACTGTCCAGTGAATACAGCAGCAGCGAGGTTGATGAATATAGCCTTTTTATACCCCACAGTACTGTGGGAAGCAAAATCGCAAGCTTGCAGAAACCATGGCTAACATACCCATAGGATATCCGGTCCCATCCAGAGGCCTCCCTGCTCCTTCCACAAAGGTTAATAGTAACATTCGGTCCCTCGCCTTGGGCCTCAAGTCTATCTCCTCTTATTATTCCATGCATCTGTGGGCCAGGAAATCTGCCTGCCTGCAAAACATCCTGCCAGGCCAGCAAACCCTGACCTGTTTTGACTCTGCCAAGCAGGCAAACTTTTACTCTGCTAGAGAAAACAGGCAACTGGCTCCTGACATGGCTCCTGGATCACAGCTGGTAGAGTCATAGCAAAAATGATCTCAAAACACCTTTGAGAAATGCAAGGAAGCAGATCCCTTTATTACCAAATCCTACAGTGATTCTCCCAGCTCAAAATTTAACTCTTTCTTGTGCCTGTTGTTAAAGGAAATAATAGAACAATACAAAAGCAAGCAAACTTATTTTAGGCCAGCAGTGCAACACCTCCTCATTCCTAATGCCAGGTGTCATTTGGGGTCTTACTTTACTTTAATTTCCATAGACTGTAATGCCCTGTACAGGCAGAAGATCCCAAAAAGCACATTCCAAAACAGGGAGAGAGAAGGTGACCTGGCACACATCAGAAAAGTTATCTCTGCTTTCTTGTGCAGAGGAATTTCTGAAGTGATCAGAGACTGGGAGTCAGACTCCAAAGCAATACCACAGTGAGTCTAATGCTCACTCCTTCTTTCTGTACATCAGCCCATTGTGCTCTCAGCTCCTGTTTACTCAGCTCACTAGAGATAAAGCAAAGCCCATAGTTCACAGGACCTGGACTTCTTGGACAGGGCAGAGTTGATTCTGACAGCTCTGACCCCACAGTTATGAGTTTATGTCCAGGCCAGTTTTGTTTCTCTGTATACTTCATCAGGCATTCCAGTTCAGACCATAATGAACACTGCAGATTTCTTCCCCACAATCCAATGCAAGGAGTCCAAAGAGCATATTAGTTAAGATAATTTCAAGATTACTTTGATCCATAACAGAAAAAAAATTACCTCTTATTCTATTACCTTTTCCACATCAAATTAAGGTGGTGGTGTATCATCAGCACTAAGGAAATCCAATCAAAATATTAAGAATTATACAAATAAATTGTCAAAGACATTCCATAGATAAAATACAAATTGGTAAGATTCATGGTTCAAATTCTCTTTAAGCTAACCTTTTAATGTCAAATGTCTTGTTACTGCAAGTTAAAAGTGCAAAGGAACTAGATTCATCCTCCTATCCATTCTGTCTGTCCCAGGGGTTCTCTGCCTCTGAGCAACTTCAGGATGCTCCCACAGCAGACCTTCACTGACAAAGTAGCCAAGTGTTAAAATCACACCACGAGCAAGTCTCCACAGTCTCCTTCAGAAAGGAGATCAAAATTGATGCCAGCATTATATAGTAGTAAAATTAGATAAGGGGCTTTCCAAAAAATGGCATCAGTCAATATTGCCCCATATGCAAAACTCAGAAAAAATTATCAGATTCAATAAGAATGTATGAACAAGGTTATACACCCCAGCCAGGGGCCATTTTTCCTAAGGCTGTAAGACTGATTTGTAATTTTTTAAAAAAAATTACTAAGAGTCAAAGGTGGGCAGATCTCTGAGTTCAAGGTCAGCCTGGTCTATAGCGCAAGATCTGGGACAGAACTACACAGAGAAACCCTGTCTTGAAATGCAAAAAAAAATTGAATTTAAAAATTATTAATCTATACAAAACTGTGGTTGACAAAATCCCACATCCATTCCAGAGTCGTGCTCCTGAAGAATGGCCTCCATGTGCTGTGGTAGTTTCAGAACATCATCTAACATCAGACTTCATACTGAGAAACTGGAAACAAAACAAACAAACAAAAAACCCAAGCATATCTCATGTCCCTGAGACCAGCAGCAAAGCAAATGGAACTGAGTGAACACTTCATCCAGGAGCTAAAATCCTCAGCAGTACCAAAATCTACGAAAAGGAAGTAAGAGCCTTATACTTTCGAAAAGTATAAGACAACAACAATAACAAAACCACATACACAGAGGGTACAATGGCACAGAATGGATACAAAGAAAATAAATGATTGAATTAAGCACCTCAAGCCAGTAACTCACGAAGGCAAAGTTAAGTGGGTACAGGAACAGCACATAGCAGAGTTAAGCTAGTACAGGATCAGTGCACAGGAGGGTTAAGCAGGTCTAGGACTAGTGCACAGCAGACAGCTGCTTTCCTACACACTCCCTGGGAGCAATCAGAATTTGAAAAATGAAATCAAAAGCAGTCAAACTTTAATAAGATCAAAATAACTAAAACTCATGGATACAAGTCTAACAAAATTATGTGCCTCATCTACATGAAAAGATAACACAGACACCAATGAAATAGGTCAAAGATATAAACACATCGTCCCCGATGGGAATAGAAAACTCAGTTTAGTGTGCTGTATTGTGCCCTGGCTGGATATGCAGATGCGATGCAGTCTCCATCACTGTAGAGCTGTTCTGTAGACAGAGACAACTATTTCCCAGTGTTAGACAGACAGGAGCCAACGCCACTCCAATCGTTACCTCTACACTCTCAATCCACTCTGTGGCAACCTCTCTCTCCCTCTCTTACAAGGAAACTTAATTTAGGGCCTACTTAAATAATAATGGCCCTAAGTGACATCTGTGGAGCATTATTCTCCAAAGAGGGCATTCATAAACTCTGGGGGGTTTGATACCGTTATGTTTTATAGGGCCATTGCATAGCCTGTGGCTATTTTGATAATCACTCCAAACTAGAAGCAATTGAATGGGTAAACAAACTGTGTACCTTCATAACCTAGGCTATTACTCAGCAATGTAGTAACACTATTCCGTATGATACTGAAATTGTCAAGTTCATCACAAACAAGGGAATGGCCAGACAGGTCTAAGGAGACATGGTTGATTGGCCAGGGTAGGGTTATAAGAACAGCAAAGGACAAGAGGGAAAAAAATCAGTGATTCTTGACATAATATATAATATGTGCATATAATGTGTAATATATGACTGTGTATGACTTTGGTAAGACTATTATATAAAAAATAGTTGATACACACACACACACACACACACACACACACACACACACACACATACACATATATATCTCCACTGATAATATTCACTATTTAGGGGGTGCAATTTATAATATACAGGTCTTATTTAAGACATAATTAAATTAAATAGGGGCAGGAGCATTACCATACAAAGAAAAGCCTTGTAAACCTCAGAGCTGTGCATCTGCACATGAGGTCAACTCTTTTCTTTCACTTATTTTTCTAGGAGGACAGTAGAGGCTAGAAGCAGATGGGTCCTTCGCAAGAGCTACATTCTTATAATGGAGGAGAGGGAGAGGAGAAGAGAGAAAAGGGGCAGGGGATAGAAGAGACAGACACAAGGAGAGACAGAGATAGGAACAGTAGAAGTTCTGTAGTCAAGAATGGCTTTAAAAGACTGACAGGTCTTACATCACTTTGACATTGTAGTTTTAGTTCCAAGAGAATTCTACAGATCCTTACCTACACATCAATGTCTGTGCCTTGGTAGTGTCCTCTGCAGGAATTCAAATAAACATCAGCAAAGAACCTCTTTGTAAACCAAACTATGACGGAAATCCACAGACCAAAGAAGGGACTTGTTCACTCTGTACTATCCATGTGTCCTGTGTGTATGCTGCCTGGTTTTGTGTGAACTTGACACAAGCCAGAGTCATCAAAGAGGAAGGAGCTTTGCCTGAGGAAATGCTTCCATGAGATCCAGCTGTAGGGCATTTTCTCAATTAGTGATCAAGGGGGGAGGGCCCAGCCCATTGTAGATGGTACCATTCCTGGGGTGGTGGTCCTGGATTATATAAGAAGGCAGACTGAACAAACCATGATGAGCAAGTCAGTCAGCACCACCCCTCCATGACCTCTGCATTTTTTTTCCTGCCTCCAGGGTCCCGCCATGTTTGAGTTCCTGTCCTGACTTCCTCCAATAATGAACAGTAATATAGAAGTATAAACCAAATAAACCCTTTCCCCCTCTTGCTTTTTGGTCATGGGTTTCCACTGCAGCATTAGAAACTTTAACTAAGACAATAACCCTAGGAAGATATCAACCAAAATGATTTTTGGACTTGCAAATGGTCTGGTACCATACAAAAGCAAAAAGAGGCAAATACATGATTGTGCCGATAAAAAATACATTTAAAACAGCCCAAATTTTAAAGGCAAAAACCATCAATGAGGTTTTTGGAATGAAGTTGTGTGGAAAATTCTTCTTTGAATAGTATTTCCAGTTGGATTACTGAAATTGGCAAATATACCAGATCTACTGCATTGCCATCACAAAGCGCCTGTTCCATATGTCCTATGTAAGTCAGTGAGCACTGACCCTAGTCTTCTGTTCTCCACCTGGATATTGACTTTAAAATGCAGTTGGGCTGGTGTTTGTGTGGGTCAATCTTTGCCAACTCTGAGCAAAATGTCAGCACAGTTTAGTCGGTAGCTTTAACTTCTTTATATAGGTTTAAAAAGCATTCAGAAAGTGATACAGGAACTCATTTCTGGGATGCCAAAATCCCTGGGATAAGTGATTGTGTAGAAAATCGGGGCTGAAATATACTTTAATGACACTGCAAGAGTTTGCAAAAGCCCTGGGAGGATATAAACATCTCTAATTCCTGAAGGTGGTCATAAAATGGGAAGATACATATACTGACTTAAAATGTAAGCCCTTATGTCTCTTTAGGAAATAGCAACCATCAAGAAATATGATCTTACCTTTAGCCAATTGCAGTGATGCACTGTTGGGCATAACATGTTATCTGGACAACATCTCATCCCCCTTCCTGAGCATTTTCTCAGAAGGAATATGCTCTTAAGGTTAGCGGTCCTAAGAAATAAATAGTAGTGTTTGAAAAATAACCTAAAATGATAGAAGCTGCTAAATTATGCATGGGAACACTGAAAGGAAACTGTCCAGTAGAAGTTAGATCCTAAAATACAAAACTTAATAAAGCAAACCATGGGTGACTTGACAACAGATCCTGACCTCTCCAGATTGCCCACTCTACAAGGTGCAGAACAAGTGAGTTCCAACTCAGTGAATCAAAAAAGCAACAGTCCCAGCGTGGATGGCCCAAATGCAGCTCAGTAAGTAGAATTGTGATTAAGCTCATTCAGAACCACTATAATCTAAAACACATCATATGTGAGTCTCCTTCCCAGGAAACCAAAAATATAAGCAAAACCAGGCATTTCTTGGGGGGTAGTGAGTGGAGCAAGAGAGCCACTCACAGATTAACCTCCAAGTAGACACATTCATCTTCGTTTGTTTTTAATCTAAGAAGTCCACTCACAGAGCATCCCTGAAGGACATCCAGACAGTCTAGCTATCAAGAGCTGTGGTGATGAGAGACACTGTGAGGATAATGACAAAATTTGTAATTGAGTTACAAGCTCAAGCAGAGAATTTCTATCAATAATTAGTGCATTGTCAAGTCAATAAGATAGCTGGGTGGTGATCAGCAGAACACCATAAGGCAGTGTTTCAACATACTTTTGAAAATCCAATGTAGCAATCTCTTTTCTCAAATAGGTCAGGATTTTGCTGAGAGATGAAATTATACACAGAGATAGTTAGCTCTTTGCTGGGAACACTAAGAAAATCAAGGACAAGGCTGAGGATGCAGTCCTTGAAAGCTGTGTGCTCATGGTGCACTTCTTACATTCAGCCCTGCAGGGTTACGTCTGACCAAGAAAGAATAAAACAACCATTGGTTTCCTTTCTGTTAAATGCTCTGATAAAAACATTCCGACCAAAAGCAATTTAGGGGAAGAAAATGCTTATTTCAGCTTTCAGATCACACCCCATCACTGAGGGACTTCAGGGCAGGAGGGGGTTCAAGCAGAAGAAAGGCTGTTTGCTGACTGGCTCAGTCAGGCCCATACTTAGCTAGCCCTACACAGCCTGGGACAAACCACTCAGGGAACGATGCCTCCCACAGTGGTAGGGTCCCTCTACATCAATAAACAATGAAGACAATTCCTGACACACTGATCCACACGTCAACCTGAGCTAGGCAGTCCCTCCATTGAGACCTTTCTTGGGTGACCCTAGGCTGTGTGACGATGATCATTGAAAGTGAAGTAGGGCAATGACCTTGTAGGACTGGTTCTAAAAGGAAACTGGAATAGCTTAGTCATCATCATCTGAGAGCTGGTTACAGGTGCAAACCTAGAGCTCCTGTCTGGACTTACTGATCTGGAGAATGTGCTAATTAATGAGCCTCTGAGTCTGTGTGTCAAGAAGTCCTCTGTGTGTTTGTCACACCTGCTCTTGGTGATACCAACACAGTATTGGAGATAACAGGAAGATCAGAGACCAGGAGAAAGCTCTGGTGACAAGGGTGTTAAACTTACTTCAATTCTTTGAGGGCATTCTTCTGTGGAATATAACCAACATTCGAGTAGTAGTTTTGGTTTTCATTCATGTAAAAGAAAACTCGAAATTAAAATTGGACAGCCATGGGACCAAAATAAAAAGCTGTATTTTCACAGTTAGCATTACAACTGCACATGACTCATGCAGATTTTAGTCATATTTTCTGTACACACACGCATTGTGGTTAGTATGTATTCTTAGTGAATCTTTAGTGGATTCCCAGGCTTGTGTGTTCAAAACATTGCTTCCAGCCCCAATTGATAAAAGAGGAATGATTTACAGTTTACCTATTCATTGTTATTTTTTTAGTATGGAAATTTAATAATCAATTTTGATTTGGGTAGGCACTCTACTTTTTACATTTATTGATAATAACTGATTTTACTGTGGGAAAAAAATTACAGAGCTGGAGAGTTGGCTTCGTGGTTTATAGCACTTGCTCTTGTTACAAAGGACCCAGGTTTGATTCCTAGCACCCACATGGAGGCTCACCACCACCTCAAGTACCAGCACATATGGGCACAGACACCATGAAGGCAAAACTCTCATACACATAAAATAATAAAAATCTAAAATATTAAAAAAAAAAATAAGCCAGTGGGCTGGCAAAATGGCTCAGCAGTTAAGAGCACTGACTGCTCTTCCAAAGGTCCTGAGTTCAATTCCCAGCAACCATATGGTGGCTCTCAACCATCTATAATGGGATGCCCTCTTCTTGTCTGTCTGAAGACAGCTACAGTGTACTCATAAATAAATAAAATAAATAAATCTTTAGAAAAACTAAGCCAGCACACCCATCTTCCCTCTCTTAGCGCAGGGATAAAGCTGACTATGGAATGGGAATATGTGACAATCACTGTAGGTGGCACTGATATAGATGATCCAGGTTCTGGAGGACAAAGATTGCTGTTATTTGTGTAGTTAGTATTTCTATTTGGTGAAATAGCAAAAATGTATTCAGTGTAATAATCCCTGGTCAGACTAGCGTGGCATTGTCGTTCTCCCAGAGAAGTCTTCTGGTTAGTGGGACAGGGGTCGAGACAAAGGCAGTAAACTTTTCTGCCTTCACTGGGATGAGTATGGAATAGTCCACTGACCTTGGAATAACTTTCCAACATCACAGCATCGTCACGCATAGCTCAGGGAAAATTCTCTGGAGTGTACAGAAATTTCAGACAAAAAAAAAAAGCTGTCATTGAAAAATCATTTGCAAAAGGTTTTGCAGTCATATAATTGTGCAAATTTGTACTGTTCTATCACCGAGTAGGAATTTATTTCTAAGTAGTACTAGACATCCCGTTTGACTCTGAATCTGATTCTTTGTGCCTGACTTAAATGCAGGGGAGAAAAGCTTTAATGAAGAACTGTCTCAGCACCAGCCCTGATGTTTCCTAGCTCTAAGCTATACTCTGGACCCAAAGCTTTGATTAGTCTTTGCCACTTTCATCATCCAAGTGGATGTAGAAAGCAATGCTAGGATTCAAAACTTTCCTTGAATTTGTTCCCTAAAGGAGATGATAACTATTTCCTGTCTAAAAATGTCCTTGTGTGGTCAAGTACAAAGTGCCACTCAAGTTTCCTTTGGAGGAATAACATTAGCTCCGTGTGCATGTGTGGCATATTTATTTATCCAGAACTCCTGAGGGTGAAAACCTTACGTTAGTTTAATTTTAAAATCCTGAGAATAAGTGACAGTGTAAAAGTTGCATACTTTCTCAGTAATTGAAACTCCCTGAAGGTTGATCAGAGTTTTAAAATGTGGTCAACCCTCCTGCCTTGCTGAAGTTAGGCAAAGTAAGAGAGCACTCCTCTAATAGATGGGACCTGGAAATTTTCTTGTGTCTTAAAGCCTACAATTGATGCAACTAAACAGAAATGAAATTTCTAGTTCGAAGCTATTGTCTACTATTTACAGCTTCCCTCATTTGGGGGGGGGGATGTCATACAATGACATTTGATCATATTCACCCCCACCAGCTCCTCTCACATCACCCCCCCTCCACTTCCCTTCCCACCCAATATCATATCCTCTCGGTTTTTTTGTTGGTTTGTTTAACTCTTAAGATTTATGCTGCTGCCTATATACTCTTGGATATGTGGCCTTCACTGCACAATGGTCTACCTACCAGGGCTGTACCACTAAAGAAAATGGAGCCATCCTTTCCCAGGCACTGTCACCTGCTAATATCTCCATAGCTAGGGTGGGACCCCTTCATGGTGCTTTGTCTGGCCCGAGTTTGTGAAGGTCTTGTGTATGTTGTCTCAGCTGCTGTGAATGCGTATGTGAAATGCCCTTCTGGGTCAAGAAAAGGTTCCTTGGAGTCATTCACCATTGATTTTTGTCTTTTACAATCCTTCCATTTTCACTCCTTCCTCCCTCATTGTCCCAAGACTCAGGTGTAGGGAAAATAATTCAGATGCACTGCTTTGGTCTGAGAATCTCACAGTCTCTTATTCTCTGCATCTTGATCAGTTGTAGATCTTTGTGTTGATCAATCTCTACTACAAAATTAAGTTTCTCTGACGAAGGTTGTCCAAAGCACTCATCTGTGGGTATAAGGATAACTCAGGAGTTGTGTAATACTATGTCCATTTAACAGAACAAGTATAGTTTTTTCCCTAGGGCCTGTGACAATGCACGTGTGGATTTTAACTTGGAGAGGATCCCTAAATCCAATCAGAGAATGTTTAGTTCGTCCCATGACAGTTACTCTACTATTGCACCAACGAACATGTGTGACAGGCCTGGTAATTTTTGTCACTTGAAGGACTCACAGATGGGTAAAATCAGCAATCCTTTACTCCTCCAGTAGTATGCACAGCACCTCATAGCATCTCTAGCCAGTAGCGATGACACTTCTAAGTGAGAATCAGCCTGATTTCTTCATGTTCTATGTCTCAGGTGTACAGTGTCTTCAGCAATATGGTCTTACTGTCAAGTTCTGGAGGGTACCTAAGAGCAGTGGCAATAGCTTTAAATGTTTGAGGGTCTTTGGAACTTCACTTGCTCACAATCCAAAAGGAAGTAACCCATTCTTGGCAATAGGCTTTTTATTTGTTGTCCTGTGATATCTTGTGGAGCAGTGGACCACACCCGGAAACTTGGTAATGAACTTAACAGGTTTCTGAACAAGTGGGTTCAGAAACTCTGGTACCCTCAGACCAGAGGATGGTAGGCATTTGGCCTACTCCTAAGAAGGTTCCTGTCACATGACCATGGCATCCCATGGAGAGGACTAAGCCAAGCCCCACAGCATCCAATATGGATATTGTCCTATTGCAGCACAACTACATTTTGACTATTTTATATATGTGTATGTATAAATTTTAGGAAACTTCTACAGTACCAACAGGTTGTAAATGGCGTTAGTACTAGATATTCCTCTAAATATTCTCTCTTCCACCCTACTTTACCCTTCCCCTCCCCATTAAACCCTTCCTGTACCATTTAACCCTCTAAACACTTCATTCTCTCTCCTTTCTCTTGAAATACCTCCAGTGGCCCTTTACTAATTTCCTGACCTCTATGGGTATTCCAAGGAAGACATACCTATCTGAAGACTCCATGTGGGAAATTACCTTAAACTGTTGTATTCCCATCTCACAGATTCATTTCTGATGCACTCGACTGCTTAGCACAGATGTCAGAGCAAACCTGAATGATTTTGAACATTCTGTCTCCACCATGCTCAAGCCACTGTGCTCTTGGAAGGAAGGGCATGATAGGTACCTCCATATATGACAGCCCTGTGCTGTAACACGACACCCCCAGCTGTAAAGTCACATTCCTTGGAGAGAAAGTCAGAGGAATAAGAAAGTATACAGGTATTTGTTTGGTTTGGTTTGGTTTGTTTCCCCCCAGTTCCTGCTCATTTCTTTGGGATCTTCTGAGAGACTTCCTATTTCCTGTTGTACGGTCTCCTTCCATTCAAGTTCCATTAAACACCAAGAGTGTCTTCTTTGTAACTTTGACTCTTAGGATGTGTAACCATGTTTCTAGGCCAGTCTAGACAGAGGAGCACTATTACATAGGTGACTTCTCAATACCTGTGAGGAGTTAGCCCCTTATATTTCAAGACTAGGCAAGAAGAGCAGTAAGGGATTGATCTCTTAGCCAAGAAATGAAACATAAAAAGGAAGACACTGGGAACAATTTTGTACACCTGTTAATTCCCATTTGCAGTAATTAAAATGTGCCTCATCATGAGAGATATTGATAGTTTTATTCTCTATCATAGGTAAAGGACGATCACCTAATACAAAAATATAGGTGTGTCTATGAGAGCAGACTTTTCAAACAAGTAAATGTTCTAGTTTCCTGTGTGTTGGGAATCGGAATTCTCAAGAACATATGAGCAACTCCATCACTGAAAGTTGTAAATCAGAGAATAAAATACTGTTCTCAAGCCATGGACTCAGTGACCTCATTCAGATGGACTCAATGACCTCATTCAGATATACCTCACTGGCTAAAAGCAACTTCTTCATTTTATTAAGAAACTGATTTTTGTCTGGTATTCTTCACTACATCATTTTAAGAGGGAAGTTTCTTGACCAAGAGAAGTAGGAGTGGTTATCATCAAAATGTCAGAAATGGGACTCTCAGGCATAACCACTTGGCACAGAAACAAAACATAGTATATTCTTTTCAACTTGACATTCATGTTTAAATTGTTATAATATTTCCAACAGCAAGAAAATGTGATCAACTTAGATGTCTATCAACTGATGATTAGATACCAGAAATGTTCTACATACGTACACTGTAATTTTCAGGATATATTTCTAGTGCTCACGATGGCAGGACTGCAGGCATGTAATCAGGAATTCTCATTCTTTAATGAGCTCGATACTTCAACACTTGTGTGTCTCCTATGATCCCCATCTCTCCTATTGTGAGTTTTTAAATTTTGTTGAGTCAATGGATTTTAATCTTTACCAGTTTTGTGACAGCTAACTGTTCCTCACCATTGATTAGTGCATGCATCAAGACCAAGAGTTAAGACCAAGATTCAAGTTGGGACAAACCAAAAATAGCTTAATTTATTCAATTTTTACAATGTAACTACCAATATCATTGAGCTGACATTTATAATAAATACCCTGATCTATGCAGGTTGAGATAGAAATACAGCTGAGATCAGAGAGCCCATTGAAACTTTGCTTTTATTACAGTATTTGATGAGAAGACGTCCTTTTCCTGAAATAATGGCAGTGTTAGACCAGTACCTTTGACATCTCGTACAACTTAATATCTCTGAGAAATATCTTTCCCGGGACTCTTTCACTGCATGAAATCAGCACTGAAGGGAAAATATTCTCCAGAGAAAGTTTACTTGGAGAAAACACAGAGACCTACCCAGATATGCTTGGATGGATGGAGTTCCACAAAGACAAAGAGAGGTTATTTCCCAGATCTTCTACTCTAACTGCTTCCCTGCAGGGTGGATAGTTAGTTGTGCATGTAACTGAAGGAGGAACTGATTAAAATATAAATTATATTTTATTTTTAAAAATAAAAACATTTTAAAGTAAACACTGATAAGTGAATATATAAATAATAACAATAATATGAAATAGCTGAATAATCTTGTGATACAACTGTAAGAATGGTGTATTGTTGGATTAACCAGTTACTACCAGCAGATCAAAAGTTTCTTTAAAATGTACATTTAAAAAAAATGTTTCTTTTCTTTTTAAGGCAAGATATCACTATACAGCCTTGACTGGATCAGAGCTTGCTGTGTAGACCAGGCTCGCCTCAAACTCATAGAGACTCACCTGCCTCAGCCTCCAGAGTGCCAGGACTAAAGGATGATCTATCACATCAGGTCCTGAAAAATATTTTTTGATGTTATCCCTATTCTTTCTGTTTTCAAGTAAAATAAGAGTGGCGTGATAAATGTGCTCCCATAACTTCAGTTTTCTGTCTCAATCCAACATCTCCAATCTATTATCTTGCAAATGGGAACCAGTATCATTAGACATGAAATGAATTGTGAAGTGTTACATAGGAAGCAAAGCGTTGAAGGTTACTGGCAAGGCAGATGATATTTTGATGATACAAATTTTCTGAAAAACTGTTGAGTGAGACAAATGGTTAAAAAACACACTTGGAAAAATCAGTGACTTTCTGCTAGCTCAGGCTGGTAGACAGGGCATGCAACATGTAACTCCTCCTGGTACTTACTGTCATGGGACAGAGGAGAGCTAAGTGGCATGGGGTAATATTCAGCTATGGAAGCATCTGAGCACCAAGGGGCTGAGATAGTTTTACATGGACTGTATTTGCTCACCTCAAACACAGCACATAGAATACAATGGCCAAGTGATTGGTGTTTGGTTGAACGGATCAGTGGGACAGTGGATGATGTCAGGATGATGTGTTGACAAGCACCACTCAGATCTGTTGGGTAATAGCCTCGGGTCAGGAGGAATCGAGTCAAGCTGTAAGGGGCAATAGTCCCTAGGCATAAAAAGGTGCTTAGTTACTGTT
>CM052716.1:5641229-5651979 GCA_028551405.1 Uromys caudimaculatus
TATATATATATATATATATATATATATATATATATATATATATATATATATATAAATTCTGTTGGTACATGATCATGAGAATCTAGGCAGTATAGGGTCAGGATTGTCCCAAAAAGGAGTGGCTTGGGGCAAGACAAAAGGTTGAGGATCTGGGCACTGCTGGGCAAAACCTTGTCAAGTCCAACATAATGATTATCTATAGCCGGAGTCGACAGAAAAGGATATCCAAATGGGCACACAGGCAAATGGGCATCACTGGCCACTTACAAACCAGAAGTTACCTCAGGGTATTTAGAACACTTAGAGACAGGCCAGCTCTGCCCCCTGGAATACTGGCATATCCACTGCAGCTGATATTAATGCAACTTATTCAGTGCAATCTACTTTAAAAGATTTTAATTTTAAAAATATATATATGTGAGTGTCTTTGTATGGGTTTGTACACATGAGTACAGTGCCCACTGGGGACAGAAGAGGGTGCTAGCTCCCATGGACCTGAAGTTATAGGCAGTTGTGCATACTGGGGTGGGGGATAAAACTAGGATCCCCTATAGAGCAGTACACACTCTTAACTGCTTAACCATCTTTCCATCTCTATTAGTGGAATTTATTTATAATTCAACTGATCTCTGAGCTATATTAACATTATGGCATACAATGATTGATCAGTCACTGTTAGAGATGTGGTTGATAGGTCTGGGGACCCTGGTTTTTGAAGTTTGATATGAATAGATGTGTGTTTTCTATTTGGTTCCTAGATAGAGACTTTCTTAGAGGTGGCCTAAATGTTCTGGGAGAAAATTCAGACAGCATCCTCAAGTGGCTGGACAAAGACCAAATGTAAGGTGTCTAGTGACTTTACTAATGTGCTGGACATGCACACTCCACTCTGACCAATGCACCTAGCAACCTATTAACAACCCAGGACCCACATTGCACCAAGTAGCAACCCCCTACCCTCTAAATAATGAAATAAGTATTTCTCTCTCCATGACCATCAAACTTGGACAGTTTCTACTCAAACATATTTCCAGCAAATCCAGATACAAGGGAAGCAGAGTCAACCCAGCTTAGACTGGTTTCAGGTACATGTGCAATAAGGCAAATTGTATCCTCAAACTTAACTTTTAGGGATAATCCCCTCTTTATATCTAACGCCTATTCAGTTAGACATGTATATGATTAGAGTAAGATTGATTAAGGCAAGGAAGATGCAAGGCATTAAAAAAAGTGATGAAAGGAAGCAGGGGGCTGGAGAGTGGGGGTGGAAGCAGAATCAGGACTAGCCTTGGGAGGGAAGGTGTCAGAGGAGCCTGTTGCAAACTCCTAGGCCACTTTGGGTCAGTGTGCCTATAACTATGTGGCTCGAGCCCAGTGTCTTGTTTTATTTTTGCTCATTTGACTTTAGCTCATCAAGTGTCTGTTAACTGGGATGGAGACCAAAGATAAGTGGAGAGAGGAAGGAAAACAGTGAGGGAGAGAAAGAAGAGGAAGTGGGGAAGGAAGAAACAGGAGAGGAAGGGAGAAACACAGAGGCAGAGAAAGAGATACAGAGAAAGAAGACACAGAGATGGGCAGAGAAGGACAGAGAAACACAGGAGACACAGAAAAGACATACACAGAGACAAAGAGACACTAGAGACAGAGACATACATAGAGAGTCAGAGAGACAGACAGAGAGACAGAGACAGAGAAATAGAAGAGACAGAGAAGCACAGGAGGGACAAAAACACATACTCATACACACAGAGAAACATACAGAGTCAGAGACACATACAGAGACATACACACAGAGACAAAGAGACAGAGACAGAGATAGAGAAACACAGGAGAGACAGAAAAGACACACATAGAGTCAGAGAGACACACAGAGACAGAGAGACAGAGACAGACAGAGAAACACAGGAGGGACAGAAAAGACACACACAGAGAAAGAAGCAGAGACATATACACAGAGTCAAAGAGACACACAGAGAGATACAAAGAAGCATACACAGAGAGACAAAGAGACACACACAGAGACATAGACAGATACATAGGAGAGACAGAGAAACACAGGAGGAACAGAAAAGACACACACACACACACACAGAGACAGACATACACACAGAGTCAGAGAGACATAGAGAGAGACAGACATATACACAGAGACAGAGTGACAGAGAGACAGAAAGACATACACACAGAGACAGTGCCACACACACACACACAGAGAGACAGAGAGACAGAGTGAAACACACAAAGACAGCCTGATTTACAAAGTTGAGCTGCAGTATTTTGGTGGCAAGCATTCCTGTGGCTAATTTTTTTCCTATAAGAAGAACAGACATTTAATTTAATGCCTTATGCTGTAGGGAATCCAATCTAAGAAGCAATCTCATCTATTTTAAGCCCACTTGGCTCAGGGCTGCCTCAGGAAGAGCACCAGTTTTAGGGAGGAAGCATCAGAGGACTGCAGAAAGGCAACGTGAGAAGATTAAGTTGATCCTAGTTCACCTGTTTCCTTGTTGGGCTGTAGACCTTCGTCAGGTAACCAAGGAGGGAAAGGGAATGCTTAATGATCATGTAAGGTGACAGGCGATGGAAGGGAAGAAACCCTCACCTCCTTGTGCAGACTGCTTGAATGCCCTCCTACCAAGAGCTCTGCGTTTCCACCCCCAATGTAAAAGGTGACAGATAAATGTCGCCAAGGTAGGCAATAAATTCCTTACAATAATGTTAATTTCCAAAGGCAAACTCCATTAACCTGGCCATGGAGCTCCCAGGGGCAAGAGAACATGATTAAGAAGTTAAATAACAACAATTACTAGTCCCTGTAACTTAAAGACTCCCCGGGGATACACAAACCCTTGAGTAGGACCTGCTTTATGAAGATGTAGGATTCTCAAGATCACTTTCCCAAGAACCATTTAACTTTGTAATGACATACTAAAACAAGAGACACGGGGAAGCAAGTGAATTCTTTACCTAGGATAACAGTCCCCAAGGTTATCACGTTTCGGGTGGTTAGGGGGATGAATAACGCTACTCAAATGATGTAATTAAAACTCCCCATTAACTGCAAAGCAGCGTGAAGTATCCTGGCTGCTCAGACATCTTGTTCTTTGGACACTAATGATTTCCAGTGAAATTTGAGTCACTTGCTCAGAATGCAGTAATCCTCAAAAAGCAGTAATCCCCGGGCAGAGAAACACTTGTTAGTCGCCCTGAGGCAGTTGGGGAATTTAATGAACGTCTCAATCAACTTTCCTACGGGTGTCTCTCATCCTTTGAGTAGAACCTCATTGTTGACCAGATAATTCACAGATTATTTTTTTTTCTTGAGGAATCAATAAAATGAATGCCTGTTTAAATCTGAATCTTGAGTTAGTATCATCTCAGTGTGATGTTCTGCTGTTGTCTCTTGTAAAGCTTGATAAGAGATGGTTTCTCAGAGGAAGGTGGTGCGACTGTTGTCACAGAAAGCTACAAGGAAGAATCTGAGCTGGAAGGAGGAGGAAGAACCAGAATCAGCTCAGCTCCGCTCTGTGGTTTAGGTTGAACCAACCCATCTAGATAAGTATATGGTCCCCTTCTTGGCGATGGTTAGCCTTCCTGCTGTGCAGCTCAATTTATTCATAGATAACATCAGTTTCACTTTGGACATGGCACAGAATACTGGGACAGCAGTATGGGCAGAGATAGCCCAGTTGGACCCCATGTAATCTCTCCTGGGATTGGCTGTTCTTCAAGAAGGGCGATTTCTCTGTTGAGCAGATGGAGGTGGGAGTGAGTTGAAGTGGGAGGGGAGAGAACCACCATGGGGATTTTTATTTTATGAAAATTCCCTCTAAGGCTTGAATAACACTACTAGAAAAACAACAGCCTCAAGTCCTGAAGGAGAAAGCATGCATGAGCCACATGGCATAGGGTAGGGACCAAGGTGGATGGGGTAGGGGTGTAAAGGCTACAGGGAAGCCTTCTCTAGTGAATAGACTATATTGCTTCTGTTCATTTGTGGCAAGTTAACCCTCCCTGCCCAGTGAGAGGAGATGGTGAACTCAGGATGGGATGGCAAATTTTCCTCTTACCTCCTCTAAAGAAACTGTTTTGAAATTTTCAGTTTTAATGAAAGACATGGTGGTCTAAGGATTGCAACCAATGCTGTATCTTTATACAAAGAAAATATAAACACTGACAATCATGTGTGTTTGTGTTTGTGTGTGTGTACGTGTGTGTACATGTGCACATGCTCGCGCACATTTCTACCGACAGCTGATTTAACGCTACGCTACTACACCCACATCTTCATCGCTCATCACAGCACCTGTTGTTGTTGTTGTTGTTGTTGTTGTTGTTGTTGAAAAGAGGGTCTAGACACAGAAAATAGATCTGACAGCCAAAGAGTAACAAGGAAGAGAATGGTTTGAATATAAAGTGAGACAAAACCCATTCGTGGCATAGATCCTTAAAGAAAGAGGAAATGCCTCACAAGAAGCCTGCTTAAGCAAGACTCAAGCACAGACAGAGGGCTGGCAGAGACAGGTTTTGGGGTAGATGGTACAGAAGGACTTGGTGGAGCCGGAGTGTGGAGTGGACTTGGTTAAAAAAGAGCAAGTCCGCACAAGACACAACGGCCAGCATGCTTGGTGTCCGTTATGGTGGAGGTTCCTGTTAGAGGCACTCTTCTCAGAAGGAACAGCTGGGAGCATTTATTGCTCATATGTCCTGGTAAGCTACAGAGCTATGTCCCAGCGACTGAAGAACCACAAATAGTCTCTGTCCTCATTGAAGCTCCACTGAGGTGAGCAAGAGCCATATAATTCTAAACAGCTTGAAAGTTACAATAGCTAGATATCAGCTCTTCAAACACCCTTACCTCCTGCCTGCCAACAACTCAGTGTTTTCCTCCTGAGCACAGACAGACTGAAGACAGGATATCTTAGTATAGACCCTCAGCCAGCTGTGTACCTTAGCAAGACATTTTATTTCTCAATTTGTTTCCTCTTCTTAAAAAGGGGTCTAACAGTGTTTAAGAGAACATCGGAGCCTGACATGGTGGTGTATTCCTTTAATCCCAGTACCCAGGAGGCAGAGGCAATTCGAGGATAGCCTGATCTACACGACAGCCAAGGCTATATAGAGAGACACTGTCTCAAAAGAAAATAGTGGGAGGTTCCTGGATGATACCTGAAATATGTTGGAATGTAATGAAACGGAGCTGCCATGAGTGGCTTGCAGCAGTCCCGTGACTTTCTCATCTAGTGAGCTGGTGTCTGTACACACAGACACAGGACAGGAAGGAATGTCAGCAGAAAGAATGGCAGAGACTGAGTAATGATTTATACCAGCACTAACATTCCAACAAGAGCCTGGCTTCTGTCAAATGCCTGTCTCAGCAAGCACTTTGTAAATATTTGGATACATCTCCTGTTTGCTGCTGGCTAGCACTAACCTGAAGAAAATGGGCGTTTATTTCTCTTGAAGGCCTGAGTACTGAGCCTGCTGAGTCATTTAGATTTTTTCCAGAGTTACAAGACCAACTTATGGCTTTTTAAAAGGTCTTTAGTGTCTGTCCCTGGGCATGCTAACCCCTCCAGTGGCCTGTGCCCCTTACTGAGGCAAATCAATATTTTATTAAAACTGCCTCAGTTCTTTCTGGGAGGACACTGTGCTTGAGGAGGCATGATGTCATAGCCTTTCTTATGAACTCAAGAAAGAAATAGAGGGTGATATATGGGGCACAAATCAAAACTGATGTGAAAACGTCACAGAGATGGGCTGCTTTATAGGACCAGGGAAGACGTGAGGTTTAGAATGTAAAAACTATTGCTTCAGCTGGTGGAGAATTTTCTTTTTCCTTCCACAAAAGTCTTGACACTTTTCCAGGTTTTCACGACAATTAAAAGATCAAAACTGTTTACATTTGAGTAAATTATAAATGTTTTTGGAGTTTTCAGATCCTGCTGGTTATTACAGAAGACTAACTGAGAACAAAGTCACTGGTGGGAGAGTTTGAGAAATACCTAAAAGGCATGTGAGCAATCCACATTCACATCTGCTTTTCATTTATACCAATTTATAGTCTACATTATTTCTGTAGAATATAAATACTGATCTACAGGTGTAGAGATATTTATTAATATCCTTCCTATTCGATTCAGGCTTAGACTGGCTGGGGGGGGGGGTGGTTCTGTGGAGCACTCATGAGAGGTTGCCGTCTAGAATTGCCACAATTAAGAAACCAGAGCTGTAGCCGGGCAGTGGTGGCGCACGCCTTTAATCCCAGCACTCGGGGGGCAGAGGCAGGTGAATTTCTGAGTTCGAGGCCAGCCTGGTCTACAGAGTGAGTTCCAGGACAGCCAGGACTACACAGAGAAACCCTGTCTCGAAAAAACCAAAAAAAAAAACCCAAAAAAAACAAAAAACAAAAAACAAAACAAAAAACCAGAGCTGTGAGTGAGCCTAAGACTTCCTACCCCGCTGATCCCTCTGCTCCCAGACCAGATGCGGAATTCTTGGCATTTTCCTCTCCATGAGGAGCTTTCAGTATCTGCAATGCTTGCACTGTGAAGGAGGCAGCTGGCAGCTGAGCACACAGAGTGTGCACAGACAATAGGGTGCCTGGCAAACAGTGAAGGGATGCTGAACTCATATGCAGGGATGTCTTGTATAGCCAATTAAAGGAGAAAGAATACAGAACTGTTCAGACTGATGCACAGACAAGAATATTTAGAAAGTCATTACTATGAACCATGGGTCTACTAAACAGATTGAAAACTATTGTAGCATCCAGACTGTTAAAAAAAAAAAAAAAAAAAAAGCATTTTTCTCTCTGTGTGTATAAATAATATTTGCATCCCGCTAATTGCTTAGTTTCTTACATTTTTAAATGTACTTATAACATTTCCATAAGCTGTCCAAGAACTCTGGAAATGTGAGGCATTAAATTTTGATCTTCAGGCACTAGTCACACATTTTAATCTCCATACATGCTCCTAAGTGTTCTGCCCTGCACCCTCTGCTCAATATTATTTCAGTGTGTTCCAGCGTCTCCTGTGAACAGATTTCAACTAAAATTCTAATGAGAAATGGGAGAGAAAAGAGAAGAGAAATTCTCCAATTTACTGGTTTTAGTATGAAAGGTATTTAGTTGAGTGCAGAACAGTTTTCTGAGGGGTACCAGCTGGGGTGTTTAAATTTAATAGTTTGTGTATTGAGCCCAGATTGGACTTGTAGGGAACCGAAATAGGCCCGTTTCCTTCTATTCTTCTGCAGCTATCCTTCATTAGAAAGACAACACAAATTCCTCATTTGTTGGCTAAAGCAATCTTTAGTATTTATTACTTCCTGTTGGTACTGGGGATCAGACCTGGAGCCTTGTGCTTGTTATATAATTGTCTTAAAGTTCAGTTAAATCCTTAACCCAACCAGTCAGTGTAAATGTAGTCTTGCAGGATCCTGCAGGTCCAGGACAGCAAGGGCTCCACAGAGAAACCCTGTCTCAAAAAAACAAAACCAAAGACAATATTGGCTTTTAGCCATTGTAGAATAGCAGAGCAGAATACAACTCAAAGAAGAAATCAAAAATTCATACGAAAGCTCGTGCTGGCCTTCAGACTCCCTCAGTATCACAAGTTACACAGTTGAAAGTCCACAGCCCAGGGTTCTCTCCTCTCCTCTCCTCAACTCCCTTCAGCTCATGGGCTTCCCTTACCCCAGCTATTCATCCTCCTTATCACCACGCTGGGCCTGTCTGTTTGTCTGTCTCCTCCTCCTCTTCCTCCTCCTCCTCCCCTCTTCTCCATCCCTTCACCTCCTCTCTTTGCTTCTGCTTCTTTCATGGTCATGTCCAGTCTGATGGCCATGTTTAGTCTACTTCCTGCTCTCTGCTCTAGACTCTTCTTGTTTTGTCTCTCATATCTATAATAAAAACCTTCCCCTTAACCACACCATTGAGTTGTCACATTTATACCCTTACCAATTATAGAAGTTAAAAGCACTTTCTGAAGACAGAACCAATAAAGAACATTTCCTCAATCTCTGCTATCTCATACATACATGCATATATACACATAAACACGTTCACACATGCATGCATGCACACATGCCATACACACACACACACACACACACACACACACACACACACACACACACACACACACACACTGTTGGGATTTTAAAAAGCATTCTGGATTTATGTCATTGCCTTCTTCTAATTTCTTCTCTTATTTTCCTCACAGTTAAAGAAAATATTCATCTCTGTGTGCACCAATCAGGCAGAAATTATATCTGCCTAAAAAGTAACTAGTTTCACTGATGATGGCTATCTTTGACAAGGGATAGTCTGGGAACACTCGGGTGTACATCCATCAGTAGATCCTCGTGGCTCAGCTGCTTTTTATTTCAAACTGCATTAGAGGGAACTGGAATTATTGGAGGAGTCTGTATCTGATGTCCCACTAATATATCCAAGAGGGATATTGAGTGTATGCCTCATAGATCCAATTGCTACAAAGGAAAAAGAACCTTGGTGTTCACATCTGCTACCAGCCAAGTGTTATCAGAGCAATAAAAATGAAATACCTTTTCCCCACTGACTGGATGGCTAGTCTCCATAGCAACAGATCATTAAACAAACTCCATCGACTCAGCTAGTCATTATCCCAAAGTGGCAGATAGCGAATGCATTAAGAAAGTTCTTTCTTCTTTAACTCTTTCATCTTAACAAGATGCAGCCTGTCTTATTTATTGTCATCTCCTTAGGTATCAAAATGGTGCCTGGCACACAGTAGGACATTCTAGACCCTGAGGACTTGGGATCAGACTCATCTAATGCTTGGGAGAATGTATGATCAACATAGCTCATTAACATTGTCTCCTTTACCCTGATGCTTTCAGAGTTTAACTGTGCTAATGCCATATAAAACACGCTCAGTGTTATTTGTCATATTGCTGCTTTGGGTCTGCAGATCCTACTCCAGTTTTGTTTTAAAATGTGCCATTTCCTTGTTTCTGTTAATATCTGTGGTGGTTTAAATTTGTTTGGCCTAGGGAGTGAGTGACACTGTTAGGGGGTGTTGCCTTGCTGGAATAGGTGTGGCCTTGTTGGAGGAATTAAGCCACTGTGGACATGGGCTTTGAGACCCTCCTTCTGGCTACCTGGAAACCAGTCTTCTCTTAGAGACCTTCAGATCAAGATGAGAAAACTCTTAGCTCCTCCAGTGCCACGCCTGCCTGGATGCTGCCATGCTTCCCTCCATGATGATAATGGACTGCACCTCTGAGCCTGTAACCAGCCTCAACTAAATGTTGTCCTTTAGCAGAGTTGCCTCGGTCATGGTGTCTCTTCACAGCAATGGAAACCCTAAGACAGTACCCATTGTATGTAAACAAGAAACTAGAAAATGACATCTTCTTTACAGCAGCTTCTATTATTTTGTTGAGATGCTTTAAAAAAAATAGCTCTTTAAGTACTCAATTTTTAAAAAATTATTTATTTATTTTTTGATACTTTATTTACATTTTCAATGTTTCCCCCTTTCCAGGTCTCCTCTTTGGAAACCCCCTATCCCCTCCGCCTCCCCTGCCTCTATGAGGGTATTCCACCTCCCACCCACCCGCACACCCACACCCATATTCCCACCTTGACATTCCCCTTTACTGGGGCCTCTCCTCCTCCTGATGGCCAACAAGGCCCTCCTCTGCCACGTATGTGGTACTAGCCATGGGGTCCCTCGATGTGTATTCTTTGGTTGGTGGTCCAGCCTCCAGGAGGACGGGGGGGGGCAGGATCAGGCCAGTTGACACTGTTGCTCCCTCCATGGGACTGTAAACTCCCTCAACTCCTTCAGTCCCTTCTCCAACTCCTCCATCTGGGACCTCACTCTGAGTCCAGCGGTTACTTTGAAGTGAAACTTGGGTATTCCAAACGTTTGGGCTAATATCCACCTACCAGTAAGAACATACCATGTTCATTCTTTTGTGACTGAGTTACCTCGCTCAGGATGATATTTTCAAGTTCCATCCATTTGCCTGCAAATTTCATGAAGTCATTGTTATTATTATCTGAGTAGTACTCCGTTGTGTAAATGTACCACATTTTCTGTATCCATTCCTCTGATGAGGGACATCTGGGTTGTTTCCAGCTTCTGGCTATTATAAATATGGCTGCTATGAACATAGTGGAGCATGTGTCTTTATTACCTGTTGGAGCATCTTCTGGGTATATGCCCAGGAGTGGTATAGCTGGGTCCTCAGGTAGTATTATGTACAATTTTCTGAGGGTCCACCAAACTGATTTCCAGAGTGGTTGTACCAGCTTGCAATTCCATCAGCAATGGAGGAGTGTTCCTCTTTCTCCATATCCTCGCCAGCATCTGCTGTCACCTGAATTTTTTATCTTAGTCATTCTGACTGGTGTGAGGAGGAATCTCAGGGTTGTTTTGATTTGCATTTCCCTGATGACTAAGGATGTTGAACATTTCTTTAGGTGCTTCTCAGCCCTTCAAGTTTCCTCAGTTGAGAATTCTCTATTTAGCTTTTTACCCCATTTTTTGATAGGATTATTTCGATCTCTAGAGTCTAACTTCTTGAGTTCTTTGTATATATTGGATATTAGCCCTCTATCGGACATAGGATTGGTTAAGATCTTTTCCCAATCTGTTGGTTGCCGTTTTGTCCTATTGACAGTGTCCTTTGCCTTTCAGAAGCTTTGTAATTTCATGAGGTCCCATTTGTCGATTCTTGATCTTAGAGCATAACCCAC
>CM052716.1:5652479-5677363 GCA_028551405.1 Uromys caudimaculatus
GTTGGTTATGCTTGCATCTATGACTCCTGATCTCTTTCCTAGGTTTTCTAACTCCAGGGTTGTCTCTTTTTGTTGATTTCTTTATTGTTTCTATTTCTATTTTTAGCTCCTGGGTGGTTTTGTTTATTTCCTTTAGTCTGTTTGATTGTGTTTTCCTGTAATTCTTTAATGGATTTCTCTGTTTCCTCTTTAAGGGCTTCTAGTTGTTTACCTCTGTTCTCTTGTGTTTCTTTAAGGATGTTATTCATTTCTTTCTTAAAGTCTTCTATTATCATCATGAGAAATGATTTTAAATCTGAGTCTTGCTTTTCTGGCGTATTGGGGACTCCAGTGCTTGCTGTGGTGGGAGAGCTGGGTTCTGATGATGCCAAGTGGCCTTGGTTTCTGTTCCTTAGGTTCTTGCCCTTGCCTTTTGCCATTTTTTTTAACTCTGATGTTAGCTGATCTTACTTTCTGGCTATGGCTTTTCTCACCTGCAGGCCTCTGTATCAATACTCCTTGAAGACCAGCTCTCTCTGAGAGGTGTTTTTTCCATGCTCCTGGGTGAGTAACTTTCTCCTGGAGCTCCTTGACTATGGAACCCTGGTGGCCCAGGCAGACGTCTCCTGCCTCAGCCGCCACTTTTGGGATCCCGTAGGTTTCTATGCCCGCCTACCGCAGTCCCTGTGTCTCGCCGGTTCGGGGCAGTTCCTGGTGAGCTGTGGAGCTTGTCTTGGGCCCACTCCCGGCTTTTCCAAGCTCCTGGGAGGGTATCCCTCTCCCGGCGCTAATCCGCTATGGAGCCCTGTGGCCCAAGCTGAGGTCCCCGGCCGCCCGATGGAGGCTGTAAGTTCCTGTCCCTCAGTCTCTGTGGCCCACGGAAACCGTGCGGAATCGGTGAGCACTGGGGCTCGTTTTGCCCCCACTCGGGGCTTTTCCACGCTCCTGGGAGAGTAACCTTCTCCCGGCGGGCACTGCTTGACTATGGAACCCTGGTGGCCCAGGCAGATGTCTCCTGCCTCAGCACCTGCTGTTGGGATCCAGGGGGTTTCTATGCCCGCCTACCTCAGTCCCTGTGACTCGCAGATTCGGGGCAGTTCCTGGTGAGCTGTGGAGCTTGTCTTGGGCCCAAGCTCCTGGGGGGTATCCCTCTCCCGGTGCTAATCGGCTATGGAGCCCTGTGGCCCAAGCTGAGGTGCCCCTTCTGTGTCCTTTTTCATTCATTCCCAAGATCACACAGTAACATCAATATTACAATATAAAACATTTTGTAAACTTAAAAGTCCAACAGTTGGGGATTGAGGAGATGGCTCAATGATTAAGAGCAGTGGCTGCTCTTCCAGAGAACCTGGGTTCAATTCACAGCATCCACATGACAGCTCACAACTGTAATTCCAGTTCCAGGAGATGAAATATCCTCACACAGACATATAAAACGCTGATGCACATAAAAATAGTAATTAAAAAAGTCCGAGAGTCTTTACAAATTTAGGCACTTTAAAATTTGGAGTCTTAAAAATCTAAGTCTCTTAAACCCTAAAATTTTTAAAAATGTATTCTCTCAGTTATGGGCTCCTATAAAATAAAAAGTAAGTTAAATATGTTTCTTCCTTCAAGAAGGAAGAACCAGGGCACAGTCACAGTCCTAACAAAGCAAAACCAAACTCCTCTGATGACTTTAGTTTGTGTTGAGATAAAACTCAGCATAATGAGTTTCTTCTGGTGATGAAACAAAACAGAGTAATCTGATCTTCCCACTGTCTCATCTGAGACGTAATCTCATGGCACGAAAACAAACTCTTTTCTCTCATGGGGTTTACAGTTGGGTCTCAGATGTTACCAGTACAGGAATAAACACATGTAAAATGGGGAGTCCCATCACTCCGTGGTGGCAGTCTAGCCCCTTCCTTGCAGTGAGTTCATTTCGTATGACCAGGAACATATTTCTGATACCTTTGTATTAAAGGAAGCATCATTCCTGTGTTGTGAGATGGGGGAGTAGAGTGAACTTCAAGTAAAAAACAAAAAACCTTTAAATACTTCCACATGGGAGTAATGTCAGGAGTCCAAAAAGAGACTGGAAGTTGAATAGGGCAGATCTGATCTAATACAGAGAGAAATCCTATGGTGAGTGATGGATGATGGCTCAGGAGTCAGTTCACACGCCATACTGATCTCAAGACCAGTTTTCCTCCCACTGGGAGAGGAGCCAGGAGCTGGGAGAACAAACACCTGGTGGTGAGTAGTTTGTGGAAGAGAATCTGGTGAAGCTCTGGTACAGCGCTCTCAAAATTAAATTGTTTACACAGATTAATGGAGGAACGTGTGCACAAGGGACTAAGGGCAGATGAAAATCTCAAAGGGTTTCTGGGGCTTATCAGTAAGAGACATTCGTGTTCCCTGGCCCACGCCCCAAACTGTGGATTTCAGTGTACAGACCAAAACTGTTCACTTTTTTTCCCCTCATTGATTTAGTGTCATAATGGGTGTTAAACCAAGGCCTCCTTCACTCCAGGCAAGTGCTTTACCAGTTAGTAGCCCCCTATCTCTTTTGGTACTTTGTAATTTGGGACATAGAATTGTGATTCTTCTGTCTCAAACCCCAGAGTAGCTGAGATTTCAGAACATTTCCAGGACAGTTGGTTTCAAAAACTATCCTAAAGAGTTTGTGGTGGGTCCACAGTTTGGGTAGAGCTTCTTGCTCCATTATTTTAAAGTAAAATTGAGTCAATGTAATTTTTTTTCCTCCTGTCATAAGATTCTAGAGCTTTTAAAGTCACAACATTGATCAGAGTAAGAAGTAAACTTAATACACGTTGTCGTCAAAGGCTGGACTCATATTCCCAAAATGCCCTTTGTAAATTTGGTATTTTGAAAGCAGCCTAATTCCAGTTACAGTCCAAGGACTGACTATAAACTCTTTACCTTCCTTGGTTCGGAGTAGTCCTTCGCATAGACTTCTGGGAAATGTAGTCTTTCTCAGCATGACCCCGCTAGACAGGACTCTGCTCTCTGTGCTTCCGGGTTCATTTTACATTTGTGTTTCTCCAAACTCTGCAGCGTTCTCAAAGTTGGGACAGTGTGGTTTGTGCTTCGCGCTCGACATGGAGGTTGGTCCGGGGTGCAGCCTAGCCTTGCAGGCCTCAGGAACTCTGCGGGTGGGCGGGTCCGGCGTGCAGAGAGCAGGGGAGGGCTGGGCGGAAGGAGAGAAGCCCACTTGATGTGCAGTGCGGACCTAGTAGGCTTGGCCACAGTGCAGGGGAGGGGGCGCACGCATGGTTCAGGGAAAATGCTCTGTTAGGACCGAGCGGCTGCCAGAGTCAACCTTGTGTCTCAGGGACCTGAGAGATGGACTGCTAGTGCAAGAATGGAGATCAGAAAGCAGAGTCCTGTCTAGTGACGTCATGATTAGAGGGACTGCATTTCCCACAAGTCTATGCGAAGAACTCCAAAAGAGCGCTATTGCCCAAGGATTTTCACTGGAATTAGGCTGCTTTTAAAATACCAGATTTAAAAAGGGGGTTGTAGGAATATGATTCTACCCTTCAATGTCAATGTGTATTAAGTTTACTTCTTACTTTGATCGATATGTTGTGACTCTAAAAGCTCAGGTGTACCTAGAATCTTATGGCAGGAGGAAAAATTCACTTTGGCACAATTTTACATTAAAATAATGGAACAAGAAGCTACACTGAGACACATCATATGGCTAGAGCAGGATGGCTTGGCTGACTGTGCTGGAGGCAGGTTGTGATGAGAGCTCACACCCCACCTTGGCTGGGTTTGCTGTTACTAGCTTTCACATTGCTGTCACATTGCTGTCCTCAGATTTCTCAGGAAATCCAGAGCAAGTGGGTTTTTCTGGGCCCTCCTGTATTCTATGACTGGCTGAGGACTCTGGTTTTGAGTTCATGTAGCACAAAGTTTCCAGGACAGAGAGTTCTGCAGGGGAGTTTGGTGTATAGGATGTTTGTCCCATTTTCTTTGGAATAAATTGTTAGTTTTCAGGGCGGCTCACTTTGGATAGGAATTCCTCATTTACCCACTGTGACCAGAATCCTCACACTCACACACCTTTATAAGGCAAAAAACTCTCATAAGGGGAACACTCTAAGCTTTGCACCATCCTGGCAATCACTGATCCTATACTGCAGAGTGGAAAATAATGGAAAATATTAGCACATGCAATTGCACCAGAGACTGCGAAATCAGAAATTTGGACTCCTTTTGTGAAAGGAGAGATTAGTTGCCCAAGTATTTATACTGTGTGGAAAGATTGAGAGATGAAATTGAAGAACTGTGTCTCACTAAAAGTCCTGTGATTGTATACCGCCAATGCTCACCCTGCCATTTGTATACAGCCAGCTGCTCACCCTGCCATTTGTATACAGCTGGCTGCTCACCCTACCATTTGTATACAGCTGGCTGCTCACCCTGTCCTTTGTATACAGCCTGCTGCTCACCCTGGCATTTGTATACAGCCGGCTGCTCACCCTGTCCTTTGTATATAGCCTGCTGCTCACCCTGCCATTTGTATACAGCCTGCTGCTCACCCTGCCATTTGTATACAGCCAATGATCACCCTGTTCTTTGTTTACAGCTGGCTGCTCACCCTGTCCTTTGTATACAGCCAATGCTCACCCTGCCATTTGTATACAGCCAGTGCTCAACCTGCCATTTGTGCTGTTTTTGCCACACTTAGACAAATTGATTCATGTGCTGGAGACTGACTTGCAGCGTTAAAATCTATACCTAAAAAACATGGGCTTTAAACTACATTATCGTAAATACCAATATTTTCTATGTATTATCTAACTATAATTAAAATAATCTCGACACTTTCTAGTTAATGCCAGTAAAGTTCAGGAAACTAAGAACATGCCATTTTACACTGTTTAAGGTGTGAAAAGTACATTTTCTTGAACCTTAAATCTCGTTTCCTTCAATGTAGAGGCGATACAGCAATATGCTCAGTTATATCACATGTCACACATACATACATTAAATATATACATACATACAGATTTATATTTAATATATTTATCAAACAGACCTAGTTAAAAGAAAACTCCAAATTCAAGGCTACGTGTACTACATGAGATTGTCAAAATGAATTTATTTTTAAACAGAAACACTTGTTTCTCTGGCAAATGAACATTGTTCAGTCCCCACCACACACATGGTGGTTTGCAATTGTCTAACTGCAGTTCCAGGGAACCAGTACCATCTTCTGGCCTCCAGGAGCACCAGGCTGTGCACCAACATATAAGCTGGCAACAACTTATGCACAAAAATAAAAATAAATAACTAAAAAATTAAACATCACGAGGCCTAGAGAGTTAGCTCTGGGGTTGAGAGTTCTTGTGGTTTTTGTCTATGTATGCATATGATGTATAGTGTGTAATTTTCAGTAACTATAAAATAATATGATTTCATGAGGTTTGGTGTTATTTTTCCTTATCTCACCCCCTCCTTCCATCTGTGCTGACCTCCCTCCCTCTCCCCAGTTGAAGCCCTCTGCAGGTTTTCCCTTTCCTCCCCCTCCATCTGTGCTGACCTCCCTCCCTCTCCCCAGTTGAAGCCCTCTGGTTTCCCTCTCCCACTTCAGAGCACCTGTGTCCTGCTACTCCTCTCTCATGCCCCTCCCCACATGCTCCCTTTATATGTTCCTGGTTTCCATGGTTACTTCATGCTATATAACTGAACTCTGAAAATTTGGCGCTGGAAACTACTGATGAGAGAAAACTTGTGGCCTTTGTCACTCTGGGTCAGCATAGTCTTTCCTGGGCCCACAGATTTACCTGTCAAGTACACGATTCGTCTTCACTTAATAGTGCTCCATGCTGTATGTATATGACACGTTCATTATTCATTTGTCAGTTAAAGGGAGTTGGGATTGTTTCTGATTCCTGGCTATCACGAATAGAGAAGCAACCAACATGGTTGAGCTCGTTTTGCCGAGTAGGATGCACAGTCCTTTGGGCACATGCCAAGGAGTGGTGTAGCTTACTCACACGGTACAGTAATGATTAGCTGTTTGTTTATTCTCCATACTGATTTCCAGAGTTGCAGTCTTAGCAACAGTGAATGAGGTTTCCTTTTTCTCCACTCTTTGCCAGCAATTGTTGTCAGTTACTTTGTTGACCTTAGCCTTTCTAGTTATGATAAGACAGAATCTCGATGTTGTTTGAATTTAATTTCCCTAATAGCTAAGGATGATGGACACTTTTTGAGATTCTTTTTTTCTTTTCTTTTTTTCTTTTCTTTTTTTTTTTTTAGCCATTTTTGTTTCTTCTATTGAGAACTCTGTTTAAATCCCTATCTCATTTTTTAATTGTATCATTTGTTTCCTTGAATCTTTGTTTTTTGAGTTCTGTATATTTTGGGTATTAATCCCCAGTCAGATGTGTAGATGCCAAAGGTTCTCTCCCATCCTGTGGGGTTCTGCTTAGCTCAGTTGGTTGTTTCCTGAACTGCTGGAGGCTGCCTGTCAGTCAACCTGGGAACCATGACTGGAGGCGTGAGGGTGATTATAAGAAAGGCAGAAAGAAGATGCAAGAGACAGAGATAGGAGGGCTGCTGTTCAGTACCATGCCAGCTGTGAGCGTATTTTCTCAGTGTCTTTTAAAGACAAGCAACAGAAAGTATGACTAACTCCAGGAAGCTAAACGATGATTACAAATGCTTGTGTGGTGGAGTTTATGGTACACAGTATCTAAGTTTGAACAAAGCCATTTTGTTCAGGCTTGGGCAGTCTCTCAAGGACATATGCATAAGCACAGGAACTTGGCAGGATATAATGCACTTCTTAACTAAAAACAAAGACAGATGTTGGCAGACTCATTCATGATTAATCATAAGCAAGAAGTCAGCCAAAACAAAACAAAACAAAACAAAACAAAACAAAACAAAACAAAACAAAAAAAGAAGTCAGCCAAAGTTAACTCCGGGTGTGCTCCCCACACTTAGCTGCACCTACGTTTTTAGTTCTATGAAATCCCATCTGTCCATTGTTTGCCTTAATTTCTAGGCAAAAGCAGTCCTGTTTAAAACGTCCTTCCCTGCACCTATATCTGTTCAGGTACTTCTTATATTTTCTCCTAGCAGTTTAGTGTTTCAGGTTTCAAACTGAGGGTTTTGATCACTTGGATCTAACTTGGTGGTAATAGATACAGGTCTAGTTTCATTCTTCTGCATTCAGTCATCCAGTTTTCCAAGCATCATTTATTGAAGGTGTTATCTTTTTTTCCAGTGTATGGGTTTTTTTTGTTTGTTTGTTTTTTTGCCTCTGTCAAATATCAGATTGAAACAACCCTAAATTTCTGGGATAAAAGCAACCTGATCATGGTATATGATGTTATGACGTTTTCTTGTATTTGGTTTCCATGACTCTGTCATGCATGGGTTCTCCACTGCAACTGAGGCTGCACTTTCGACCAATGGCCTCCCTGGCCTTTCACAGTGCTAAGCCCCAGCTGCTTTTCATTGCCTGCATGTCTTCAAAATCAGTACCACATGGGAGACTCATCCACTATGAAGTCCAGCTGCTAGTTTGAAATGTAGTCTTAGTCCTTTCCACCACACTTTCCATAGGCTGACTCTTGAAGGAATAACTCTCATAAGATGGTACCTTAATTATGCTGGTCTCCTTTTAATCACAGATGATTTCTTAGTCCCAGCTAAGCTGCATGAATTGTCCCAGGAAAGTAAAGAGTGCGTGTACCATAGTATACTTTGAGCTTTGTATGCAAAAAAAAAAAAAAAAAAAAAAAAAAAAAAAAAACCAACAAACTTCTGTGGTGGTTTGGATGAAAATGGCACCGTAGGTTCACATACTTGAATACTTGGTTTCCATTGCTGAAGTGTTTGGGAAAGATTAAGAGGTGTGGCCTGGTTGGAGGTGTGTCATTGGAGGCAAGTTTGAGGTTTCAAAAGACTCCCACAATCCTCTGTTTGCTCCTCTTAACTTCTGGTTTCTCTTCAGTTGGTACTGAAGAGTTAGCTGTGATTAACAAAAGACCAGCACTACTGACATGAACCCATTACTTTACTGGGGCAATTAATATTTGTCAGCTGGGACTGAGAAATCAGCTGTGACTAAAAAGGGACCAGCAACATTGCAGTTCTATCTTCTCTGAGTATTTCCACAGCATTTAGAGCTGTGTGGAGTGTTGTGGAGGGGGCCAAGACTAGGTTTCTAGCTACAGCTGGACTTGGTAGTGTATGAGTCTCCCACGTGGTATTGCTTTTGAAGGCATGAAGAAGTGATGAAAAGCAGCTGGAGCCTGGCACTGTGACAGGCCTGGAAAGGTCACTGTTGAAAGTGTTGCCTCATTGACAGTGCAGACCTGGAGAGTGACAGTGTCATGGAAAGTGGATACAGGCAAATATCAAAACCACCCACCGTGACCAAGTGGCTTTTTTTCGTGGAAACGCAGGCTTGGTTCAGTTCCTTTGGAGCTGTCTACCTAGGATTGGAGGAGCTGGATCATTTAAATAGTTATATTTTTAGTTTTTTTTTTTTGTTTTTTTTTTTTGTTTTTTTGTTTTGTTTTGTTTTTTTGTTTTTTTTTTTAAAAAAAAGAAGGTACAGAGTGGTTTTCACTGTGGCTGCTCTGATCTACATTGACACCAATTGAGTATCAATGTTGCTGTTACCCATGATCCTTCATGACAGACACCAATGGAGTGTCAATGTTGCTGTTACCCGTGATCCTTTCCAACAGCTTTGCTTTGCACATTCCACACGAGAATAAATTCTGAAACTAGCCTGCAGACTGCTGTGGGAGCCCCTGTGACTTTGCATTCTGCCATCATCATCAGAAAACCTTCTGACAGGCTGCAGACGGTCTTGCAAAACAAGGAAAGTAGAGGCGCCACATTTGTTCCTATGTATACGCACTTCTGTGAAGGGCAGTCCAGTTGAGCGTCAAAACATAGGGGATTGTCTGTGACACTATAAATGGGGTTATTATTTCAGACCTGGAAAGACAAGTAAACTATGATCTTAGCCACAGAGAGACTCCAAAGAATTTAATCTCACCAAAGTTGGTAATAGTACAGGCATTTCCAATGGGCCAGTGGTCTGAGGAAGAGAGGCACAGAAAGTATTGGCCAGCATGTGCACAATGAAGTTGGGTAGAAGCATAACACTTAGGATACTATTGCACAGAATCATATGTATGTATGTAAGAGTCCTGCAGTGTGGATTTCAGAAGCCCGCAAGACAGGCTTTTGAGCATTTTCAATATAAAACCATTTGTTTCAATAACATATTTAAGCTTATTTAAAAACCATACAAAGTAAATAGATAGCATTGTCTAACAAAGTATATACCTAACATTTATCTAATGTTCTATAATCCCTCATTAATATGTAAATTTCTCATTTTATAAGCTTATCATGAGCAACAAAAATATTACTAGCCTCATAGACTATTGTGGAACTTTATACACTGAGATAAGAAAAACAGTGAGCTGAAATGTAGAAAGTTTAAAAATAAGAGAAAAAATAAAGGGTAGTGTCATGTATTGATAACTCTAGACCTTTGAAGAGCAATGCAGTGGGGTCATGAGTTCAAACTCTGCCTTAGGAACATAGCAGATGCCTGAATACCTGACAGCAAGAGGGAGAAAGAGAACAAAGCATTAGAATTACATTTAGTGTATTTAAAGATTAGGCTCACATTGAGCCTAAATATTTTTCCAAGTGCTGGTTTTGCTGTTTGAAATGTGCAAAAGTGTAAAACTCTCACACTTCCATTTAATCTCTGAGTCTTCTTTATTCTCTCCTTGGCTGCTCAAACACCTGTCCTTTAGTGCACTAGTCTTCACTCTACCAGGGGGCGAGTGCACACTCAGGAACCTCAGCCCAGAGCTGCTGAATTGGGTCTGCATTTTCACTGCACTTTGCTCTCTTTGTGCTGTATACTAAGTGTTGAGAGGCCTTCTTACCACGCTTTTCCCCTGTGAGGATGTATGAAATGTCTGACATAGAATGTAAGCATACTACACTAAATGTGCAGTTTGTGGATACCTAAATTTTACGTTTTATATTTATAAAACTATATCTACGTAAGTTTGTTAGCCGTTATATCATTCTCTTTCTTTTTACATAGAGATGGTTTTGAAGAATGTCAACAACATAACATACCAATTTAGAAGCATTTCTAGCTCTCCCTTTACCTTGGGCAAAAGGTGACTGTAAGTTTGCTGACCTTGGTATTGACATCATTAATTGTCCTATTTATTGAATTTTTACTATTCATTTATGTTTATTTCAGGACCTTCTGTCATTCACAGATGTGGCCATTGATTTTTCTGCAGAGGAGTGTGAATGTTTGGACTCTGCTCAGTGGAATTTGTATAAGGAAGTGATGTTGGAGAATTACAGCAACCTTGTGTTCCTGGGTGAGGATCACTTCCATTGGGAACTCTGATTTCACTGTCAACATGGGACTGCCTCCCTGCCTTTGAAGAATATCTCATGGGAGCTTGTGCTTTTGACTAGCTCGCTCCTCCGTCCCTCGCTCCATCCCTCCTTCCTTTCTTTCCTTCTTTTTTTTTTTCTCCCCACTACCTTTGGTTTTTCAAGACAGGCTATCTCTGTGTGCTACTGGCTTTCCTGGACTTGCTCTGTAGACCAGGCTGGCCTCAAACTCAGCAATCCGCCTGCCCTCTGCCTCCTAAGTGCTGGGATTAAAGGCGTGCACCACCACTGCCCTGCTTGTTGATTGGTTTCATGTGACCATTTTAAAAGCAAACTCTTGTTCATATAGCCAAGAAACTCTTTTCTTTTTGTGTTTTTAACACATTTTTTTGCGAAGTATCCATCTGCAGTGGCAATGTTAGAAGCTCAGTGGCTTGAGTCACGGAACACATGAGTTAAGTAAAGTGTCTCACCTGTTAACTTTCTTTTCCTTGTAATGAGGCTCGGGATCTGCAGGTTGTAAGTTACTCCTAAGCATCCTGTCTTTCCAGAAGTATTTAAACATAAAATTTCCCACAGTCTTTTATCATCTCTACACTTTCCTTCTATGCACAAAACTGGGTTCAAATGTTAATTTCCTGGGGGGGGGGGAGACAAGCAACTTGTTCCTTTTCCAAACAGGGCTTGCTTTCTCTAAGCCATACCTGGTCACATTTCTGGAGCAGAGTTCAGATCCATGGAGCGTGAAGAGAAAAGGATCAGCGGCCATCCATCTAGGTGTGTAGGAATGAGTGAGCAGAGCTCACAGGTGACAAGTCAATTTGTAAAATGTGTATTGAGAAGTTATGTTTTGGTGGAAATCTCTTACTATCAAATGGCTTTTCCTGCATGATGTTAACCGTGATAATCCTCTTCCTTTCCCTCCAAGAGGCTTGCTATGTGTTTACAGAGTCTGCAGAAGCGCTTTATTTAACTTGTTTCCTTGTATCTGTGTGTAGTGTTCTCGTCTGTATACATATTTGCATGTGTATGTTTGCCTGTGTATGATGGCATGTGTGCATGCACATTTACATGTACATTGTCCCTGTGGAGGACCAAAGTTGATGTCGAGAATTTTCTTTGACAGCACTTCTACCTTATTCAGTGAGACATGGTCTCCCAGTCAAACTCAGAGATAGGCCTAGCCAGTTTGCTCTAGGGATTTCTCTGTCTTCACCTTCACACCTGGATGACGAGCTCGTCACCAAACCCACCCAACATTTACAAAGGTTCTGGATACACAAACTGCAGTCTTCATACTTGGGTGGCAGGCATGTTGACTGCTCAGGCATCTCCATGGTCCCAGTCCTTTTATTTCTCCTGGGAGGGTCTAGATTATAACAGACTTTTCTTTACTTGCTATGACTCAAAACATGGGTACAAATTCTAACAGCCTTAGTAACACAGCAACGCCACAGATGAGCATCTCTAGCTTCATTAATGTGCTCAATTAGCCAAACCAACTTAATCAGAGATTTCCTGTGTGTGCATGTGTGCATGTGTGTGCACATGGCCCTGCTCTTTTGGAGATCAGATGACAAAATACAAGACTTGGTTTTCTGCTTCCAGCCTGTGGGTTGTGGGGATGGAGAAGAGATGCTCAGGATTGGAGTCAGCGCTCCTTACCTTCTGAGCCATCTTCTTGGACCTATAACCTTTTCTTATGAGGATTGTGTTTATTTCTATTGGTTGCCACTTGTTCAATGATAGTATTTTACAATGCTGTGCTTTTATAAGTGTGCAGTCATAGCTGAGAACTACACATCTAGATAAATTTTGCTTTGCAGAGCTTTGATACTCTTTCAAAATTTTCTGGCTCCCAAATTTATTCTCTTTTTTCTTATTTTGAAACTCTATTTTCTATGTTTCAGTTTTTAAGTCGAGACTCCTTTACATTATATGATAATATGCTTAGCTCTACACAACATATTTTTCCAGATGACAGTATTAATTATTGTATTCTTTATGGACATTGTAACACATTAAGATACCTATACCATAGGTCTATTGCAAGTGTTGTTATCATTTGCTTATAAAAATATTATTCCTGATTTCAAGCCATCTGTACTTTCTCTCTTTATTGGTTAATAGTTGTTGTAACCTTCAAAGTGAGTGCTCCTAGAAATTGCATAACTTTTGTATTTACTGACAGACATGTTCCCTTAGCAAAGCCTTATGCTGCTTCTAGATTAACTAAAAAGTTTTTCATTATTTGATTTTTAAGGTGTTATATTATTTTTGGTAAAACACAACACATAAAACATAACTTAGTAAGAATGAGCAGTATAAATATAAAGTATAATAGTATGCTTTTATTGATACTTAAATATGTTTTTAACAGGATCAAAAGCCCATAAATGTAAGGAGTGTGGGAAAGCCTTTAATAGGAACTCAGTCCTTATTCAACATCAAAGAATTCACACTGGAGAGAGACCTTACAAATGTGAAGAATGTGGCAAATCTTTTAACTATTCTTCCAGCCTTAAACAGCACCAAAGAATTCATACTGGGGAGAAACCCTACAAATGTGAAGTGTGTGGCAAAGCCTTTAACTGTTCTTCATATCTGGGCAAGCATCAAAGAATCCATACTGGAGAGAAACGCTACAGATGTGAAGAATGTGGTAAAGCTTTTACTAACTATTCAGGACTTATCGTTCACCGAAGAGTTCACACTGGAGAGAAACCCTACAAATGTGAAGAATGTGGCAAGGCCTTCAGCGTTCGCACAACACTCTCTAAACATCAGAGAATCCATACTGGAGAGAAACCTTACAAATGTGACGAATGTGGAAAGATGTTTAATGTGCACTCCACACTTTCTAAACACCAGAGAATTCACACTGGAGAGAAACCTTACAAATGTGAAGAATGTGGCATGGCCTTTAACTTTCGCTGCATTCTTTCTAAGCACCAGCGAACCCATACTGGAGAGAAACCCTACAAATGTAAAGAGTGTGGCAAAGCCTTTAACCGGTCCTCCAGCCTTCACCAACACCAACAAATTCATAGGGGAGAGAAACTCTACAAATGCAATGACTGTGGGCAGGCCTTTAGCTGTTCTTCGTATCTGTATAAGCATCGGCGAATCCATACTGGCATGAAACCCTACAAATGCAAGGAATGTGGCAAGGCCTTTTACTGTTCTGTAAACCTAATTTACCACCAGAGAATTCATACTGGAGAGAAACCATATAAATGTAATGAGTGTGGGAAAGCCTTTAGCATTTGCTCAACGTTTATGAAACACCAGCGAATACATAGTGGAGAAAAACCCTACAAGTGCAAAGACTGCGAGAAAGCCTTTAATAATTGTTACAGTCTAATTCAACACCAAAGGATTCATACTGGAGAGAAACCCTACAAATGCAAAGACTGTGGCAAAGCCTTTAATTATACTTCAAGCCTTGCTCAACATGAAAGAATTCACACTGGAGAGAAACCGTACAAATGTGAAGAGTGTGGCAAGGCTTTTAATTCTTCATCCAATCTTAAACATCATTGGAGACTCCATACTGGTGAGAAGCCTTACAGATGTGAACAATGTGGGAAAGCCTTTAAAAATTGTTCAGGCTTTACTCGACACTATAGAATTCATACGAGAGAAAACCCAGATTAGCGCAACCACTGTCGCAAAGCCTTCCAGAATCACTTACTGATAATTCAACACTAAAGAATTCACATGAGAGAGGAACCTTAGAAATGAAAGGAACAAGAGAAGACCTTTAATAATAACTCAACCCTTATTCAACATCCTCCATTACATGTTGGAGAGATTCTGTAATGTGAAGAAGGTGGCTGTGATGAGCAATCTATACTTATGCAACATCAAAATTTTCATTTTAGAGAAACCCTATGAATGCAAGTAATGACAGACAGGATCATTTGCCATGAGTGAATGTAAATCACACTGTATGTGTGCACAGTGGCCTGGGAAGGAACACTGTCGCATAGATGAAACTGAGGAAACCAAATTGGTACAGTAAAAAGCACGTGTACACTATGTTGCAATACTTTACCATCACATAGATCTTAAGAGATATCCAGGAATTATCATAAGAGACAAATTCCAGGAGTTGTATAGAATTTAGCAAAACAACAAATACTGCTTATAATTGGTAGGGAAATGTTTGGTATGGTGAAACTCATTACACACTTTAAGATCATGCAGATAAGTCTGTGAGGACACCAATATGTTATAAATTCAAATTATAAGCTCAATTTTGAAAAATGAAAAGATCACAACAACTAGTGTGATATTATCAGAAGAACAAGACTGAGTCCTGAGGTTTCAGTCTGGTTTTTTTTCCCCAAAGACCCTAGATACATTATTGGAAATATGAAGTTTAGTAACTTTTGTAAATAAATATAAGGTATTCTTAATGTATTGTCAGTGTTGTGTTTAGTATTGCATTCTTTTTTTACTGAGTTTTTTTTCTTACTAAGTTTTATATAGTTTTTTTGATTAAGATAGAAAAACTACCTTACTGAGGTGTGAAGGCTAATATTGGCTGTCCACCTGACACACCTAGGAAGAAGGAACTTCAGCTGAAGAATCGTCTCTATCAGTGGCCTGTGAGTGTGACTGTTACATGTTCTTGAGTGCAATTGATGTAGAAGGGTCCAGTCCACTGTGGGCGGTACTGTCCCTAGGCTGTGGACCTGGCCTGTATAAGCAAGGTCCCTGAAAGTGAGACTAGGAATGCATCAGCAAGTAGCATCTCTCCATGATCTTTGCTCAGGTTTCTGCCTTAAGTACCTGCCTTGGATTCCTTCAGTGGTGGACTGTAATGTGTTAGGTGAAATACACCCTTTCTTCCCCAAGTAGTGTTTGGGTCATGGGGTTTGTCAAAGCAAAGAAACAAATCAGAACATAAGGGATCTAGGGAACCTTTTAGTTATACACTACTGGGGATGTGTGGGATGGTTAGTCCATCCCTAATATTGATGTGCTTCAGGTACTTGTAGCATATTATCTTTTATGTTATATCATTATCCACTTATCATAATTTTATATCATGTGTTTTATAGAAATAAAGTTATACCCTAACAAAAATTTACTGTAGAACCTCTTCAGCCTAATGGTGCACACATTTCTGGTAGTCATTCACATTGGCTGAAATACACAATTATAACATGATGAGCTTTAGCTCTGAGAGAACTCTTAAACATGCTTTCAGAAGAAACTTGAGAACTGCTGAAGTAGAAAGTAATTTTGAAATAATTGACTTCTTGTTATCAAATGGTCAACCATACATCCTGAAACACACACACACACACAAATGCACACATGCACAGAAACACACATTTGATCTTCACAGAGCTTTGATAAATGATTGATTTCAATTTTGATGCTAATTCTAATATTACTATATTCATACATCACATAATACACTGTTTATAAAAGTACATGAAGTTTTATTTTACCATTTATGTGCTTTGGTAGTATTTAATATAATTAAATGGTTTTTAGAAATTGCTTTCAAATTATAATACCATAGTGAACACTGTAAGACACACATTCATTTATTATTTCATCTTGCTTAAAAAATTATTCCTCCTTTTCATTTGGTAACATACATAATATTTGATGTTTATGAGATACTACATAGAGGTGAACACTTGGAAAGCTCCATATATATTATTATTGTTAGTAACAACAAAAACAAACTAATCGTTCATAGCAAGTAGAAAAACTCAGAATGAGATTCTTGCTTATTTGAAAAAATATGTGATGAAAAAATGGTGTAAGCTCTGCATATGGTGTGAAGACAACTGTGCTGTTGCTCCAAAGAAAACACCAAGCTTGGGAAGAGGCTGTTCATTTCCTACTTACCTTAATTTTTTTGGCTGCTCATTTTTATCTCTAGTTACATGTATAACATGGCCATTGTCCTTTAAAACCAATGTTATGGCTCTCTTTCCCTCTCCCCACTCAACTTCATCTTATCAAAAGTTGAAATTTCTGACATGTACTTTCAATTTCTTTAATACTCGGGTAGTTTTATTTAGGTATTGATGGGATTCCTCATTTTAAGTGCTTTTTCCCAATCGATCCAGAGTAACTAGTTGTATATGTGTAGTGGTTAGTTTTGGTTACACCACTTTGTGTTCCCAGCAGATGGCACCCGTGCACCCACCCAGGAGCCGTTTTTGGATCCTCAAATGAAAGACACACACTCACACTAGCTTATTTTTAAAATGCTTTGGCTACCTCAAAGGCTGGGTATTCCTAAACCTTCCCCTGCCATCCCAGGTCCAACCTCCAACAAATACGCTGTAGGATATTGTTTCAATACATTTGCCAATTATATAGTAATCAATAAAAGTAGCAAATCTAGCTCCTCAAATAATTATGATTTTCATGGTAAGAACATTTAGAATCCCTTAGGCTACTGTGTTAAAGATTCCAAGTTATTATTAGGTGTCAGTATCTTGTAGTAATAGTGCTTCACGTGTGTGTGTGTGTGTGTGTGTGTGTGTGTGTGTGTGTGTGTGTGTGTGTGTGCGCGCGCCCGTGCGTGCGCGCACGCTGTGGAGGTTTCTGGGCATCCCATGTGGGGTTCAATAATAAAGACACAGAGACATCTATACAGTATAAGGCTGTTGTATGGAGCAGTCCCTCAGCTATCTATTCCTTTCTCATACAAAAAAACAAAAACAAAACAAAACAAAAAAAAACCCTACTAGCATAGTGAAAGAGGTTCCACAGTTAACTCATTCTGAATCAGTTAGCAGCAGGACTGTTCTGTCCAAACCTCAGTGTTACCTTCTGGACAGAGTAAAGGCAATGTGACCTTTTGTGACCTCCCCATGGAAACTAGCTTATTAATATAATAATAATCTCAGAGAATTCTCCTTTCAGGCAGGAAGTGTCAAATATTTACATGTAAAAAGCAGGTCTTGTGGGTGATAGTACCTGCAGTACCATATATCCAGCCAGTGTCTGATGCTGCCAGCAGAGGTATTAACAATTGAGAATGCAGGGACATAGCTTCATTCATAGCCAGTAGATACAATATCTGTGGGGGATAGGTCACCTCCCAAATCCAGGCTTGTTAGGGCAAAAAAAAGGTAGACCACAGGCATAAGGCAAAGGAATCTCAGAGACAGACGGAGTATCCTATCTCAGAGGAAGCAGGCTTTGAGTTCTTGCAGACAACGGCATTAGGAGTCAGTGAAGCTTCTCTAACTTGAGAACTTAACAGGTAAGGCACCCTCTGACACAGAAATCATGACCCCACATCCCCTAGTCCAGTGAGGTTGGGCCCTGGCCCCCATGACTGATTAGCTTTCCTGATGGCTGAGGTCTCAGTGAGGTAAAGAAGTTCAGACTGGAAGCTCCACTCCTGCCAACGCTGCAGCTCTTGCTCAGGAGGCTCCTGTAGCCACCACGGGTGGACGTGTCCTGCCTCCCTTATCTCAGGATATGAGCACAAGAAAGCAGCACTAGTCCAGTCTGCTCACCTTGCATTGGATTCCTTTAAGGTAACTGCACACTTAGTAAACACCCAAGGAATCCTTGTGATCTCATGAGTACAAGTAAGTGAGAAAAGAAAATACATACTGATAATATTTCCAACAATAGGAGCTGTGATTGGAATAACACCGTGATGAATAATGAGATTCAAAACAGCGTCGAGTGCGCCTAAGTTGAAAGGCCACTAAGTATATGGCTGGACAAATTGTCTTAGTCAGGGTTTCTATTCCTGCACAAACATCATGACTAAGAAACAAGTTGGGGAGGAAAGGGTTTATTTGGCTTACACTTCCATGTTGCTGTTCATCACAAAAGGAAGTCAAGACTGGAACTCAAGCAGGTCAAGGAGCAGGAACTGATGCAGAGGCCATGGAGGAATACTGCTTACTAGCTTGCTTGCCCTGGCTTGTTCAGCCTGCTTTCTTATAGACCCCAAGACTACCAGCCCACAGATGGTACCACTCACAAGGGGCCCTCCCCCCTTGAACACTAATTGAGAAAATACCTTACCTCTGGATCTCATGGAGGCATTTTGTCAATTGAAACTCCTTTCTCTGTGATAACTTCAGCTTGTGTCAAGTTGACACACAAAACTAGCCATTATAATTGACCCCTTGTCAACTTGACACACAAACACGTCACCAATAAGCCTGGACCCTTACTTCCTTATTCATCCCCAAGATCTAAATAACTTTACAAGTCCCACAGTCTTTACAAATTCTTACATATTAACATTTTGGTCCCTTTAAACATCCAATCTCTTAAAATTCAAAGTCTTTAAAAATTCAAAGTTTCTTAACTGTGGGTTCCACTAAAATACCTTCTTTCTTCAGGAGGGAATATATATCAGGGTAAAGGCACAATCAAAAGCAAAATCAAATTCCAACCATACAATGTCTGTGATCTACTCACAATCTTCTGAATTCATCCAAGGGCTTAAGTCACTTCTCCAGCTCTGCCCTTTGTAGCACACAGGGCTCCAGATGCCTGTACTACACTGCTGCTGCTCTTCTTGGTGGTCATCTCATGGTAATGGCATCTCCAAAACACTGCTGTTTTCAGCTGCAACTAGGCTTTACAAACAGCTTCTCATAGGCTCTCTTCATGGTGCCAAGCCTCACCTCCTTTGCATGACCCCTTCAATCCTGGGCTGTCAATGCAACTGAGGCTGCACCTTCACCAATGGCCTTCTATGGCCTCTCACAGTGACCAGGCCTCAGCTGCTCTTCATGACTCCTTCATGCCTTCAAAACCAGTACCACCTGAGTGACTCTTACACATTACCAAGTCCAGCTACTGCACAAGGTACAACCTTGGCTATCTTTGGAACGCAGCCTCTCTGCTCTCAGAAAACACTTCTCAGAAGATTTCACCCCAATGATGCTGATCTCTTCCCAATCACAGCCAATTTCTCAGCTCCAGCTAGCCAGCATCAATAGTCCCAGTAATGCAAAGGTTTTGCTTTAGTAGTTCTGGTATCTTGTTAATCACAGCTGATTTCTTCAGCCCCAGCTAACTAAAACTACAGAATCTTAAATCAAACTAGCAATGGCCATGATAAGAGTCTTTAATCTTCCCTCTGAAATGTCACAAGCCAGGCCTCCATCTTCTGCACTGTTCTCAACATTATCTTCCAAGCTCCTACACAACATCCCACAAAGCTCTTAACACTGAATGGATCTTCTAGCCCAAAGTTCCAAAGTCCTTCCACAGTCCTCCCCAAAACATGGTCAGGTTGTCACAGGAATACCCCACTAGGCTGGTACCAATTTGTCTAAGCCAGGGTTTCTATTCCTGTACAAACATCATGACCAAGATGCAAGTTGGGGAGGAAAGGGTTTATTCGGCTTACACTTCCATGCTGCTGTTCATCACAAAAGGAAGTCAATACTGGAACTCAAGCAGGTCAAGGAGCAGGAACTGATGCAGAGGCCATGGAGGAATACTGCTTACTGTCTTGCTTGCCCTGGCTTGTTCAGCCTGCTTTCTTATAGAACCCAAGACTACCAGCCCACAGATGGTACCACTCACAAGGGGCCCTCCCCCCTTGAACACTAATTGAGAAAATACCTTACCTCTGGATCTCATGGAGGCGTTTTCTCAACTGAAACTCCTTTCCCTATGATAACTTCAGCTTGTGTCAAGTTGACACACAAAACTAGGCAGTACACAATATTTTGTAAATTTGTGAGAATTTTTGGTGCCATCTCAAACAGGACATTCTCAGTGAGCATGAGAACCAAAGAGGCATCAAGAACCACTGGGAATTAAAAGAAATTAATGAATCTTAAGATGATTTTCTTTCCCACATTAGTGTATTGCTTCCTTATTTAAAAATACAACTGATTCAGTGTGATTTTTTTTTGTAAGTATAGAATTACAACATATGGACCAGAAATGACTTGTATTCCTAATATTTCTGTCACAGACCCGACTCACATTCACATTATCTCCTGTTGTGAATCCAGGGGTGAAAAACAGCCTGACTCCCCAAGACTGCAGACTCTCCTTTTTTTTTTTGTTTTGTTTTGTTTTTTTGAGAAAGGGTTTCTCTGTGTAGCCCTGGCTGTCCTGGAACTCACTCTGTAGACCAGGCTGGCCTCGAACTCAGAAATCCACCTGCTTCTGCCTCCCAAGTGCTGGGATTAAAGGCATGCGCTACCACTGCCCTGCCAAACTCTGCTTCTTTCCTTCTGCTTTCTACCTTGGGTTGCCAGGGAAATATTCAAGAACCAGAGAAATCACCCTATCTAGGTTCCAGGAATTCTTTCGCACAGACTTCTGGGAAATGTAGTCTGGCTACTATGACATCATAGGCTTTTGCTCAACACAGGTGGGTTATCCCCATAGTTTTGTGAGAGTCCTGTGCTGCTGTACATTCCTGTTGTCTATGACAGGGAGGTTGGTCCAGGAAACAGCACAGCCTGGGGCTCTGTTAGGGGAGCAGGCTTCCATCTCAGAGGGAGAGGACCTGAGCTGGGTGGGAGGGCAGAAGAAGCTGCTTGGACTTGCTGTGCTGAACTGCCTGGGACACGAGAGGTTTCAGGTCAAGCAACCTAGGATTATGCCCTAGGTAATGGTTTCCTTGGGACACTGCATGCAGAGTTCCCAGTACTTCTAGTACACAGGAGCAGCCTGCTAGCCCAGGAGTAGATTGCGAGGTCAGTTCAGGAACTTTGAGATATTCCACCAGGGTCCCCTTCCCCCTCTGAGCACATGGAAGAAACAGGTTAGAAAGCATGTAGGCTACTCAGCTATTAAAAACAATGACTTAATGAAATTTGCAGGCAAATGGATGGAACTTGAAAATATCATCCTGAGCGAGGTAACTCAGTCACAAAAGAATGAACAGAGTATGTACTCACTGATAAGCGGATATTAGCCCAAAAGTTCAGAATGCCCAAGTTTCACTTAACAGTAACCGCTGGACTGAGAGTGAGGTCCCAGATGGAGGAGTTGGAGAAAGGTCTGAAGGAGCTGAGGGAGTTTGCAGCCCCATGGAGGGAGCAAGAGCGTCAACGGGCCTGACACCCCCCCCCCCCCCGGTCGTCCTGGAGTTTGGACCACCAACCAAAGAATACACATCTATGGACCCATGGTTCGGACCACATATGTGGCAGAGGATGGCCTCGATGGCCATCAGGGAGAGAGGAGAGGCCCTTGGACCTGAGGGTGTTAGAGGCCCCAGTAAAGTGGAATGTCAAGGTGGGAATATGGGGAATGGGTGGGTGGGTGGGTGGGTGGGAGGTGGAATTCCCTCATAGAGGCGGGGAGGGGGAGGGAATGGGGGTTTCCAAAGAGGAGACCTAGAAAAGGGGAAACATTGGAAATGTAAATAAAGTATCAAAAATAAAAAAAAAATAAAAAAAATAAAAAAAAGAAAGCATGTAGGCTGGAAGGGAGGGGCTGATTAAGCCCCTGCTATCTCATTCCCTAAAGGCCAATCAAGTTTAAAAGTCACACTGTTCTGTCAATCACATTGTGCCTAATGGTGGCTGCTCTAAAATCCTATATAAGGTCCCTGAACAGGCTCCACGAGGTCGCCCTCCGTCTTGGTATGTAGAGTGACCTCAGCATGCTGATGAATCAATAAATTTCTCTTGCATTTTGTGTCAATCCCCAACTCCATGTGTCCATTCGGAGGGTCTTCGGTAAGTTCAGACACCCCAGAGTCTTACAAGATAATAGTGCAAGGGCCAGGACTTCAAGCTAATGATGGTCAGCTGAATAGCTGTCTCTAAGGTGGTTCAGGAGTTCATGGAACAACTTTGCCAGGAAGCTTGCTTCACTAGTTGCTCCATTCTCACGTGGATGCAGTCAGATTTCTTGTAGAAGATTATGTTCAGAAGGAGGGTAAAACCCGAGGTGCAACAGGTAGCAGGTAGGAACTCCTCCTCCTCCTCCTGCTCCTCCTCCTGCTCCTCCTCCTCCTCCTCCTCCTAAGATTTATTTATTTTATGTATATGTCGATGTCTTTAGACACACCAGAAGAGGGCATCGTATTTCACTATAGATGGTTATGAGCCACCATGTGGTTGCTGGGAATTGAACTCAGGTCCTCTGGAAGAGCAGCCAGTGCTCTTAACCACTGAGCCATCTCTCCAGCCCAGAAAATTCTTGAATATAGGAGACTAATGAGCTAGAATGAGCTGCTATAGAAAAGTTTTGACCAGGGGTGAGAGCACATACATGCACCAGAGAGGTCCTCTTGTGGGGAATCTGAACCCTGTCTCACCTTTGGGACTGGGGTTTCTTTCTTATCTATCTATCTATCTATCTATCTATCTATCTATCTATCTATCTATCTATCTATTTATTTATTGTGGGTTTTTTTGAGACAGGGTTTCTCTGTGTAGCCCTGGCTGTCCTGGAACTCACTCTGTAGACCAGGCTGGCCTCGAACTCAGAGATCCACCTGCTTCTGCCTCCCAAGTGCTGGGATTAAAGGCATGCGCCACCACTGCCCGGCGGGACTGGGGTTTCTTAAACCTTAAAAAGGGCCTCCATATCTAATTTAGGGTTGAGTAATGGTAAAAAGAGACAGACTGTGTGCTTGGCCCACAATGGTTATGTCAGCATGTCGTTTTGTTTTGCTTTTTGTTGTTGTTGTTTTCAAGACAGAATTTCTCTTGGCTCTCCTGGAACTCATTTTTAGACCACACTAACCTGGAAATCACAGAGATCCCCCTGCCTTTGTCTCCCTAGTCTTGGGATTGAAGCCATGCACCATGACCCCCGGAGTGTCAGCACGTTCTCATCTCACATTGAAATTGTTGAGCTAGTCCATGAACAAGGCCTTAGTAGCCCATGAAAAACTCACATGGCCTTGTTGTAGGGGGCCAGACTTTTGTGTCCATCAGATCAGCAGGGTAATGGAGAACCACAGACCTGTGTGCATTCCTGTATTTGCAGTAAACAGACCTGTGACAGATTAGAAGCTTCACCCTGCTCTGAGGCACATCCCTGTCATCTCTGCATTTGTAGGTGGGGCAAGATCTTCTCTTTGGTCACAAATTTAAGGCCAGACTTGACTACCTCCATCTGTATCAGAAAACATTTCAACATACTTGATGGACATGAAGAATACTTTCTGAGGTTCATTTTATGTCTTACAGTGAGCGCTGTGGCAAATCCATGCCATCAGCACTTTGGTGTCTTACAAACTGCATGTGCTTCCCTTCTGCTGACCCGTTCCACCTGTGATTTAAACTTTGTTTTCTTTTTGGAAAAAATTTATATCATGTGCCAGAGCCTGCAGGCACAAGTTGAACAGTTCCCGAGTAGGTACCAAGGATTAAAGAAGATGCAGAGACAAGAAATAGATTTGAGAACGTTGACAATGAATACCGCAGGAGCCTCGAGTTTAATCAGTACAGCTTTGTATACCCATCTGCCATGAGAAACAAAACCACATGCTAGAAGAAACAATGGCTGATGTCTTCCCAGGGTATCTGTTCTTATCCAGAGGACTCCTCATTCTTTCTATCAAGGTCAATGGAATGTACAGCCCCTAGCCTTGAGCCTCAAATGTATCTCCCCCTAATGGCTCATGCATCAGCAAGGCAGGCACTCTGCCCACCTGCAGAACATCCTGTCAGGCCAGCAAACCCTGACCTGTTTTGACCTGCTAGCAGACAGACTTTTACTCTGCTACAGAAGCAGGCAAATGGCTCCTGGCAATCATCTACAAAGACCAACTTTGTTTGGATATATACCCAGTCACAATGCATTAAAGATACCAGAAAATTTGTAAACCTGTTATACCCAGACACATCAGAGCTGGTAAAATGTCAGAGTTCAGTCATTAGATACCTATTAGATAGTCTTATAGAACACATTATGGCTAATATTATCATAAGTCCCGTGGGAGGAAGCTGCAAAGAGCTTGCTATCCCACCATGTCCCGGAGAGCTCTTCCAGGACAGGCTAGCAACTGGGTTCAGAATCTCCTGCCGTCAGGGCACTCCGATGCTGTGGAGAGAAATTGTCCGGCGGAGGAAAGAGACAGGAGACAAAAAGATGCATGGGAGCAAGACGATATCCCATTCAAGCTCCATTTAATCTTTATTGTTACATATATTTAAACACTTTGGGGCGGGAAATGGCAGAGGAAGGGGAATTCCAAAAATCAATTAGACGTCACACATAGTATGAGTCATTGTTGTCCTGGGGCTGTAGGCTGGTTCAGAACAGGAAGTCTAATCCCTTGCTGGAGGCAGTGAGAATGGGGAGGAAACAAAGGGATGCCTGCTGTGGAGCCGGAACACTTTGACTTGCTAATTAAGCCAAGCCTGACTATCTAATTAAGACAGTCTGGTCTCTGGCAGGAAGAGATCAAAGGAATGCCCGCTGTGGAGCCCGGAACATTATGATTTACAAAATAAGCCAAGTCTGAGCTCCAATGGCTCCTGACATCTCCCCCTATTTTCTTTAATAAAATGAGCATTATAGCCTTGCGT
>CM052716.1:5677863-5698941 GCA_028551405.1 Uromys caudimaculatus
ATTTTTGCATGGGTAGAAAGTCTTGAAGGATAATCAAAAGCCTTGCCACAAACTTCACACTTGTAAGGATTCTCTTCTGTATGAATTATCTTGTGCTTAGAAAGTAGTGATAGAATCCGGAAGGCCTTTCCACATACTTCACACTTGTATGGTTTCTCTCCTGAATGAATTTTCTTATGGTTGGAAAGTCTTGATGGATAATGGAAGGCTTTGCCACATACATCACACTTGTAGGGTTTTTCTCCTCTATGAATTATTTTGTGTTTAGAAAGAAATGATGAAATGTGAAAGGCCTTGCCACAGACTTCACACTTGTAGGGTTTCTCTCCTGTATGAATTCGCTTGTGTTTAGAGAGTATTGATGGATAATGGAAGGCCTTGTCACATACTTCACACTTGTAGGGTTTTTCTCCTGTATGAATTCTCTTGTGTACCAAAAGTAATGATGGAAAGTGGAAGGCCTTTCTACATACTTCACACTTGTAGGGTTTGTCTGCTGAATGAATTTTCTTATGTCTAGAAAGTTTTGATGGATGTTGGAAGGCCTTGCCACATATTTCACACTTGTAGGCATTCTCTCCTGTATGAATTATCTTGTGTTTAGAAAGTAATACTGGAATGCAGAAGGTCTTGCCACAAAGTTCACATTTGTAAGGTTTTTCTCCTGTATGAATTCTTTTCTCTTCAGAAAGTAATGATCGAATATGAAAGTACTTGGCACATTCTTCACACTTGTAGGGCTTCACTCCTAAATCATTTTTCTGGTGATTTTGAAACACTTTGGTCCACTCAAAGACTTTGCCACATTCTTTGCATGTATAGCATTTTCCTCCTGGTGAGGAAGGATTGAGAAATTAATGAAAGTAGAGCAAATTTCTATACATTTTCAATGCTTCTGTTTAAAAACAAACATTTACTCATACTTGTATTTGTTTTTATAAATGATAAGCTACATTCAAATTTTAAAACTGTATTCAATGAAGCCTAAGTTAAAACACAGAACAAGTGAAAATCATATAGCCTTCCACTCAAAGAAAAGCATGACCACATAGAGCATGGAACCAAAGAATATTAATCAAAGGAATATTAATCAACATGTAAGCAAAATATAATGTCAACTAAGAAAACCCATTATGTAAATGCAAATCAGCCCCTTACAGAAATACAGAAATTTTATGACTAGATAAAAACAAAGTATAAAATAGTCTGCCTTCGAACATACACAAAAAATATTTCTACATTGTATATTATATATATACATATATGTATATATAATATATATGATATAGAAATATATTAGTATAGAATTTAGTTTTTGAAGTTATGAATAATAAATCTCAAGGGTTCAAGAAAGGAGTTTACACATATCTTTAGGCATGATGTGTTTGCGCAGTATGTAAAGATTATCCCGGTATTACTCAAACACTGATTTTTCTACCTCGTATCTACTTGCCATCCACACATGGTACTATAATGCTTTCTCTAAGAATTTCCCTTATCAAGTTTGTGTAAAGATTGTTCCCATGTTATCTAACTTGTCACTAAAAGTGATAAGCCAATAGAACGATTTAGGAGAGGAAAGGGTTGGACATCTGCCAGCCCAGGGAAGAAGAGACCGAGAGAAGGGGGAAGGGAGGGTAGGAGAGAGAGGGGAGGGAAGGAAAGAATTCACTATAAGAAAGGGATCTGGAGAAACATCATGTAAAGACACCTGAAGCCCAGAGAACCAGACCGATACAAAAATGCAAGTATCCTGAGAGTTTTGGCTGGGAGGTAGCCAGATTAATTTAGAAGATTAGAATTGATTAGTAACTGCCCAGTAATTGTCTTGTGAATCTTAACAAATAAATAGTTTCCGTATCTTCCATTTTGGAGTTATCCAGGGATAGAAACAAATCTTCATTTTTAAAAATATATGTACACATTTTTAAATGCATTTTTTATATCTTATATAAAAAATAAACATCCAAGTTAAAGACTACTTAGGCTGTCATAGGGAACACACGTTAAATCTCACGGTAGAAGAAAACAAAGCTTATGAGATTCAAAGCATCCTTAACGTTAAATAATGTCCTTTCACAGAAAAAGACAGAAAATTATAGCTTTAGAAGATGATTTATACCACAATATTGTGTCTCGATGGCTTTATATAAGATCTTATAATTTCCCAGTCTGTTCTCTGATCAGTCCTCCTGACACACCTGGGTGCATAGTGGTAGCCGCTCCTCTCTTCACATCTGAAGGATCTTGTATTTGCTCTAGGAATGTGACCAGATATGGCTTAGAGGAAGCAAGACCTGTTTGTGGAAAAAGGAAAGATCATTAGGGTATTCTCCTGGGAAATAAAATGTCCTTTCTAGGACCCTGTGTATAAGATGAGAAGATACAATAGCGGAGTATAGAGGATTCATTTTTCACATGTTTTCTGTTGGGCACACCAGAATCCTTAGGAGAAACTTAGGACTTGTGGGTCCTGAGCTTCATATCCCTTAGTTACAAGGACAACTTTTAAGACCAAAGTGTGTGACAGTCTCTGTAAGGTGTACCACTTACTTTCTAATAAAAATGAGACTTTTATGGGGGTGGCAGTGAGGAACCAACACCAGAAGAAATAGTTCTAAGGTATATAAATAATTTTAAATCTCCTTAAAAGTAGCCCTGTAAACATCATGTTGGAAGCACAAGCTCCCATGAGATATTACAAAAGGAGCAAGTTTCATGCTGACAATTAATTAAGAATTCATCATGAAAGCTATCCTCACCAAGAAACATGATGTGGCTATAATTCTCCAACATCACATCCCTGTACAAATTCCACTGAGCAGGACCAAGGCATTCCCACTCCTCTGCAGAGAAATCAATGGCCACATCTTTGAATGACAGCATATCCTGAAAAACAAAACAAAAGAAAAAAGAGGAAATAACACACATTGTTGGGGGTGATCTGGTGCTTCTATGTGTTCAAATGCTAAATCTATACCACAAGATCTGGCTGCCACAAGACAAGAAAATAATAAATTATACCTGCATTTATTGTGTAAACCTTGCTCTCAAATTTAAAACTATTGGTTACATAAAATTGGCAACAGCCAATTCAGTGACCAGGCTGGGAGTCAAAGAAAGAATCATGCTGAGGAGAAATAGGGAGAAGACGACAGGAGGACATGAAGTCTCCACTAGACATGATGGATCAGTAGCACATGCCCAAGTGAAATGGTCCCCAACCCCTAGGAAACACAGATGGAGCAGAAATAATTCAGGAAAGACTCTGTCAGCAAAGAATTAGAGAGAACAGCAGGAGAAGTAGCCAGTCTAGCTTTAGAAAAATAGATTAGGCATAATTCCCCAGTAATTGAGCAAAAGCCAAATAAATAAATCATAGTGAGTCTCATTCATTTGGAAGCTAAACTGGGATAGAAATAATCACAATTAACTTACACATTGTGCTAATTATAACCATCAATAATAACATAAATGCAAAGAGGCCTCATGTGCTTCTGCATATAAATCCACAGGTGGCCCTAAGTGAGAGCTGGAACTACTTCTGATATAGGTAAGTAATATCCCTAAAATTCTCCCCATCTGCTGTTGTTTTACAGGAAGTGGATGACAGAAGGTCCTAGAAACTCCGATGGCATAACACTTTTAAGAACTATAAACTGGAGAACAAGGGCAACTGCAGTTCAGTGTGCTGGGGCTGGAGAGATGGCTCAGTAGTTAAGAGCATTGGCTACATTTCCAAAGGACATGGGATTGATTACTTCATGCCACATGGCCACTCACAACTGTCTATAGCTCCAGTTAGAGAGGATCAGACAATACCTTGGACATGAAAGGTACCAAAATACAAACACATATCTACCTCAGTTAGAGCTTCTGTTCCTATCATGAAAACTCTGACCATAAATTAGCTTTCAGAGGAAAGGGATTATTGGGCTTACACTTCCATGGCATGGTTCATCACTGAAGGAAGTCAGTACAGGGTTCCAAACAGGACAGGAACCTGGAGGCAGGAGATCATTTAGAGATAATGGAGGGGTTCTGCTTATAATTCTATACAGGCTTGCTCAGCCAGCTTCTTTATAGATCCCAGGGCCACCAGCCCAGATGTAGCATCTCGCATATTAGGTTGTGCCATGTTCCGTCAGTCACTAGGAAAATGTTATACAGGCTGACATACAGCCTGATCTTAGAGAGGTATTTCCTAAATTGATAGTTCCTATACTCACATAAGTAAAGTTTGTTTCAAATGAACAATAAGCTAGCCAGCATAATAAAAAATAAATAGTAAAATCCTGAAAAAAAATACTTTATTGTCCCCTATGCACATTTCTCACAGTAGAGAGCCGTGGTGATGGAGAAGGTACTTCTCAAGCCAATATGCACAATCACAATGACAAATACAATGAAGATGCAGATCTGATGAACACCTGGGGGTTAAGATCAGCTTCCTGAGCATGTACAGGGTGATGCGAATGACAGGGCACCAAGGGTCTGAGTTTGAGCAGCCAGTGCATAGAACAATACATGAAGTATTCATATACAAATATAATCAAAGTACATTAACAAGGTATAAATAGGAAACTTAGCAGTATGTTCAGTCACTGTGGGGACAGACCGAAACCTGTCTCAGAGGCTCCATGAAAGGACAATGGGAACATTAGTTCTCTGTCTTCATCTGGTAGTGGGTGGACTTGGCCAGGCCAATCTGACACAGGATACAGTGCCATGAAGGAGTCATTGTTGCAGTTATAGGGGGCATCTAACTCTTCTCCTGGGCCTGGGGTTAAGGCAGCTGTTTCTGAGATGCCCGGTGCTCTCATTGCCAACATTGTGTGATTCATATCTCTGCATGGGCTCCTACAGCAGCACCCAGTTCCTCATTCCCAAGCCCCTCACCTGTGTCCCTAAAAGGTTCAAGCCAGGTTTCTCCCCTCACCCAATCCCCACCCCACACTTCCAGGAGAGTCACTGCCCATTTCTGTGTACTAATAAGCAGCCTCATCTGTTGTTCTCAACCTCTTTCCTGCCTTTCTTCTCTCTGATCTGTGCTCACAAATCTAACATCATCCATACTTTCACAAATGACCATATTCACCCCGTAACATCACTGAATAATATCACAAATTAAGCTGTGAATTGAGGAGCATAACAGAGAGAAAATGTGTACCACAATTTTTTTTACTTTTACGATGTCATTAAAATTCATTCAAATTAAAGACGTTCATTTGAAACCACATTAAGATGACCTCAAAATCACAGAAAAGAAGAATATGAAGAAAAACAATGTATTTGGGTTAAGGAATATAGAGCTGTTTCATAACAGAAAAGACTAAAGGAAGCTGTTATTTTTGCAGCACGTAGGCTGACTGGTAGGTCATGCCTGTATTTTTTCCTAAAAGCCATATGACTAGATCTCATGGAAAAAAATAAACAATATAAAAGATCATGCTGGCATTCTCCCTCGGTATCCTATAAGATATCATAAGATAGATTTCTGTGCGCATGGGTAAGTAGGATTAACAGCGAAATGGCCATTTTATCAAAAACAATCTACACATTCAATGCACTTCCCACCAAAATTCCCACATAATTCTTTATAGACCTTGGAAGAAGGCCCATGTTGCTGTACCATCTCTATGATCTAAGGAATGTGTTCTGGTGTATAAGGCAGCACATGATTACAACTTCATACACTGCTATATTCTTCCTACAGATTAGCAACATTAACTAGGAAATGTCTATTAGTCTATGGTTAGAAATTCATTGAAAATGTCAGTAGATAGGACAAAGTGGTCTGAAGCCCATGCTTTCTGAGAGTAGACATGAACACCATAAGCCAGGTTCCAGCTCACTAACACTTGGTTTGACTGAAGAGCGACAACATAAGCAAGATCACCTGAGATGGGGGAGAGCCTATGAAAGAAAAATTCCTGTAAAAAAACAAACACAAGAAACTGAGTGTGTGGCTGTGAATGAAAATCTCTTGGAAGGAGTCTGTGTGTGCAGAGACTGATGGCGCATGTGGAAGTTCATTGAGGGGCAGATTCTGGAAGTTTGCAGGTGCAGGGGTAGCTACCTTTCTTTGGGCTGATTTTACCTGCAGGGACAGGCAGTCCCTGCCTCACTCTGTAGTGGACAGCACAGCTTGTGACAATAGATAAAAACCTCTCAGAATCCACTGACTTGTCAGAACATGAGCTTCTATCAGCCAAAAGCTAAAATCTCATCAGACGGTATCTTAGTTGAATGGAATATCTCCAATGTCTCATATTACATGCCTCTATCAGACATACACCAATGTATTTTTAAACTTGTCTTGGGTAATGACATTAATTGTTATATAAAACCATGAAACTGATTCCATGTTGGAACATGGAATTTGGATTAAAGTAAATCTGTGTTCTCAGTTCATGGCTACTCACATGGCTCTGGACTAAACTATTCTCTTAACCCTTCAACAGGAGAACTGTGCATTTGGCATGGACAGGATCCTCCTGTGTAAATCATAAGACCCCAAGTATGCCACAGCTTTTGAAATTTATCTTACAGTCTTTCAAACACAGTGCAAAAACTTGGGGAGTCCTTTCTTGAACTCTTCAGGACGCATCAGTGAACTAGAAAGCCACATTGACAGACAGAGTACACTACGAGAACAATGTACAGAGCCCGGCAGATTAGCAGAGACATTTTCCCTTTCAGACATCCCAGCCCCTCCCAGAGATCTTTCTCTCATCACAGCAGTCACTTATCCTATCAGAAAAAGAAGTCCAAATTTTGGGGAAAAAAACACATACTCAGATACGATTATTGGGCATTACTGTCTAGTGATTTTTAATCTTCAGTGTAAAATCCATAATTATTTGGATTGTGCAAACACAGGTTCATACCAATTGCAGGATTATTCTGTGGCTATATACCCATGTATTGTGATGACTCAGGTCACAGCGGTGTCCATTAGAAATTCCTACTCAACCCGAGGTATCCATAAATGTACCAATTCATTCCAAAGGAATAGAAACTAACATGCCACACAACAGTCGCCCTCACAAGACTCTCTGTTCCTGGACACGAGGAACTTTGGGAAGTTCTGTAAATCTGAGACTCTGACTACAGTCATGTGAGTACGGGTCAGCTAGGCAGAGCATGTTCTCCTGCAAAGTTGAGTGAGCTCTCTTCAGCATCTCAGGCACAGACAGTCATCAGACCCAGCCTGCCCTGGCAATCCTCTTGTTTCTAACATTCTCCCGGGCCAAACCTGCTCCCAGGGGCAGTGGCCCATCCTAGGTCAGCACAGCACCTCCAGGTCAGCAGCTTCCCCTGTCTCACAACCACCCCGCGTCAGCTCCCTCCGCACCCGACCCGCCACCCTCCACAGTCCCTCAGATCTGCTAGATATAGCTGCTCCCTGCACCAACCTCCATGTCAGAGATCCAAACCCAGCGCTGATCAAGACACTCTCTTAACTTTGGGTAGAAGCGAGGTTTAAGAACGAATCCGGAAGTTTGGTACTGACAGTCCCTTCTGTTGACGTCATAATCGTTGGGACTACATTTCCCACAAGTCAGTGCAAAGGACTTCCAGGAACACACCAAAGGAGTTTTGTGTACTGCCTGGGTATCAGCTCAGTGAAATTAGAAACAGTCTTCAGCACATGGGCAGCCACAGGGCATTCGGGCTCTTTTAAAGTGCTGTGGTCTCAGCACGCACTGTTAGCCTGTCAATCGAGCCTTTCATAGTAATGCTGATCACATTTGCTAGTTATTTCTGCTAAAACCTGATTTTAAAGCTCAAATCTACTTATAAATTCATACTAACACATGGGAAATTCATGTTTTCATGGTCTGCTTTACTTAGAAACAAGGACGCTAATGTAGGACTGAGCATTTTGTTACGATGCTTAATGAAACCATGATTGGTGACCCTGCCTGCGGTGCCGCATCTCAGGTGCTTAAGACAGAAGAATTGGAAATCAAAACTAGTCACCACCAGGTGCTCTCTGAGCACAGGGTTTCCTCCTCCTCCTCCTCATCTCTCCCAAGAGGAGACACAGCTCCTGGGATCTCACTGGTGTGTGTATTGACTCTTGGTACACTGTACACTATAGGACTTCCCTCATTCCCTTTGATGTTCCTTGTCAAAATTCCTCCTCTGATCATGTCATCATTCATGTTTGACACTATTTAAATATTTGTTCTTGAACTTCCCTCACGTCTAAGCAGAACACTGAGATGATTCCTCCTTGAATACAAAGGGATCAGAAATATGTCCTTAGGACTGTCACGTGAGTTCACTGTAAGAAACTACACTGGAACCATGGAGTGCTGAGAACACCCATCTCTTCTTAGGAAGATTTATTCCTGGGCAGTTCATGTTTGAGACAAAAATACAAACCCCATCCATCACAAGGAAGACTTCATGCTTCCATGATGTATACTGATTGACCAGGAAGCTGTTTCAGAGCAGAGACTGTGTGACATTTCCATTCAATTCTTCTATTCCAGGCAGTGTGTCAACCCAGTGATACAGCTCCTCTTAGAGAAACTAGAGTCATCAAGCAGTACATTCACCTGGACACTTGACTGGCAAGTCTGTTTAGAATGAAGTCATGCAGGGCAGTAGTGGCGCACACCTTTAATCCTTGGGAGGCAGAGGCAGGCAGATTTCTGAGTTCGAGGCCAGCCTGGTCTACAGAGTGAGTTCCAGGACAGCCAGGGCTATACAGAGAAACCCTGTCTCGAAAAACCAAAAACCAAAAACAAACAAAACAAAAAACAACAACAACAAAAAAATAGAATGAAGTCATGACTAGTCTGTACTCCCCATAAATACTGCAGTGAAAGGCATTGCCAGCAACCATAAGGACTTAGCATTTCTGAGCATGGCTAGGCTTCCAATATGTGAGTGTAAGTGTATACATGTATGTTTGTGTCAGTTACATGGAAACCTACCTGAGAGTGTACTGACTCATCTGAGAGGTGCTGATCCGTGAGGATGCAGCATTCATTCTCAACTGTTCTGCAGTCTCCATTTCCTCCTAGTGGGACTGTTTAATTCAAGAGGAGGAGGAGGAATATGGTGTAGGCACAAACTGAACATGCAGACTCTAGAGGAAGCCTCATTCAGCATATTAGGGGTCCAGGCATACTTGGGGAAAGTTTACCACAGCCCAGTTCTCAGGCCTTACATGCTTGTTTAGACCATGTCGGCAGTTTCAACTTTATCACATATACTACAATTTTAAATAACTTGATCATTTAAGTGTCTCCCATACAAGCATTCTGCATTAGCTGTGATGTTTGGTCAAATTCCTTTAAAATCTATGCTTACAATAAGCTAAAGAGATTGTTCAAGAGATTTTTGAGAGTAATTAACATTCTTACAGAGCATGAGTTTGTTTTCTAATAATACTGTTCTTGCCGAGGTGACTATGGCATGAGAGGTTTCCACACATACATGGACAAAAGAAGGAACGTGTGTAATGTCCATTTGCCCGAGTCCTCTGGGATTTACTCCTATAGGCAGAGAACGATGAGTTTCTGGGCAAATGGCTCTTGCCTGACAGCCTGTCTTATTAAACTGATTGATAGCATAAAGGATGAGAGTTTGAAGATGAATTTTATAACTAGATTCTGCTTGCTCTAAGCTGAGCAAATATAAGGTCATGTAGCAAGATCAGCTAGCCGATTGCCTTCTGTCAAGGGCCCAGATTAATGTGTGCCAGTAGATGACTTATAAAACACAGGGAAGTTCTGCTTTGTAGTAAAAGTTGTAACTTAAATAAAAGTGAAGATATGGTAGCTTTGTTTAGAGCCAGAGTAGCAGTTTCAATATCTGGGAAAAGTTAAACTACATATTGTGAATCAGAGTAGAGAATACAAGGGCAGTCTTGTAACTTAGTGAAGGCAAAAATCGCAGCAATTAGTTCTGTCCTCTGTGCAGAAGTTTCAGAGGTTTCTTGAGTAAAAGTTTCACCATTAATGATAGTTACAGCCTTGCCTTTTGCAGATCCACCAGTAATAACTAAAACTGCACTGGCCAAGGGCTCAACGGAATACTGAAAGGAAAAGATAATCTGTAGAGTTTTCAAAAACTGTAACAAAGGATGACTGGGAAAATGGTATAAACTCTGGCCTGTAAAGTGAATTTGCACCATCTGCCAATCTTCTGAAAGTAAAAGAACTTAGGTCAGTTGTTCATTATTACAAGGCCCTGTAATGTTAGAAACATCTAAACCCATTATTTCTTTACTGCACTTGGGCCCTTTGGAACTCTCATGAGTCACCAGAATACTCTAGGAAGTACAGTTTTCTAGGAGTGACAGGCAGATGGATGCACTCCAAGAGACCATTGCCATAGCCCTCCTGTAGGTGTACAAACAGTAGGCAGTACTGTAAAGCCCCATGGATCATCAAGTTTTATCCTCAGTAATTGTTGTTTATTAATGCACTGTTGCCTCCTCAGTCCACAAGCCACCTTTAAGGGTGTCAAATGAGGCTCAAGCATACTCAGTGGTTAATTTAAAAAAGAACAAATCCTGTTAATTTCCCTAAAGTTCTTTGAAAGTCAGTTAATGTAGTTACTTCGCTTTTATCAAGCTTTAAAAGCTGATGGGCCACAGTGTCTGAATAACTAACTCTCCCCAAAAGGTTTGCAACTTTATGACTGAGAAAGTGGAATACACTATGAAAAAAATATGTTATAGAACACATACAGAATCTGCTTTGGAAACATGATGTAATTATAATTTTAGCTTGAACATAAATATCACATGCTTTGCTCTGTTCGTTAGATGAATACGCGAATCTGTGCATTTTAAAGAGCCCATATATCCTTCTGAGTCTTAAAGCACCAGTACGTGGAGTGTATTCAGTAAAGCATGGGGGACTTGCACCCTGATCCATCTGACTTATTTTTACATAGATTCTGAAAAGAAGAGAACAATGGAATGCAGACTTAGAGAGAGTTGGCAGGGTCACCAGACACCTTTCACATCGAAGTATGTCACTGATAAGTTATGGCATTTGATAATGACTATGACAGACACCTGTGTAACAGAAAAGGACAATGTAATGAGAATCTGGGTTCCTTGGCTTTATTCCTTGCAAATGTGTTTGACTCCTGTTCAGTCCTTTCAAATTCCTTCTCATGGCCACTGACATATCATATAGATTGGGGATAAAATAAAATGTCATCACCCACCACAACTCCCCTTCAGGGTTTTCAAGAGATGACATGTCTAACACAGCAAGGTTCATGTGTGAGTTGTAAAAACTAGTAACTCCTTTCCTCATACTAACAATAGGATTCAGTGAAAGATGCCTGGGGAGAAAGAGAGAGAACTGCACACCCAGGGGACCCGGACTTAAACCTGTGCAAGAGAAAGAGATCCCACATGAGCAGTTGGCTTTACTGGTTGCAGACGGCAGTACCCGTGTGAGGGACCGTGGAAGAAGTGCTTTGTTCCTGCCATCTGTAGGAAGCATCTGCAAGCAGCTGGACTCCTGCTAGGGACATGGGAAGGCATGCCAGCTGCAGCTTCAGAAAAGACACAGGGATGTGAACCACAGAATCCTGCATCAGTCAAGAACTGCAGAAAGGAAATGAAGAAATGATGGAGTCTCTGCTTAGATATGGAGGGAGCAAACTGGAAGAATTCAGTGAAGACCAGAAGAAAGCATCATCAGGTCATGGCAGAATCTAACACAAACTACTATCTAAAAGGAATGAACATTTGCTGCAAATATTTCACTAAGGGAGACCTGTGTGTGTGTGTGTGTGTGTGTGTGTGTGTGTGTGTGTGTGTGTGTGTGTGTATGTGTGTGTAATTAATATATATATTATATCACATACATATCATATATAATATATATATATATATTATTGGATATTTTCTTTATTTACATTTCCAATGTTATCCCCTTTCCCAGTTCCCCCCCTCCCGGAAACTCCCTATTACTTCCCCCCTCCCCCTGCTTCTATGAGGGTGTTTCTCCACCCACTTACCCATCCACTCCTGCCTTCCCGCCCTCGATTCCCCTACACTGAGGCATCTTCCAACCTTCATAGGACCAAGGACCTCTCATCCCATTGATGCCTGACAAGGCCATCCTCTGCTACATATGCGGCTGGAGTCATGTGTACTCCCTGGTTGGTGGCTTAGTCCCTGGGAGCTCTGGGGGGTCTGGTTGGTTGATATTGTTCTTCTTCCTATGGGGTTGCAAATCCCTTCAGCTCCTTCAATCCTTTCTCTAACTCCTCCATTGGAGACTCTGAGCTAAGTCCAATGTTTGGCTGCAAGCATCCTCCTCTGTATTTGTCAGGCTCTGGCAAGGCCTGTTGGGAGACAGCCCTATCAGGCTCCTTTCAGCAAGCATTTCTTGGCAGCCACAATAGTGTCGGGGTTTGGTGACTGTATATGGGATGAATCCCCAGGTGGGACAGACTCTGGATGGCCTTTCCTTCAGTCTCTACTCTACACATGGTCATATTTGGTACATATTTGCTTCCATGAGTATTTTATTCCCCTTTCTAAGATGGACCGAAGCACCCACATTTCGATCTTCCTTCCTCTTGAGCTTCATGTGGTCTGTGAATTGTATCTTGGGTATTATGAACTTTTGGGCTAATATCCACTTATCAGTGAGTGCATACCATTTGTGTTCTTTTCTGATTGGATTACCTCACTCAGGATGATATTTTTTAGTTCCATCTATTTGCCTGCGAATTTCATGAATTCAGTTTTTAAAAGCTGAGTAGTATTCCCTTGTGTAGATGTACCACATTTTCTGTATCCATTCCTTTGTTGAAGGACATCTGGGTTCCTTCCATCTTCTGGCTATTATAAATATGGCTGCTATTAACATAGTGGAGCATGTGTCCTTGTTATATGTTGGAGAATCTTTTGGGTATATGCCCAGGAGTGGTATAGTTGGGTCCTCAGGTAACACTATGTCCAATTTTCTGAGGAACTGCCAGACTGATTTCCAGAATAGTTGTACCAGCTTGCAATCCCACCAACAATGGAAGTGTTCCTTTTCCTCCACATCCTAACCAGCATCTGCTGTCACCAGAGTTTTTGATCTTAGCCATTCTGACTGGTGTGAGGTGGAATCTCAGACTTGTTTTGATTTGCATTTCCCTGATGACTAAGGATGTTGAGCATTTCTTTAGGTGCTTCTTGGCCATTCGAGTTTCCTCAGTTGAAAATTCTTTGTTTAGCTCTGTACCCCATTTTTTAATGGAGTTATTTGGTTCTCTGGAGTCTAACTTCTTGAGTTCTTTGTAAATATTGGATATTGGCCCTCTATTGGACATAGGATTGGTAAAGATCTTTTCTCAATCTGTTGGTTGCCATTTTGTCCTATTGACAGTGTCTTTTGCCTTACAGAAGGTTTGCAATTTTATGAGGTCCCATTTGTTGATTCTTGATCTTAGAACGTAAGCCATTGGTGTTCTGTTCAGGAACTTTCCCCTGTGCCCATTTGTTCGAGGTTCTTCCCCAGTTTCTCCTCTATAAATTTCAGTGTATCTGGTTTTATGTGGAGGTCCTTGATCCACTTGGATTTGAGCTTTGTACAGGGAGATAGGAATGGATCAATTTGAATTCTTCTATATGCTGATCGCCAGTTGAACCAGCACCATCTGTTGAAAATGCTGTCTTTTATTCACTGAATGGTTTTAGCTCCTTTGTCAAATACCAAGTGACCGTAGGTGTGTGGGTTCATTTCTGGGTCGTCAATTCTATTCCACTGATCTACCTGACTGTCACTGTACTAATACCATGCAGTTTTTTGTTTTGTTTTTGTTTTTGTTTTTGTTTTTAATCACTATTGCTTTGCAATACAGCTTGATGTCAGGGATGGTGATTCCCCCAGATGTTCTTTTATTGTTGAGAATAGTTTTCAATATCCTGGGCTTTTGTTATTCCAAATTAATTTGCAAATTACTCTTTCTAACTCTATGAAGAATTGATTTGGAATTTTGATTGGGATTGCACTGAATCTGTAGATTGCTTTGGGCAATCTGGCCATTTTTACTATATTAATCCTGCCAATCCATGAGCATAGGAGATTTCTCCATCTTCTGATATCTTTGATTTCTTTCTTCAGAGACTTGAAGTTCTTGTCATATAGATATTTCCCTTGCTTGGTTAGAGTCACACCAAGGTATGTAATATTATTTGTAACTATTGTGAAGATTGTCATTTCCCTAATTTCTTTCTCAGCCTGTTTATCCTTTGAGTAGAGGAAGGCTACTGATTTGTTTGAGTTAATTTTATAGCCATCCACTTTGCTGAGGTTTTTTTTTTTTTTTTTTTTATCACTTTTAGGAGTTCACTGGTGGAATTTTTGGGGTTGCTTAAGTATATGGTCATATTATGTACAAATACTGATATTTTGACTTCTTCCTTTCCAATATGTATCCCTTTAACCTCCTTTTGTGGTCTAATTGCTCTAGCTAGAACTTCAAGTACTATATTGAATAGATAGGGAGAGAGTGGGCAGCCTTGTCTAGTCCCTGATTTTAGTGGGATTGCTTCAAGTTTTTCTCCATTTAGTTTGATATTGGCTACTGGTTTGCTGTATATTGCTTTTACTATGTTTAGGTATGGGGCTTGAATTCCTGATCTTTCCAAGACTTTTAACATGAAAGGATGTTGAATTTTGTCAAATGCTTTTTCAGCATCTAATGAAATGACCATGTGTTTTTTTTCTTTGAGTTTGTTTATGTAGTGGATTAAGATGATGGATTTCCGTATACTGAGCCATCCCTGCATCCCTGGGATGAAGCCTACTTGATCATGATGAATGATCATTTTGATGTGTTCTTGGATTCGGTTGACAAGAATTTTATTGAGTATTTTTGCATCAATATTCCTAAGGGAGATTGGTCTGAAGTTCTCTTTCTTTCTTTGGTCTTTGTGTGGTTTAGATATCAGTGTAATTGTAGCGTCATAGAACGAATTGGGTAGTGTTCCTTCTGTTTCTATTTTGTGGAATAGTTTAAGAGTATTGGTATTAGGTCTTCTTTGAAGGTCTGATAGAATTTTTCACTAAACCCATTTGGTCCTGGACTTTTTTTGATTGGGAGACTTTTAATGACTGTTTCTATTTCTAGGGCTATGAGACTGTTTCAATGGTTTATCTGATCTTGTTTTAACTTTGGCATCTGGTATCTGTCTAGAAAATTGTCCATTTCATCCATATTTTCTAATTTTGTTGAGTATAAGTTTTGTAGTAGGATCTGATGATATTTTGAATTTCCACAGTTTCCATTGTTATGTCTCTCTTTTCATTTCTGATTTTATTAATTTGGTACTGTCTCTGTGCCCTCTGGTTAGTCTGGCTAAGCGATTATCTGTCTTGTTGATTTTCTCAAAGAACCATCTCCTGGTTTTGTTGATTCTTTGTATAGTTCTTTTTGTTTCTATTTGGTTGATTTTAGCCCTGAGTTTGATTATTTCCTGCCATCTACTCCTCTTGGGTGTATTTGCTTCTTTTTGTTCTAGAGCTTTCAGGTGTGCTGTTAAGCTGCTAGTGTATGCTCTCTTCAGTTTCTTTTTGGAGGTACTCAAAGCTATGAGTTTTCCTTTTACCATTGCTTTCATTGCATCTCATAGGTTTTGGTATGATGTATCTTCATTTTCATTAAATTCTAAAAAGTCTTTAATTTCTTCTTTTTTTAAATTCTTCCTTGTCCAAGTTATCATTGAGTAGAGCATTGTCCATTCTTTTGTTGGTATTTAAGACAAACCTTAGTCCATGGTGATCGGATAGGATGCATGGGATAATTTCAATCTTCTCATAACTGTTGAGGTTTGTTTTGCGACCAATTATATGGTCAGTTTTGGAGATGGTACCATGAGGTGCTGAGAAGAAGGTATATTCTTTTGCTTTAGGATGGAATGTTCGATAAATATCTGTTAGATCCAGTTGGTTCATAACTTCTGTTGGTTTCACTCTGTCTCTGTTTAGTTTCTGTTTCCATGATCTGTCCATTGCTGAGAGTAGGGTGTTGAAGTCTCCCACTATTATTGTATGGAGTGTGATTTATGCTTTGAGCTTTACTAAAGTTTCTTTTATGAATGTGGGTGCTCTTGCATTTGGAGCATAGATGTTCAGAATTGAGAGTTCATCTTGGTAGATTTTTCTTTTGATGAGTATGAAGTGTCCTTCCTTATCTTTTTTGATAACTTTTGGTTGAAAGTTGATTTTCTTCAATATTAGAATGGCTACTCCAGCTTGTTTCGTAGGACCGTTTGCTTGGAAAATTGTTTTCCAACTTTTACTCTGAGTTAGTGTTTGCCTTTGTCACTGAGGTGCATTTCCTGTATACAGAAAAATGCTGTGTCCTGTTTACATATCCAGTCTCTTCGTCTATGTCTTTTGTTGGGGAACTGAGACCACTCATGTTAAGAGATGTTTAGGAAAAATGATTGTTACTTTCTGTTATTTTTGTTATTAGAGGTAGAATTATGTCTGTGTGGCTATCTTCTTTTGAGTTTGTTGAAAGATTAATTTGTTGCTTTTTCTAGGGTGTAGTTTCCCTCCTGTTGTTTTCCATCTATTATCCATTGTAGGACTGGATTTGTGGAAAGATATTGTGTAAATTTGTATCATGGAATATCTTGTTTTCTCAGTCTACAATACTTGAGAGTTTTGCTGGGTATAGTAGCCTGGGCTAGCATTTGTGTTCTCTTAGGGTCTGTATGACATCTGTCCAGGATCTTCTAGCTTTCATAGTCTCTGGTGTAATTCTGGTAGGTCTGCCTTTATATGTTACTTGAACTCTTTCCCTTGCTATTTTTAACATTCTTTCTTTGTTTAATGAGTTTGGTGTTTTAATTATGTGATGGGAGGAATTTCTTTTCTGGTTCAGTGTATTTGGAGTTCTATAGGCTTCTTGTATGTTCATGGACATCTCTTTCTTTAGGTTAGGAAAGTTTTCTTCTATAATTTTGCTGAAGATATTTACTGGCCCTTTAAGTTGGAAATCTTCACTCTCTTTGTACCTATTATCCTTAGGTTTGGTTTTCTTATTGTGTCCTGGATTTCCTGGATGTTTTGGGTTAGGAGCTTTTTGCTTTTTGCATTTTCTTTGACTGTTGTGTCAATGTTTTCTATAGTATCTTTTGCACTTGAGATTCTCTCTTCTATCTCATATTCTGTTGGTGATGCTTGCATCTCTGACTCCTGATCTCTTTCCTAGGTTTTCTAACTCCAGGGTTGCCTCCCTTTGTGACTTTTTTATTGTTTCTATTTCCATTTTTAGATCCTGGATGGTTTTGTTCATTTCCTTCACCTGTTAGATTGTGTTTTCCTGTAATTCTTTAAGGGATTTTTGTGTTTCCTCTTTAAAGGTTTCTAGTTGTTTACCTGTGTTCTTCTGTCCTTCTTTAAGGGAGTTATTTATGTCCTTCATGAGAAGTGATTTTAGATCCAAATCTTGCTTTTCCTGTGTGATGTTGTATCCAGGACTTGCTATGGTGGGAGAATTGGGTTCTTATGATTCCAAGTAACCTTGGTTTCTGTTGTTTATGTTATTTTGCTTGCCTCCCAACATCTGGTTATCTCTAACCTCCCTGCCCTCCCCATATCTGACTGGAGCCTGTCATTACTGTGATCCTGGTTGTGTCAGAACTCCTCAGAATCCAGGTTTCTCTGTGATCCTGTGATTCTGAGATCCTGGGTGTGTCAAAGCTCTTGGGTGTCAAGCTGCCTCTGGGACCATGAGATCCTGGTGTGACCAAGCTCCTGGGATCCCGGGATCCTGAGCATGTTAGAGCACCTGGGAGTGGAGTTTCCTCTGGGTGTTGTGGGACTGGCTGTGGAGTTTGAGGCCAAGGTCTGCTCAGGGCACTGGCCCAGAACGAAAAGGTGTGTGTGTGTTTGTGTGTTCTGATTCAGCCTTAGCACATACCTTCAACCCAAGAGCTTTCAGTTTACTATAAACAAGTAGATGTGATGTGGCTCAGCCCTAGAACACATCTTTATCCCAGGAACCTTCTGTAAATAAGAGCTGAATAAAGTCAACAATAATAATAGGTCAAGAGCTGGAGCAAACAACCATTTGACATGAAGTAAACATAAGAACATCCAGGAAAGAGCAAGGAGGGTCTTTGAGTTGAAGGCATTTAAGACATCATGGAGGAGGTTTTCCCTTCAGGGACTTTGGTGGAAGGTAGGAAGGTCAGGTGTGCTTTCTCTGGCTCTCTGAGCTAACAGACTTTCACCACAGCCTATGGCACAGCATATTTATTTGGTAAACCAAATGTTTGGGATTTGGTTTAAAAACAACATAATTACACTGGACTTTTAATTTTATGTCATATTTTAAAAGTTTATTTTAGGGCTTGAGAGATGGCTCAGCTGTTAAGAGCACTGGCCATTTGCTCTTCCAGAAGTCCTGAGTTCAATTCCCAGCAATCACATGGTGGCTCACAACCATCTGTATTGGGATCCGATGCCCTCTTCTGGTGTGTCTGAAAACAGCTACAGTGTACTCATATAAATGAAATAAACAAACCTCTTTTTTAAAAAAGAGATTATTTTAAAGTTCTTTGAGGTGGGTGTTTTAGGATGTACTTTAATAGTATATACAGAAGACTAAACAATGAGAAATATAATTGGTCTTTTCCCTATCTTGTTTCTGTAAATAAATTTCATTTGAAACACAATTTTGGATACACATGAGATATTAAATAATTTAAAATTAATGACTCTTAACTTATAGATTTTAATTGCTATTCTTTTAACAATTGACATTAAATTAGAAAATGCAAGTTTTAAATGGTGTGAAATAGGCTCTGTATCAGTAGTAAAGTAAGCACTGCAGTTAAAATCTTTCATGATTGACAATCATCCCTTCTGCTGAGAGAGTGTATGTGGCTTGGGTCCTTATTTCAACACTCTGCCAAATTGGTACAATATGAAAGATTCATATGAGAAACACTGTTCAAAAATTAAAGGAAATAAGAGATGTTTTATTCTGGATCCAAGCATGACTTCGGTATGTTCTTTTAGCTTTTCCTGGGGAAAAAAACACTAATGCTCATTCACTCCAGGTTAGAACCAATATAGAACATTTCACTAACCACCAACTTGGTGTGAAATGTGAGTTTACGGAGCTTCCTTCAAAGCTAGGAGAAATGTTATTACAAGAGATTTGGTGACCCCGCTAGAAAAAAATGACAGCCTTACAGAAGCTTTGCAATTTCATGAGGTCCCATTTGTCGATTCTTGATCTTAGAGCATAAGCCATTGGTGTTCTGTTCAGGAACTTTTCCCCTGTACCCACGTGTTCCAGACTTTTCCCCATTTTCTCTTCTATTAGATTCAGTGTATCTGGTTTTATGTGAAGGTCCTTGATCCACTTGGACTTCAGCTTTGTACAGGGAGATAGGAATGGATCAATTCTCATTCTTCTACATGGAGACTGCCAGTTGAATCAGCACCATTTGTTGAAAATGCTGTCTTTTTTCCACTGGATGGTTTTAGCTCCTTTGTCGAAAATCAAGTGACCATAAGTGTGTGGGTTCATTTCTGGGTCTTCAGTTCTATTCCATTGATCTACCTGCCTGTCACTGAACCAATACCATGCAGTTTTTATCACTACTGCTCTGTAGTACAGCTTGAGGTCAGGAATGCTGATTCCCCCAGACGTTCTCTTGTTGTTGAGAATAGCTTTTGCTATCCTGGGTTTTTTGTTGTTCCAAAGGAATTTGAGAATTGCTCTTTCTAAGTCTATGAAGAATTGAGTTGGAATTTTGATAGGGATTGCATTGCATCTGTAGATTGCTTTTGGCAGGATGACCATTTTTACTATATTAATCCTCCCAATCCATTAGCATGGGAGATCTTTCCACCTTCTGAGGTCTTCTTTGATTTCTTTCTTCAGAGACTTGAAGTTCTTGTCATACAGATCTTTCACTTGCTTGGTTAAAGTCACACGAAGATATTTTATATTGTTTATGACTATTTATTGTGAAGGGTGTCATTTCCCTAATTTCTTTCTCAGCCTGTTTGTCCTTCGAGTATAGGAAGGCTACTGATTTGTTTGAGTTAATTTTATATCTGGACACTTTGCTGAAGTTGTTATCAGTTGCAGCAGTTCTCTGGTAGAGTTTTTTGGGCAGCCTTGCCTAGTCCCTGATTTTAGTGGGATTGCTTCGAGTTTCTCTCCATTTAGTTTGATGTTGGCTACTGGTTTGCTGTATATTTCTTTTACTATGTTTAGGTATGGGCCTTGAATTCCTGATCTTTCCAAGACTTTTATCATGAAGGGATGTTGAATTTTGTCAAATGCTTTTCCAGCATCTAAGGAAATGACCATGTGGTTTTTTTCTTTGAGTTTGTTTATGTCCTGGATTACATTGATGGATTTCCAGGTGTTGAACCATCCCTGCATCACTGGGATGAAGCCTACTTGATCATGATGAATGATCATTTTGATGTGTTCTTCGATTTGGTTTTCAAGAATTTTATTGAGTATTTTTGCATTGATATTCATAAGGGAAATTGGTCTGAAGTTTTCTTTCTTTGTTGGGTCTTTCTGAGGTTTTGGTATCAGTGTAATTGTGGCCTCATAGAAGGAATTGGGTAGTGTTCCTTCTGTTTCTATTTTGTGGAATAGATTGAAGAGTATTGATATTAGGTCTTCTTTGAAGGTCTGGTAGAATTCTGCAGTGAACCCTTCTGGTCCTGGGCTTTTTTTGGTTGGGAGAGTTTTAATGACTGCTTCTATTTCTTCAGGCATTATGGGACTGTTTAGATGGTTTATCTGATCCTGACTTAATGTTGTTATTTGATACCTGTCTAGAAAATTGTTCATATCATCCAGATTTTGCAGTTTTGTTGAGTATAGGCTTTTGTAGTAGGATCTGATGATTTTTTGAATTTCCTCAGAATCTGTTGTTATGTCTCCCTTTTCATTTCTAATTTTGTTAATTTGGATCCTGTCTCTGTGCCCTCTGGTTAGTCTGGCTAAGGGTTTATCTATCTTGTTGATTTTCTCAAAGAATCAACTCTTGGGTTTGTTGATTCTTTGTATAGTTCTTTTTGTTTCTACTTGGTTAAT
>CM052716.1:5699441-5714804 GCA_028551405.1 Uromys caudimaculatus
GTTGTACCAGAGGAGGAAGCTACACATTGGTGGTGAAAAGGAATTCTCTATAGATGCAATCCTCACCCAGGAAGTCCAGGTTGCTGTAATTCTCCAGCATCACGTCCCTGTATAAATTCCACTGAGCAGGCTCCAGGCATTCCCTCTCTTCTGGAGAGAAATCAATGGCCACATCCCTAAATGATAGCATTTCTTGAAATGAAAAACAGTGAATGATTCCACACTATTAATAACTTAAAACCATTAATAATAAATAAATACCAAAAGACTTCAATGTCAGGAGCCAGTGTCAAGCTCACAAACACTGGTCTGACTGAACAGAAGCAATACATGAAACCACAAATAAGACAGGATGAGGAACCTACAATGTGTCAATCACACAGGACTCTGAGTGGCCCAGAGCTCCTCAATTCCATCTTTAGAGTTTGTGACATAGTATAAGTATTAAAGAAACATTTCCATAAGACTAGACAGGGGCATCACAAAACCTGCAAGCCACATTCAGTGACAGAGGTGGTTGAACAGAACTACCAGACTATATATACAGAAGGCTGGAAGACAAGGCTGTGAATGGAGAGCAATGAACACAGCCTGTCAGGTGAGCAGAGCTGTGTTCCCTCCACAGGTGCCTCAAATCACTAAAATCCCTAAACCCACACCAGTCCTCACACCATCTCATGTCTCCATCCTGAAAGGGGTTCACACTCTCAACATCACTGTCTCAGATGGAACAGGGAGAGTTGACCGTTTCCATTATGTTCCACCCCTCGTTATAGGATTAACATTTCTAGGACAATCAATACAAAGCACAGGGATCCCCCAGTCCCTCTGGTAAGAGAGACTGAAGAGGCCATGATATCCAGAAGCACAGAAAATTTACTGGGAATATAGATGTTGGGTTCAACCACAGGTTTGTCAGTCAGGACAGACAGCTTGTTCACAAAATCCACAAATCAGAACTGTACATTGACCAAGGGTCAGCCAATTGAAAAGGCAGCATGTGTGCAGTCTTACAATGAGGACACCTCTGGTGACCTCTGTTAACACCTTGTGACAGGTTTTACAAGCCCAAGCTTACAACCCCTGAGGCAAATTTTTATCTCTGTTCTATTTAGAGAAATATTAACTCATCCACCATTGAGAAACAGCTCAAGATCCTTTTAGCAAACATGGGTATCAAGCTATTTTCAAGAGAGAAATTAAACAGTTTTCTGAGGAATTCCGAATCCAAGTGAACCTTCTTTGAATCCACAATTTATTCTATAGAAAGTGAGATAAAACATTACACACCTCAGTTTCCCCTTCAGGACTCCACCCTTAAACCTAGCAACTTCTATCACCTCAAAGTAAGATAGGAGTAATAGTATGTGCGATAGTTAAAAACTAGCTCCGGTCCCAACTAAACCATTGTACAACACAGAAAAAAAAAACAAAAAACAAAAAACCAGACAGCTAACAATATTAACCGGACATGCATTCTGCTTCTTTAATCTCTATTACCTGCTGCTTGCTTAGAAAACAAACAAAAATTATGATGCCTCATGTAGCAGAAACTTGCCAGAATTTAGACATTTGTGGTGTGTGCCTTTAAAAGTTCCAACCCCTGGCTTCTCTTTTGCAGTAATTTTCAAACTGGCAAAGGAGATTGTGGCTCTAAATAAGCAGTTTTAGTTGGTGGGTTACTTGGTTTGGTTTTTACCTTTTAATTCCTAGTTTTGTTCGGAAGTTTTTTTCAGTGATCTTGAACCCCTTAACAGACAGTCATAAAGTACAGAAAGGATCAGATCTCCTCTTGACTAAACATACAGAGAAATCCAGTAACATCTATGTGAGAGTGACCCAGCTAAGGAGCAAATGCTTCCACCAGGAAGCTGGAATGTAAACGCCCAACAGCACCAGGTCCAGGCAAAGACCTTCACCCAACCCGCACTGCCCAGGCAATCCTGGTCCTTACAAGCTTCTCCATTCCTGAAGTACCAAACTAGCTCGTCTGACCCAGTGGCATACAGTGAATTCAGGCAGCTAGATGCATTCTAACACAGAGGTCAGTCCCACCACCACCCGCAGCGCCTTCTCCCCCCCCACCCCCAGCCCTGACTAGAAAGCTTCTCCAAATCAGCTCCTCGCCCCCATTATACCCCAGGCGCGTTCCTTCCAGATCTACGCACTCCGCACAGCCCCTGAGGTGTCTGAACCCTGGACCAACCTCCATGTCAGAGATCCAACGGGAGAGCCTAACAGGTCCAGAGTCTGGTCCAGCTTTGGGGAAGAGCCGCACGTGCTTACCAAAAAAATGAACTGTTTACCGGAACTTCCGACCTGTGACGTCACTTTGTTACAGACTACATTTCCCACAAGTCTGTACGATGGCGTTGCAAGAGTTCTGGGAGAGCGAGTTGTACTACTAAATGGTCCTGGATTTCTGCATTGATATCTGTGTGCAATGTAGTGTCACCTCGTTAGGGAACATGGAGACCACGAACGGTGTCCAGTTCCTCCATTTCTGTGGCCCAGCTAAAAGGGGAAGGGGATTTTAGTAGCAAAGTTCATAATTACTTCATTTCCGTGGAATTTACAGCGATTTGAGGAACTGCCTCACTTCCAGCTGAGTGGCAATAAGCTAGTTTGAAGAAACCAGAGCAAGCGTTAATCATTTCAGAAGAATTTTATAAATTTCTGGAGGAGGGAAGTTGCCAGGAGCTTATCTTTTAGTAATTGAGAGTGGGTGCCTAGCACAACATAGAGTTTTGCTTGAAAAAATGTGACTTTGTCAGGTGTTGTGGATATGCCTTTAGTCACTTGAGAGGCAGAGACAGGAGAAACTCTAGTCCCAGGAGAGTCAGAGGCATATAGCAAGACTGTCCCCGCAAAAAAAGAGGAGGGAGAGAAATATCATGTCCGAAGTTTTACTTATAATACCGGAAGCAGTAACCTAATGTGGGGATGAGCATTATCTGTTTACAATTATTTTTGAAACCCCCTTGGGTGCTCTTGCTTATGCTTCCAGCTGCTCTGGAGCTTATGGCAGAAAGTTCCTGAATCCAAAGCAAGTAGGGGAAACTATGGAGACTATTTCTAAATCAAAAGTGGAAAAACAGATAGGGAGCTTCCTTAGGGGCAAAGCACTAGCCTCGAATGAAGGAGGCTTTGGCTTAATACTCAGTACTGCACATACATAAGGGAGCCTTGATCTCCTGTATTGATACCCTGTGAATAGTTGTCAGTGTACTGAGTTACCAGGATGGTAAGAGAAAGAGACACTGCAAGATGTGATAAGCTTTAGCAAAAGCACTAGGGGAATCAGCTTCTGAGGAACTGACTGCCGGGAGTTTTGCAGGAGAATTTTATCAAGTGTTACAGCAAGGGCCTTTTAGCAAGTCTATTCCAGCATATCAAAACCTCTTATCTAGCCAGGCAGTGGTGGCCCACACCTTTAATCCCAGCACTTGGGAGGCAGAGGCAGGTGAATTTCTGAGTTCAAGGCCAGCCTGGTCTACAGAGTGATTTCCAGGACAGCCAGGGCTACACAGAGAAACCCTATATCGAAAACACCAAAACAAAACAACAACAACAAAAAAGAAAAAAACAAAACCTCCTATCTGATCTAGGAGTTGCCTCAGAGAATCATTACATAAGCAAACAGTCACGATAAGAAGGCCAGTTTTGCTGCTAGCTTTGGCAGTACATATACTAAAAGTGGAGTGATTTTATCATGGCTCCTATGCAAAGATGAATGCAAATTAGTGAAGTGTTCCATATTTGTAAGCCTATACACCTATGGAAACTGGATCTTTGACAAAGAAGACAAAACCCTACAGTGGATGGTGCTGGTCTAACTGGATGTCTACAAGTAGAAGAATGAAAACAGGTCCATATTTATTACCTTGCTATAAAGCTCAAGTCCAAGTGGATCAAGGGCCGCCACATAACACCAGATACACTTTATCTAATAAAAGAGAAATTGGGAATAGCCTCGAGCACATTAACACAGGGGAGAATTTCTTGGACAGAAAACCAATGGCTCAGGCTCTAAGATCAACAATTGACAAATGGGACCTCATGAAACTGAAAAGCTTCTGTAAGGCAAAGGACACTGTCAATAGGACAAATGGTAACCTACAGATTGGGAAAAGATCTTTATCAGCCCTGCATCCAATAGAGAGCTAATATCCAACATTTATAAAGAACTCAAGACATTAACCAAAAATCCCAAATACAATTTAAAAATGGGGTACAGAGCTAAACATAGAATTCTTAACCAAGGAATCTCAAATGTCCAAGAAGTACATGAAGAAATATTAAACATCCTAAGTTATCAGGGAAATGCAAACCAAAATGACCCTAAGATTCTACCTTAAACCAATCAGAATGGCTAAGATCAAAAACTCAAGTTACAGCACAGGCTGGCAAGGATGTGGAGAAAGAGAAACACTCCTCTATTGCTGGTGGGATTCCAAACTATTATACCCACTCTGGAATTCTGTTGGTTCCTCAGAAAATTGGAAATAGTTCAACCTGAAGATCCAGCTATACTGCTCCTGAGCATATACTTGTGTCGGAGACCAACAGGCTTGGGTCTGACTATTAGGCCTGAGTTTCAGTTTCCTAGGCCCGGCCCCTTCTGGCTTCCTAGAAATCAGGTGACCAGCCTGCGGTTTTAGAGATATTCCGTTTGTCCCTGCCTGCGGATTTAGGGAGATCTTGTGATATCCTGTTATCATGTTTTTGTGACATCTGGCAGGAATGTTGAACTTCCCCACCCCTGTTACTTCCCACCTCGAGTACTTTATATACTGCTTCAAAAGTAAAGTTCTTTGGAGTTTGATCAGATTACCGTCTTGCTCCCAGGTATCTCTGTCTCTTGACCCTTCTTTCATCCGACAGTTCCCTCCTTGGACCCTCGTTGAACGTCCCTCGGGTCAGGACATACCTGAAAGATACTCCAGCATAGTACAAAAACATATGCTCAAAATGTTCATAGCTGCCTTTTTCATAATATCGAGAAACTGGAAGCAACCCAGATGTCCTTCAACTAAAGAATGGATACAGAAAATGTGGTTCATTCACACAATGAAATACTATTCAGCCATTAAAAATGAGGATATCATGAATTTTGCAGGCAAATGGATAGAACTAGAAAATATCATACTGAGTAAGGTAACCCAGAACCAAATGGACAGGCATGGGATGTACTTATTGATAAGTAGATGTTAGCCAAAAAATACAGATGCCCATTGTACTGGCTGGTTTTGTGTCAACTTGACACAAGCTGGAGTTATCACAGAGAAAGGAGATTCGGGTGAGAAAATGCCTCCATAAGATCCAGCTGTAAGGCATTTTCTCAATTAGTGATCAAGGGGGAAGGGCCCCTTGTGGGTGGTACCATCTGTGGGTAGGTAGTCTTGGGCTCTATAAGAAAGCAGACTGAGCAAGCCAGGGGAAGCAAGCCAGTAAGCAGCACCCCTCCATGGCCTCTGCATCAGCTCCTGCCTCCTGACCTGCTTGAGTTCCAGTCCTGACTTCCTTTCGTGATGACCAGCAACATGGAAGAGTAAGCTCAATAAACCCTTTCCTCCCCAACTTGCTTCTTGGTCATGATGTTTTGTACAGGAATAGAAACCCTGACTAAGACACCCATGATATAACCCACAGTCAGTAAGAAGTTTAACAAGACAGAAGGTCCAAGTTAGGATGCTTCAATTCCACTTAGAAGGGGAAACAAAATAATCATGCGGGGCAGAAGGAAGGAGGGACCTGGGTGGGAAAGGGGAGGGGAAAGGGAAAAGGAGGCAGGATCAGGTATGGAACGAGACAGGGGAATGAATGAAAATATGTGGCTTCTGAAGATGGCAGTAGGGAGGACCTCTAGAAAGTCCAAGAGACCAGGGATGTATTAAGCTCCACGGACTCAATGGGGGTGACCTTAGCTGAAATGTCTAACAGTGGGGAGATGGAACCTGAAGAAACCACCTCCAGTAGTTAGACAGGGCACCCAGTGGAGAAATGGGGGACAGCAACTCACCTTCAAAATTTTTGACCCAGAATTGTTCTTGCCTGAAATAAATGCAGGCAAAACAAATGGAGCAGAGACTAAAGGAAAGGGCGACCAGTAACTGGCCCAACTTGGTATCATCTATCTCATGGGCAGGCACCAAACCCTGACATTATTACTGATGCTATGTTGTGCTTGCAGACAGGAGTCTAGCATGGCTGTCCTCTGAGAGGCTCTACTAGCAGCTGACTGAGACAGATGTAGATACTTAAAGCCAACCATTGGACTGAGGTTGGGGACCCTATAGAAGAGTGAGGGGAAGGACTGAAGGAGCAAAAAGAAACGACAACACCATAGAAAGACTAACCATTCCAACTAGCCTGGAACCCTGGGGTCTCCAAGAGACTAACCACAAACCAAAGAGCATACACAGGCTGGTCCGAGGTCACTAGCACATATGTAGTTGATGAATGCCTTCTGTGGCTTTAGTGGGAGAGAATTTGCTGAATATTGTAGAGACTTTATGCCTCAGGGAAGGGAGATGCAGAGGGTGGGGAGCACCCTCTCAGAGGGGAAGGGAAAGAGAGATGGGGTGAAATACTCTGGGAGTGGGGACAGGGAATAGGGGGCAACATTTGGGATGTAAATGAAGAAAACATTTAATTAAAAAAAAAAATGCCAGGTTTGCCAGGACTGTTTTAAGACTGAGGTCATGCTAACCTTCAGAAATTCCAAAAGAAGAATCTTGAGGGTTGTGGGCCCACATTTAACTTTACAATACACACACACACACACACACACACACACCCCTCACTTTTCTGCCCCTCCCCCACCAGGTTGTGGTTCCAAGTCCTGCTTCCTCCCTCAGGGAGTCCAGGTGCTGCTGCACACCAAGCTGGAAGGAAGAAGTGGAACTGGAACAGGTGGGGTCTGCAGGATGCCAGCTCAAGTGGGAGTGCTGGGAAGGGGTGGGAGGGATGGTCTCTGAGGATTTAGTGTTACAGCTCTCTTTAGACAGCTCTCATAGACGATCTCTAGTGAAACAGCTTGTGCACATACACTTTATTCAGGGTGGACCAGGGCTGTTTATGAATCTTGGAGAGTGGGAAGGAGCTTTCAGGGTAAATGCCAATCATTGGCTGGAACTTGAAGAACTGGGAACGCCTCATTTGCATGGAGAGGCATTCCAGAAATCCTTGATACTTGCTGGGTATGATCCTGTGGGGATGGGTTGGGGAGGAAATCGTACTTGTTGAATTGGCAAGGACTATATGTCCTTCTGTAAGATCTGGCCCTTTTATGAGGAAGGCAATGACATTCTTTCTCCTAAGAAATGGGTGACTTTGACCTGGCCCAGGGCCAAGAGTAGAAACTACATGCCCAGGCAAAAATCCCACCCAGCTACATCCTACGGGTGACTTTGACCTGGCCACAGGACCAGAGGCAAAAACGTTTCAGGAACCAGAAACGTTTTGCAACCAACCTGTGAATAGCTTAGAACAAACCTCACTTCCCCATAATGCAAATTCTTTCGTTCCCCACCCCTTGCTTTGTAAACTCTCTGTTTTATGAGCCTTTTCCTGAGTTGTATTTCCTTCATTGCCTTGGGGATGTTTCTTCTTTTAAATACCCCCCACTTCAGCTGCTAGGGGTCGAACTCCTCTGCCTCTGCGTAGGTTACGTGTTCGACCCCAGTGCACTGGCCTTTCTGCGGTCTGCCGCCGCTCCCGAATTAAACCTCGTGTGATTGCAGCAAGGACGGTCTTTCATGAGTTCTTGGGGGGTCGCGCCGTCCCGAGACTTGAGTGAGGGTCTCCCCGATTTGGGGGGTCTTTCACTTCCTCAGGTAAAGGGTCTGGGGGTCAGGCTCCCCAAATAAAATCAGATAGAGAAGAGGAAGCCTGCTAGAAAAGGGAGTCCTCCATTTTGCAGAGGAGCTATCTGGACATGGTAGACAGCAATCTTAAATAGCAGGGTTTCTCAGTATCTCCCTCTGTTTTACTTATAATGGAGAGGTGTTATAGTAGTCCTCAGCCTCTGTGTTGGATACAGTTTGGTATTGAATCAGAGCTCTATTGGCAGTGATATTTTTTTCTTTTTCTTTTTTAATTAATTAATGAATTTATTTACACTCCAGATTTTATCCCCCCCAAACCACCCTCTTGCTGCTCCACATCCCATACCTCCTTCCCACGACCCCTGTCTCCACGAGGATGTCCCCACCCCCAACCCCATCTGACCTCTAAACTCTCTGAGGCCTCCAGTCTCTTGAGAGTTAGGTGCATCATCTCTGACTGAACCCAGACCCAGCAGTCCTCTGCTGTATATGTGTTGGGGGCCTCATATCAGCTGGCGTATGCTGCCTGGTTGGTGGTCCAGTGTCTGAGAGATCTCGGGGGTCCAGATTAATTGAGACTGCTGGTCCTTCTACAGGATCACCCTCCTCCTCAGCTTCTTTCATCCTTTCCCTGGGCAGTGATTTCTGTAGTGCTACTTATCTGCCATTTTAAAAATTGGGCGAGGCAGGGTGCCAGGTGAAACAGGGCTTCCCTGGCCAGGACAGGGCCAAGGAGGGGAAGAAGCCAAGTCACAAGGTATGAGGCAGGCTGACTACATGACAAGCTTCAAATTGGCATTTCAGAAGACTAGGCCTAAATTTCTGTTTCTAAGAACTGGGCAAGTCTAGACAAGCCCAGGCCTCAGAAGCTGCCCAGTCACCTGACCTGAGGCAAGAACAATGGGTCAGCAGCAGTTTCCAGAGTTCCTCAGCAAGTTTCCAGACTACTCCAGCAATGGTTATGGAATGTCCCTAGAGATAGAGCCTATGATCGAGGTCACCTACCCTCCCCAGAATTCCCCTAATGTGCCTTAAATCAGGCCTGCAAGCTCACTTGGGTGTCTCCACCTTGGAATGAGAGACTCCACTGTTGCGGGAAATATTTAAAAATGAACCGGCCAACTCTCCCCAATCCTGACTGCCACTGTCTGCCCCAGCGTGCCAGCAATTATCTCCAGCTAGCTCCCACCAGCTCTGTCCCACATTCCAGTAACTAAATTGATCTGTCAACATCAAGGTTCGACATCTCAATACCCAGTAACCCAGTAAAAACAAGACTCAATGCTTATAGTTAGCCAATCAGATTTATATATCAATAAAGTCTCAATTTACAAGATGCCAATACAGTATTTCTAAACTAATTGATAATGATAAAAGCTTTATCCCAATTATTCTAACCTTATGATATTACAACAACTCGTCGCTGATAAATGCCAGACTGGTTCATGTCCGCTGCCATCTTCCTTCTCCTCTCTCCCCTGACACTCTCCCAGTCTCTGCAATTCTTAGCGCTGCCTCCCTTTTCCCTGTCTAATCACAGGCCTCCAGTTACCTTAATGTGATTGGACAGGGAAAATCCTGTGACACACCTGCCTGCTGCCATGCTCCCTGCAGAGGACTGTTTAGCACTTTAACCACAAGCAGGAAAGAAAACTTCCTTTTGGGTTGTCTCACAGCAGTTAGAAAGACACCCTGTTCTGTGATTTTTTTTTTTTTCCAATGTAGAAGAAAGAGAAAGACTGCCTACTCACATCGGAGCTGGTTCTAGTTGCAGCCAAAATTCCAGCCAAGCCCCATATCTTCATGAAGCAGTGAGTTAGCACTGGGGTTGCTGATAGGAGTGTGCTCGAGGGATGAGTCAGGAACAGGGAGGACTCAAACAGCAGCTTAAGCAGCAGGAGCACTACTAAAGATCTGACTGGAGCTGGGTAAGAATCAGGGGTGCTCCATGACTGCAGCTCACTGAATGCCATGCAGGACGCTCCTGTAATGAGCGAGTCTCCTCATCTACAGTTCTATTTATATAACCTTCAGCAGGGTCTCCTACATCTTGTAAAAGCCTATGAATTCCCAAGATCTATCACATGCTAATTTCCCTAAGGTTGAGGAGGCTGCCTTTTAGAAGTTGTGAAAGAGTACAGAAGATAACTGATTTTTAGGTTCCAGCTTTGTCATGGATTTTGGATTTGTTGGTGCATAAAAACATGAAACATTCATTACAGACAGTATTAATTCCAATGAACGACTCAGATTCTGTTCTGAACTTCCATATAAAGTGTGCAGAAGCTCATGGGCTGTGTACTCGTCAGGTCTTGCTAATTTTGGTGTGTGATCATACTTTATATTTTCAACACTTTACACAATCGCGTTTAAAATTTAAAAAGAGAGAAATGAGCAGTGCCACTGGAGAGTGAGTCTCTACTACACTCTTCATCTTATGTTGGTCCTTTGAGAAGCTTCCCTGAGAGACTATAGCTCTGAAAAATCATTCTCTTTTAGAACATATCAGTGTCCATAAAGGTCATTTCCATCTGTAATGACATCTGCCTCTGTGTTACTAAGGAAATCGGTAACTAGGTCTACAGAGACTCTACTTATGAAGAAAATATTGATTCGCATGAATATAGCAAACCTGGTCTTTGTTCTATGTGCACTGCTGAGCACTTTTTAGCTATTTAAAACAAACAAACAAAATAAAAAGCCAGAAGCTTTCAACATAGCGGCCTTTCTTTCTTTTCTTTTTTTCTTGTTTCTTTTTGGTTTTTCAAGACAGGGTTTCTCTGTGTAGCCCTGGCTGTCCTGGAACTCACTCTGTAGACCAGGCTGGCCTCAAACTCAGAAACCCACCTGCCTCTGCCTCCCAAGTGCTGAGATTAAAGGCGTGTGCCACCACTGCCCGGCCATAGCAGCCTTTCATTGTTACGGACAAGGAAAGGATTTAAGCCTGAATCTGAGACACCTTCATCAAGATCTAAGGGTTTATTCATTTCTCTGTGTTTTCTCTATTGTGCACATAACATTTACATGTTAATAAACCATTTTCTGAAAAAACCAACTGTGTGACATGTTGCCTAATTTTTGATATACCAAATTCACTTGATTGTTATACTATTTTCCTAACGTTAATAATGATAGATAACCAGTAACCAAAGCAGCCGTGGTCACTATGGATACAGGAGGAAAGGAAGAGGGGATAGGCCACTGCTCATCTCTTCTGTTTTTCTCAGGGCAAAGCCACATGGAAGATGCAAGGAGAGTCTGGCTGTATGTCATCTCTGCAAAGCCATCCCTGTGTTTTCCATGATGTTACACTGATGCAGGGTTCTCTAGTCCTCAGCACCGGACCCCTTCTGGCAGTCTTCTCACTTGCTCCTTCATGATGTCTTCCCAGGAAGATGCTGTCTCTCTGTAACCTCTATGACAGCCCGAGTCATGTGCTGTAATCACTGCTAAAACAGGTCAACTTTGGGTATGTGCAAAACCAATGGTTTTGAAATTGATATTTGTTGTGGGAGAACACATATACAGCACATGTTTTCATTGAGTCTCCTCATTCCTTAATCTATTACTTCTTACCCTTAAAAGCATTTTATTCTCTCAACTTGGTGGGCTTTTCTTAATTTCATCCAGTGCTTGCTCTGTGTGTAGGGATTTAGGACAATGGTCTGGAATCCAGATGCCTCTCAGACTGACTGCCTCCTACAGAAGCTATCAATTGCCACCTGCTCCTCCACTCAGGGTGTGGCCTTGATCAATTGCCAACTGCTCCTCCACTCAGGGTGTGGCCTTGATCAATTGCCAATTGCTCCTCTACTCAGGGTGTGGCATAACAAAGCCTTCATGTATATATGCATGCTTTATGAGTTGTTTTATTTTCTGCAGATGTCCACATATTTATTAGCCACAGTGGATTCTTGCAAGCAATGGCAGTGACATTTCTGGCCAATGCGGTTTCACTGTAGACACCACTACACCTGTCTCTGATTACTCTCTCTTCTCTCTCAGGGATCTCCAAATTTGGCATTAGGGGTGTCCCCCTTAGATCAGTGTGTCCACAGGGTACTATTCCCTACATTTTGACCAACTGTAGTTTGTGTATTATTGTCTTTCTACCACACAGTTCATATTCTCTGTAGATATAGAGGGTGCTTGAATCTATGCGTAGACAAAGAAAAAAGAAAGTAAACTAAAAGCGCTTAGGTAAGGTTAGTTACCAGGCCCACTTATCAGAATAACAGGGTCATCACCACATTACCACCACCTGTTATTAGTTACAACCCGTGGGATGAGCTTTAAATCCAATGAGAAGATGATTGGTTACTGCCATAATTGTCAGACCACCATTGCACCAGGAGGCACATCTTCCTTAGTATACTCCCACAGTTCACAGCTGGGTAAGAATGTTTACTAATGAGAGCATACATAGAAAGCCCCATACCTATGAAAGCAGCCATTACAGAGGAATACCCTATGTTACCACCACTGGATTTTACAGCCACAGTTCACAAAGTGAAAATTCTGTCTTTACTTCATTACTGGCAAATGAAAGAACCCATACATGAAAGTTTGGGGTGCTGTTGTGTATATGTATGAAGAGTAAAGGAAGAACTGCATACATATATTGCTTCATAGTTGTCAAGCAGGCATCTGATAATGTTGGGGTCCAGGAATTACCTCACAAGCCACACGAATACCAATCTCACAGACAAGAATTGTTTATTGAACATATACCACAGGGCTGATTGACAGGGCCATGGTCCAGATTTGGGAACAGAGCAATGACACTGAGTTTAGATCTTACAGGGATTTTTAAACCCAAATCTACCAACATCTGTGCCAAGTTATTTCACCTTCAGGATTTAGGGAGAGAGGATTTCGTTAGGAACATGTCTTTGTTGTGCACATATCCTGCTCCTATTGGTTGAGGTATTCCACAGTGTCAGGGACTTACCTGGTCTAACATTTATCTTAACTTGTCTACCAGGATGTGACTTGTCTAAATTCATGTCTTAACTTGGCAACCAGAATGTCAGTTACCCACTTACATGTCTCTTTCTGCCAAGTAAGATGTCAGTTCGCAGAGAGGTCTTGAGAACTTAAACATTACTCAAGTATGATTCAAAACAATACGTATTTTAAATAGTTTTTTATATCTCTTACATTGGGGTCCATCGCAGGAGCAGCTTATACCACAAAAACCTATACAGTGATACAGGAAATGCTGTTGGATGGTTAGTTTGGATTCAAGCTTATTGTGGGTAACTACATGAACCAGTTCTACTGACTTCTATAGTGATTGGTTTCCAAGGGCAGAGAATATAACAGAATATTTAATCAATCTTTGCATTAGAGGGTTTCCTATTAACAGCAGAAACGTATGAGAAAGTTTAACTATAATGGCAGGCTACCCAGGTAACCGTTACCTAGGCCTTAACACATTACCTAGGCTCTAACATTCCATCTAGGCTTTAATATTTTACCTACATCCCACCAATAATGAAATCCATCGTCTATGTTCAGTGAGTGCATTTGGTTTTGGTCATTATTACAGTATGTGACATTTGGCTTTGGTCCTTATTAGACTATGTGAATTTGTTGCTACAAAAATAATGATGGTTCTGACAGACACACACAACTTTCTTAATCAAAGTGGATCAGAGATTCTTTATTCTGGAACCAAACAGGACTGACAATCTGTTCCTTCAGCATTTCCTGGGGAGACAAACACTAATTCTCATTCACCTCAGAATGACTAGCACTAATGCCTATCATTTCACCAAAGTCCATCTCGGTGACAAATGTGACTTTATGGAACTTCTTACAAAACCCATGAGAGATGTTATTACAGGCACTTGGGTGACCCCACCAGAAAAACAACAGTAACTATACCATGGCCCAGATCTCAGATTCAGGTCACCTAAACAACAGTGTAACAGCATGGTAACAGTTTCATGGTATATTGATAGTCACAGAAGAAAGAAAGGTATCAATCATGGTATATTCCAAACCCACTGATTTATAGAGTGATAGGGAGATTACATCAAAGATATGTCTCTACTATCCTCTGATCACATTCTTAGCATTTTGCTGGTGGATATTAGATATTTAACATTTAAAAATAATTAGCTTAGTGGGTACACAGAGGTAAGGTCATGCAATGAAATACTGTTCACACTTGTATGGTTTTTCTATAATATGAATATTTTGGAATGTAAGCTCTAACATAGAGTAAAATGTTTTGCCACACTCTTCAAATTTTGGTGTTTTTTTCCAGTATGAACCATTTTATGCTGAATCAGATAACAGTCAATGGAAAAGGCTCTTCCACATGAACCACATTACTGTGCTTTCTCTTAACATAGAATATTTGTGTTTTTTCAGTTGTACATTAGAGTAAAATATTTTGCTACATTCTTCAAACTAGTAAGATTTCACTCCAGTATGACTTGACTTGTGCTGAATCAGGAAAGAATTAGAAGACCAGGCTTACCCACATTGTTCCTACTTTGACAGTTTCTCAAGAGAATGAACAAACTTGTGTTTTGTCAGGGTAGACAGTGTAAAAAAGTCTCTGCCACATCCCCCACACTTGTAGGGACTGTCTTCACAATGAATTATTTGATGTCAACTAAGAACTGAAAAAAAGGAAAACCATCTGCCACACTCTTCACACTTGTGGGGTTTCTCGCCAGTGTGAAGTGCCTTGTGTCTCCTAAGAAATGAGTGATAAAGTCTTTGTGACAGTCTTCACATTTGTATGGTTTCTCTCCAGGATGAATTTTTTGATGTTCCTGAAGGGATGCAGAACAAGAAAGCCCTTTGCCCCATTACACCCACTCATGGGGAGTGTCTACAGAATGGAGTGTTTGATGTCTTTTAAGGGATGTAAGAGAGGTGTAACATTTCCCACACTCTTCACACTTATAGGGTTTCTCTCTAGTATGAACTGCTTTGTGTCTCCTAAGAAATGAGTGATAAAGAAAGGCTTTGTGACAGTCTTTACATTTGTATGGTTTCTCTTCAGTATGAATTTTTTGATGTTCCTGAAGGCGGGAAGAACTAGAAAACCTTTTGCCACATTCTACACACTCATGGGGAGTGTCTTCAGAATGGATGATTTGGTGTCTTTTAAGGGATGTAAGAGAGGAAAAACATTTGTCACATTCTTCACACTTGTATGGTTTAACTCCAGTATGAATCGTTTGATGTTCCTGAAGCTTTGAAGAACGGGAAAACCCTTTGCCACATTCTTCACACTTGTAGGGATACTCTCCAGAATGTCTCCTGTAATGTTCCCTAAGATAGGAACGATAGCAAAAGGATTTGCCACATTCTAGACACTTGTACCTTCTCTCTCTGGAATCAATGCCTTTATGTTGGTTAAGGAAGAAAGCAGAGGAAAATACCTTGCCACATTCTTCACACTTGTCAGGTTTCTCCCCAGAATGAATTCTTTGATGTTGCTTCAGCATTGCAGGATAGTAAAATGAATTTCCACACTCTTCACACTTGTAGGGTTTTTCTCCAGTATGAA
>CM052716.1:5715304-5734187 GCA_028551405.1 Uromys caudimaculatus
GCTCAGAGTAGCCTGTGATGGCATTGTTCTGCCTCCCTGTGGGAGTGTTAGTGTGAGGATTCAGCTCACAGTGGTAGACATTTTGTTACGAAATTGAAAACCAGAAGTTAACCTTGAGAGGTTGAAAGGTAAAAATGTTAACAGCAGGGCCAGACTTACAGTCTGTCAGATAGGAGAGACTGAAGAGGCCATGATATCCAGAAGCCCAGAGAATTTACTGGGGAACCTAGATGCTTGGTTCAACAGTAGGTTAGTCAGTCAGGACAGACAGCTTGTTCACAAAATCCACAGATCAGAACTGTACATTGACCAAGGGTCAGCCAATTGAAAAGGCAGCAAGTGTGCAGTCTTACAATGAAGGCGCCTCTAGTGACCTCTGTTAACACCCTGTGACAGGTTTTACAAGCCCAGGCTTACTGCCCCTGCGGCAAAAGTTGTATCTCTTGTTTTACTTATTTAGATTTTAACTCATCCTCCATTGAGAAACAGCTCAAGATCCTTTTAGCAAACATGGGTGTCAATCTACTTTCCAGTGAAGAAGTAAACAGTCTCCAAGAGGGAATCCTAATCCAAGTGAGCCATCTCTAAATCCACAACTCATTTCAAGGAAAGTGGGAGAAACATCTCATAGCTCAGTATCCCATACAGGATGCTGACCCCGGAACCTAGCAACTTCTGTCACCTCAAAGCAAGACAAGAGTAATTGCTTGCTCAATAGTTTAAAAACTAGCTCCATTTCCAACTGAGTGGTGAACATACAGCAACAAAAACAAACAGCAAACAATAGTAACTGGACAGGCATTCTCCTTCTGTAATCTGTCTTAACTGCTGCTTGCTTCAGAAAACAAACAAAACACCTCACATAGCAGAAAATCCCCAGAGTTGAGATATCTGTGATCTGTGCCTTTTAAAATTCCAACTTGTCTTCTCTTTTGCAGTAATTTTCAAACTGGCAAAGGAGATTGTGGCTCTAAATAAAGTAGTTTTGGTTGGCTAGTTAGTTGGTTGCTGGTTCGGTTTTTACCTTTTAATTCCTAGTTTTGTTCGGAGGTTTTTCTCAGTGGTCTTGAACCCCTTAACAGATAGCCATAAAGTACAGAAAGGATCAGATCTCCTCTTGACTAAACATACTGAGAAATCCAGTAACATCCACGTGAGAGTGACCCAGCTAATGAGCAAATGCTTCCATCAGCAAGCTGGAAAGTGAACGCCCAGCAGCACCAGGTCCAGGCAAAGACCTTCACTCAACCCACACTGCCCTGGCAATACTGCTCCTTACAAGCTTTTCCATTCCTTGAATTCTGTCAGTCTAACACAGAGGTCAGTCCCCCCACCACCCGCAGCGCCCTCTCCCCAGCCCTGACTAGAAAGCTTCTCCAAATCAGCTCCTCCCCGCTCCCATTCTACTCGGTACGTGTTCCCTCCGGACCTATGCACCCCGCACAGTCCCTTGGTGTAACTGAACCCTGACCAACCTCCATGTCAGAGATCCAACGGGAGAGCCTAACAGGACCAGAGTCTGGTCCACCTTTGGATAAGAGCCGCACATGCTTACTAAAAGATGAACTCTGTTTACTAAAAGTACCAACCTGTGACGTCACTGTGTTGCAGACTACATGTCCCACAAGTCTGTGCGATGGCGTTCCAGGAGCCCCAGGAGAGCGAGTTGTACTACTAAATGGTCCTGGATTTCTGCACTGATGTCTGTTTGCAATGTACTGTCACCTAGTTAGGAAACACGGAAACCACGAACTGTGGTTCAGTTCTAATGAGCTGGATGTTTATCTAAGATGCGGCTTTCCCCAGTTCCTGTGGCCCAGCTTAAGGGGGAGGCCGATTTTAATGGCAAAGTTCATAATTACTTCATTTCTGTGGAATTTACAGCTATTTAAGCTATTTGCCGCCTCACTCCCAGCTGAGTGGCCTTAAGCTAGTTTACAGAAACTAGAGCAAGCGTTAATCATTTCAGAAGAGTTTTACAAATTTCTGGAGAAGGGAAGTTGCCAGGAGCTTTTCTTTCAGTAATAGAGAGTGGGTGCCTAGCACAACATAAAGTTTTGCTCTCCTCCTGGAGAGCAAAAGCAGGGAGCAAAAACAAAATGCTTTTGACATTCAAGATTCACAGCCTGAGGTTGTGGTATTCAACTTTAATCCCAGCACTCTGGAAGCAAATGCAGGCACCTCTGTAAATTCCAGCCTGTCTGGTTTACATAGTGAGTCCCAGAACAGCCAGGGCTACACAGTGAAACCCTGTCTCAAAAAAATAAAACAAAACAAAACAAACAGAAATATCCCGATTCATTAGAGAAGATGTTTGTGAATCAAGCCTTTCCACATTATGTTTATTAAATTTATAAGCCGTTTCTCATCAATGTTTATTTTAATCTTCATTTTGTATATTATAAAATGTTTCTTAAGCTTGCAAAAAAATGAAATAAGAATAAAGAAGGAAAGAAAGAAAGAAAGAAAGAAAGAAAGAAAGAAAGAAAGAAAGAAAGAAAGAAATTAGTAAGTAAGTTGCCAGGTGTTGTGGATATGACTTTAGTCACTTGGGAGGCAGAGACAGGAGCAACTCTAGTTCTAGGAGAACCAAAGGCATATAGAGAGACTGTCCTAAAAAAGGGAAGGAAGGAGGCAAATATGTTGGCAGTTTTGCTAAACAAACAAACAAACAAACAAACAAAGCCCCCCTGGGCCACACCAAGCTGCTCTGAGCAGCCTACTAAGCCAGGGGATCTCCACTCTCCTGCCACCTCTTCTTCACCTCCATCAGACTCCAGAACCATACAGGTAAGCTTCCCTTCCCCCGCCCTTCTTCCCTGCTATCTGAGTCCTCAGGGGCAAGCCAAGCTGCCAGAGCAGCCTGCCATCCCAGGGGTCCTCCATTTTCCTGCCACACCTCTGCCCACCTTCATCGGACCTGAGACTCCTGAACCATACAGAACTGCAGTTTTGCAACCATACATCAGAGGCCTGCCACACCAGCACCATCCAGGTTCACCTCCCACTCAACACCTCCTACAACATCAAGAACATCCAGGGAGTAAAACCATCTAGATGTCTAAAGACCCTCAAAACAACACAATCAACATGAGCCAGGGCAATATGATACCTCCAAAGCACAGCTACCCCATGACAGTAAACCCTGCATATCCTAATACAACCAAACCACAAGAAAATTGTAGCAGCTTGTGTTCTCATGCTAATTATGTTACCCCAAAACCTGTTTCCTGTGTCCTGAACATAGGCTAAAGGAAGCCTGCCCCTAGTTCACTCTGATTGGTAAGTAAAGTTGACAGTGGCCAGTGATGGAAGGAAGACAGAGATGGGACTTTTAGGATTCCCAGGCAAGACATGAAGAAGAGAGAAAGGGATTCCGCCATGACAGGGGTGTAGGACGGATCACATCAGGAAGGAGCAAGAGGGAGAAATGGACAAAATATAGGCGCAAAAGGGAAAGCAGTCCTAAAAGTGTCTAGGGCAGCAAGGACAAAATAGAGATTTAGTAAGTATTAACTCAGGAATACTGGACGGGAGAGTTTGCTACCCACAGGGAGGTTTGGAAGTGCCCAACCACTGAGATAGTGAAGGCATATTAAAAAATAAGCTGGCCTGTGTGTCTTTTTCATTCCTGAATCCAGAGATCTGGGGTGGGTGCAGAAGAGTAGAGCATGTGGCCAGGATCATAGAGTGGATTTTAACAATGCTACAGAAAATGACTTTAGATCCAATCTTATAAAGATGATAGAGGTCTTTAAAGAGGAAATCAATGAATCCCTTAATGAAATACAGTAAAATAAAATCGAACAGATAGAGGTCTTTTAAAAGGAAATAAATAAATTCCTTAAAGATATACAGGAATATAAAATTAAACAGGTGAAGGAAATAAATAAAACCGTGAAAGACTTGAAAGTGGAAACAGCAATAAAAAAACACAAACTGAAGAAGTTCTGGAGATGGAAAACGTAGGGAAGAGAACAGGAACAACAAATGCAAGTATCACCAAGTGAACACAGGAGATAGAAGAGAGGATCTTGGGTGTAGAAGATACAGTTGAAGAAATTGATACAGCAGTCAAAGAAAACGTTAAATCTAAAAAATTCCTGACACAAACATCCAGAAAATCTGGGATACTATGAAAAGACCTAACCTAAGAGTAATAGGAATAGAAGAAGGCGAAGAGTCCCAGCTCCAAGGCCCAGAAAATATTCTCAACAAAATCATATAAGAAAACTTTCCCAATATAAAGAAAGAAATGCCTATAAACAAACAAGAAGTTTATAGAATATCAATTAGACTGGTCCAGAAAAGAAAATTCTCCCAGAGATAATAAAACACAAAATCTACAGGACAAAGAATATTAAAAGCAACAAGGGAAAAAAGCCAGGTAACAAAGAAAGGTAGACGTATCACAATTACACCTAGCTTCTCAAGAGAGACTCTAAAAGCTAGAAGGGCCTGGAGAAATATCCAGTACCTCTGAAAATAAAAAACAAAAAACAAAAAAAACAGGTGCCAACCTACACTACTATAGCCAGCAAAACACTTGATCACCATAGATGAAGAAAATAAAATATTGGAAGACAAATCCAAATTTAAACAATATCTATCTACAAATCTAACCCTACAGAAAATACTAGAAAGAAAACTCTAACTCAAGAAGGAAAACACAGGAAATAAGTAATTCCATACCAGCAAAAACAAGGAAAGCATATGAACACAGAAATACCAACAACACCAAAATAACAGGAAATAACAATCACTGGTTATTAATATCTCTCAAATCAATGGACTCAATTTCCCAATAAAAAGACCCAGGCTAACAGAATGGATGCAAAAACAGGATCCATCATTCTGCAGTATGCAAGAAACACATCTCAGCCATAAGGATAGACATTACCTCAGAGTAGAGGGCTGAAAAAAAATTCCAAGCAATCAGAACCAAGAAGCAAGCTAGAATAGCCATTCTAACATCTAATAAAACAGACTTTCAACCAAAATTAATCAAAAGAGACAGGGAAGGACACTTCATACTCATCAAAGGAAAAATCTACCAAGATGATATCTCAAGTCTGAATATCTATGACCCAAACATAAGGGCACCTGCATTTATAAAAGAAACATTGCTAAAGCTTAAATCATACATAGAACCCCACTTTCTCAGCATCACATGGATCCTTCTCCAAAACTGACCGTATAGTTGGTCACAAAGCAAGCTTCAACAGATACAAGAAAATAAAATAATCCCTTGCATCTTATCAGACCACCATGGATTAAAGCTGGACTTCAACAACAACAGAAACAACAGAAAGCCTACACACTCATGGAAACTGAACAACTCTCTACTCAATGATCTCTGTGTCCAGGAATAAAGAAAGAAAGAATTTAAGGACTTTCTACAATTCAATGAACATGAAAGCACAACATACCTAAATTTATGGGACACAATGAAAGCTGTGTGTCTTAGTCAGGGTTTCTATTTCTGCACAAACATCATGGTCAAGAAGCAAGTTGGGGAGGAAAGGGTTTATTTAGCTTACATTTCCACATTGCTGTTCATCACTAAAGGAAATCAAGACTGGAATTCAAGCAGTTCAGGAAGCAGGAGCTGATGCAGAGGCCATGGAGGGATGTTTCTTACTGGCTTGCTTCCCCTGGCTTGCTCAAGTTGCTTTCTTATAGAACCCAAGACTACCAGCCAATGGATGGCACCGCCCACAATGGGCCCTTCCCCCTTGATCACCAACTGAGAAAATGCCCCACAGCTGGATCTCATGGAGGCATTTCTTCAAGGGAGACTCCTTTCTCTGTGATAACTCCAGCCTATGTCAAGTTGACACACAAAACCAGTCAGTACACTGTGCTAAGAGGAAAGTTCATAGCACTAAATGCCTCCATAAAGAAATGAGAAGGTTCTCATATCAGTAATTTAAAAGTATACCTGAAAATTATAGAGAAAAAAAGAAGCAAGCACACCAAAGAGGAGTAGAAGGCAGGAAATAATCAAAATCAGGCCTGAAATCAATCAGTTAGAAACAAAGAAAACAAAAGAATCAAGGAAACAAAGAGTTGATTCCTTGTGAAAATCAACAAGATAGACCAATCCTTTGCCAAATTAACCAAGAGTCAGAAAGACAGAATCCAAATAAACAAAATCAGTAATGAAAAGGAAAACATAAAAACTGACACTGAGGAAATTCGAAGAATTTTTGGTATGATTAGGTCTTACTTCAAAAACTTGTACTGCACAAAATTGGAAAATCTTAACAAAATGGAAAATGTTCTAGACAGATACCAATCACCAAAGTTATATCAAGGTCAGGTAAACTACTTAAACAGCCCCATACCTCCTAAAGAAATAGAAGCAGTCAGCTGGGCAGTGGTAGCGCACGCCTTTAATCCCAGCACTTGGGAGGCAGAGGCAGGTGGATTTCTGAGTTCGAGACCAGCCTGGTCTACGGAGTGAGTTCCAGGACAGCCAGGGCTACACAGAGAAACCCTATCTCGAAAAACAAACAAACAAACAAACAAATAAATAAATAAATAAAAGAAATAGAAGCAGTCATTAAAAGTCTCCCAACCAAATCTCCCAACCAACAAAGCCCAGGGTCAGATGGGTTCAGTGCAGAATTCTACCATACTTTCAAAGAAGAGGTTATTCCAATAATCCTCAAACTATTCCACAAAACAGAACAGAAGGAACACTGCCAGACCAATTGTATGAGGCCACAGTCGCCCTGATAACTAAACCACACAAAGACTCAACAAAGAAAGAGAACTTCAGACTGATTTCTCCTATGAACAGTGTTGCAAAAATACTCAACAAAATACTCACAAACTGAATCCAGGAACACGTCAAAGACATGATCCATCAAGATCAAGTAGTCTTCATCCCAGATGGTTTAATATACAAAAATCCATCAACATACTCCACCATATAAACAAACTGAAAGAAAAAAATAACATGATTATCTCATTAGACACCAGAAAAACCTTTGATAAAATCCAACACCCCTTCATATTAAAGGTATTGGAGAAATCAGGGATACAAGGCACATACATAAACAACAACAACAAAAAGCAATATACAGCAAGCCAATAGCCAACATCAAACTAAATGAAGAGAAACTTAAAGCATTTCCACTAAAATCAGGGACAAGACAAGGCTGCCCACTCTCTCCCGCTCTATTCAATATAGTACTTGAAATTCTAGCTAGATCAATAAGACAAATAAATGAGATCAAGGCGATACAAATTGGAAAGGAAGAGGTCAATGTATCACTATTTGCAGATGATATGATAGTATATGTGAGTGACCCCAAAACTTCTACCAGAGAAATTTTACTGCTGACAAACACCTCCAGCAAAGTGGCTAGATACAAAATTAATTCAAAGAAATTAGTATCCCTCCATTATACAAATGATAAACAGGTCAAGAAAGAAATTAGGGAAATAACACCCTTTACAATAGACATGAAATATATAAAATGTCTTGCTGTAGCTCTAACCAAGCAAGTTAAAGATCTGTATGACAAGTCCTTCAAGTTCCTGAAGAAAGAAATTGAAAAAGATAGCAGAAGATGGAAAGATTTCCCATGCTCATGGACAGGTAGGATTAACATAGTGAAAATGGCCATTATACCAAAAGCAATCTACAGATTGAGTGCAATCCCCATCAAAATTCCAACACAATGTTTTATAAACCTTGAAAGAGCAATTCTCAGCTTCATATGGAAAAGCAAAAAACCCAGGATAGCCAAAACAATCCTGAACAAAAAAAGAACTTCTGGAGGAATCACCATCCCTGACATCAAGCTGTACTACAAAGCAATAGTGATAAAACTGCATGGTATTGGTACATAAATAGACACATAGATCAATGGAATGGAATTGAAGACCCAGAAATAAACCCACACACCTATAGACATTTGATTTTTGATAAAGAAGCCAAAAGCATAAAATGGGGTGAAAAGCACCTTTAACAATGCAAACAGACCCATACTTATCAAGCTGCACAAAATTCAAGTCCAAGTATATCAAGGATCTCAACATTAAACTGGATACACTAAATCTCATAAAAGAGAAAGTGGGAAATACCCTTGAACATTTTGGTACAGGAGAAAACTTCCTGATCAGAACATCAATGTCTCAGGCTCTAAGCTCAATAATTGATAAATGACTGGACCTCATGAAACTGCAAAACTTCTGTAAAGCAAAAAGACACTGTCAATAGGACAAACAGCAGCCCATAGATTGGGAAAGGATCTTCATAAACCCTACATCTGGCAGAGGGCTAATATCCAAAATTTACAAGGAACTTAAGAAGTTAGAAACCAACAATCCAAATAACCCAATTAAAAGTGAGGTACAGAGGTAAACAGAAAATTCTCAACAGAGGAATATCAAATGGCCACAAAGCACTTAAAGGAATGATCAAAGTTCTTAGTCATCAGTAAAATGCAAATCAAAACAACTCTGAGGTTCCATTTTACACAGGTCAGAATGGCTAAGATCAAAAACTCATGAGATAGCACATGCTGGCGAGGAGAACACTTCTTCATTGCTGGTGGGAGTACAAACTTGTACAACCACTTTAGAAATCAACTTGGCATTCTCAGAAATCTTGGAATAGTTCTACCTGAAGACCATACTATACCACTACTGAGCATATACCCAAAAGTGGCTCCAATATTGCACAAAAATACTTGCTCAACTATGTTCATACCAGAAACTGGAAATAACCTAGATATTCCTCAACTGAAGAATGGATAAAGAGAATATGGTACATCTACACAATAGAATACTATTCAGCTATTAAAAGTCAAGACATCATGAATTTTGCAGGCAAATGCATGAAACTTGAAAATATCATCCTGAGTGAGGTAACCTGTTGCAGGATTTTCCCTGTCCAATTACATTAGGGCAATAGGAGCCCTGTGATTGGACAGGGAACGGGGAGGCAGAGCTTAGAGTTGCACAGGAGAGTGTCTTGGAGGAGAGGAAAAGGAAGACGTGAACTGGCATAGCGCCACCAAAGGTTATGTTATCATAAAGGTTAGAATTTTGGGATAATTTGTCTAATCTAGGTGAGCAGCTTTTATCATTATCAATTGGCTCTGAAAGTATTGTATTGGCATCTTGTAAATTGTGTTTTTATTGATACATAAATCTGATTGGTTAACTATATGCTTAAGAGTTTTAATTCTACCGGGTAACTGAGTGTTGAGATGGCTGATCCGGGGGTGTGTGGGGTGTTGTGTGGTAGCGAGAGGAACTCTGTGTCCCCTGCTGGAGAGATGGCGGGCAGAGGAACTGCCGAGTGAGACACACACTGGGCAGGAGCCCTGTTGCCCAGCCTGAACTCTCAGGCCCGCCGGCTGCCAGCTCCGAGAGTGGAACGTGCCAACTCCATCATTTTTAATATTCCTGCAACAGTAGCCTAGTCCCAAAAGACATGCATGATATGTGCTCACTTACAAGCCATAAAACACAGGTACCATGTTACACTCCACAGACCCAAAGAAGCTAAACAAGAAGGAAGGCCCAAGCGAGGAAGCTTGAATCTCACTTAGAAGGGGGAATAAAATAGTCATAAGAGGCAGACAGAGTGTAAACTGGGAAGGGGGAGGGATGGGGGAGTGGAATGGGGGATTCAGGATCAACTGTGTGGAAGGACACAAGAGATGGCTACATGACCATGAAAATGAATGGAATTTTGCAACTGACAGGAATGAGGAGTTGGGGGCCATCTCCAAGTGGAGACAAAGACCTGAGATAAGGGAGATGCCCAAGAATCAATTGAGGTGACCTTAGCTGTAACTCACTACTCTGGGTATAGGGAACCTGAAGAGACCAACTCCTGTAGCCAGGCAGGAACCTCAGTGGAGTGATAGATATACCAACCCACCCACAAAACTTTCATCCCCAAATTTATCCTGTCTACAAGGAATGCAAGCACAGGAGATGGAGGATCAATGGCCAATCAATAACCAGCCCAACTTGTAACCCATCCCATGGGCAAGCACCAATCCATAGCACTATTAATGATACTGTGCTTTGATTGTAGACAGGAGCATGTTGCCCTGTGAGAGGCCCCAACCAGCAGCTGACTTAGACAGATACATACACCCACAGCCAAAGTAGATGGAGCTTGGGGACTGATAGGGAAGAATAGCTCCCGAAGGGTATAGGGACTCTACAGAAAGCCGAACAAAGTGAACTAACCTGTACCCCTGGGTTTCTCAGAGTCTGAGCCACCAACCAAAGAACATACATGAGCCAGACCTAGATCTGCCCACTCATAGGTAGCAGATGCGTAGCTTGGCCTTCAGGTGGGTCCGAACAACTGAAATGGGGGCTATCCAAAAAGCTGTGGCCTGTACATGGGATATATTTTACTAGCTGGACTGCTTTGTTTCACCTCAGTGGGAGAGGAAGCACCTAGCTTTGAAGAAAGAAACTTGAAGTCCCATGGTCTGCCACCTGCTCAGAGGAGGGAGGAATAGGGGAAGGATTGTGGGAGGGGGTGACCAGCAGGGAGGCAGTTAGTAGGATGTAAACTGAGTAAGTAAGAAAATAAATTTAATTTTAAAAAGAGAGAGAGAGAAAGAACTAACATGCAGTAAACTAATGTGGGCATGAGGAATACATGTTTAAGATTATTTTTGAATTCCCCTTGGGTACCCTTGCCTATGTCTCCAGCTACTTTGTATCTTATGGCAGAAAAATCGTGAATCAACAGCAGTAGGAGAAAGTATGGAGACTCTGTTTCTAAGTAAAAAGCAGAAAAACAGAAAAGGAGCTTCCTTAAGGGCAAATCACTAGCCTGGAATGGAGGTTTTGGCTTAATACCCAGTATGGCACTTACATAAGGGAGTCTTGTTCTTCTGTATTGACACCCTATGTGAAAACTGTCAGTGTACTAAGTTAGCAAGATGTTCAGAGAAAGAGGGACATGAAATACGTGATAAGCTTTAGCCCAAGCAGCAGGGGAATCAGTTTCTGATGGACTGCCTGCCTAGGAGCTTTGTAGAACTTTTGTTGACTTTTACACCAAAGGCCTTTCTTCAAGTCAATTCCGGCATACCAAAAGCGCTTATCTGATCTAGGAGTTGTCTTAGGATACCATTACCTAAGCAAACACAGTCATGAGAAGAATGTCCTGTTGGCTAGGACTGTTTTATGACTGAGGTCATGCTAAGCTTCTGTAATTCCCAAGGAAGACTGACCCCATGAATCTTAGATAACAATCACCCATTATACATAGGAGATCACCACAAGGCCTAAGAGCCATCACTCTGGAGTAAATGCCATGTGCAATGCCTACACTAAAATTCAACTACAGGCCATATCCAGATCAGAAGCCACAGCAGGAAGTAGTTCTCATGTGACTATTGGAATCCACAGAGTGTAAGAGGTTAGTCAACAGACATATAGATTATCTAAATCATCGAAAAAAGTTAAAGTCTTGCTCTCTGTTGTTTACTAGTAAAGATCTCCCAGATTTACCTCAGGATCTTTCCATCTGTAAGTCCTTTGTATTTTCATCCATTAGCTTATGTAAGAAAGTTAGTTTTTGTAAGAGTTCTGCCAGAATTTCTGCAACATTTCCCTGGGTTTTCACAACTCAGGAGAGTATTGATCATCAGGTGTTTCCTGAGCTCATGTTTACCTCCCCTGTCCCTCTCCCAAGAGGAAGAATGCACAGTTCCTGGGATCACACTGATGTGTATAATAGCCCACCATCCATTATTGGAATTCCCTCTGCAGAGGTTTGATTTATCTGGTGTAATTAGCTTTGGCTGTTCTGGTGCTGAAATTGTTGGTATTTTGAAAGTCAAGAGTATCTGCCTTGAAATTCCCTCAGTTCCCCTAAATCAGTATATAGAAATGATTTTCCATATTTCTATATCTATACATATATCTATATCTATCTATCTCTATCTCTATCTCTATAGATATATGGAAATATATTCACAGAAATATCAAATGAGCTCATTGGAATTTGAGAACCAAATGCCCCATTTTAAACCACAATCAGCTCACCTGGAACCATTCAATGTCCCTTTCATCTCTTGCAAGGTATATCATTTAGTCATCTCTAAAAGTCTTCCTAGACTTTAATAGTCCCAGTAATAGTTGCCATAGATTTCAAGAGCACTACTTCACCATGCAGTAAGACAGTTTAAATGTGCCTTTTGCAAGTTGGGGAAGGGGGGCATGGAAGCATCTAGTATGGAAAGATAGGAACGATGTAAGACATCGTTGCAATGGCAACATTGAGTTCCTATAGCACCGCATACCTGGCATCTGAGGTATGAACAAAATGATCTAGCCTACAAAGAATGCACCAACCCCAAGCCCCATCTCTGGGGCTTTATTCATAAATTTATAGGACCTGGATATTCCATGTTATGTGAACCCACAGGGACTGTTAGACAGACCCTTTACATCCCAGAAATTGCATCAGAAGCACTTCTCTTTAAGAATGCTGAAAAGGTCTATTTTGTCCTACCTAGGCATTTTATAGCCTATAAAATCTGGACACTGTGGCCAGTGCTGTCAAGTCCTGTTTCCATGTTGGCATAATGTCAGGACCTATTGCAACGTTTCCATTGTCTCTGGGTGCTAACCCAGGAGAAACTTACCTAGAGGTGTAGTTTTGAGCATGAAGCCCCTACAATGGGCTCTCACCTTTCAAATGAAATTGCATTTCCATAAGATCCAATTTCTGTGGAAGTGCTCTTGGCTCAGGGCACATTTCATGTTGGCTTAGTACAGAGTTCCACAATGCCCTCTATTGGAACAAATCTCCCTTACAATTACAGCAGATTTATCATTTTTTGTAACTTTAAAGTCTTTGTAGTTTAGAATGAGAATGGTATCCTATGACTTCATACAATTGAACGCTTGGGCCCCAGTTGGTGGGAACTGTTGGGAAAGAATTACGAGGTGTGGTCTGGTCACATGAGGTGTGTCAATGGGGGCGGACTTTGAGTTTACAGAATGCCTTGACATTCCCAATTATCCTTTTGTGCCTCAATTGTAGATCAAGGCGTAAGCTATGTGCTCCTGTTAAGAACCATGCTGGCCTGCCTGCTGCCATGCTCCCTGCAGAGGACTGTCCAGCTCTTTAACCACAAGCAGGAAAGAAAACTTCCTCTTGGGTTGTCTCACAGCAGTTAGAAAGACATTTTTTTTCCCCAATGTAGAAGAAAGAGAAAGAGCTGACTCCAGTGGCCACCAAACTTCCAGTCAAGCTCCTATCTTCACGAAGCAGTGAGTTAGTATTAAGGTTGCTGATAAGAGTATGATTGGGGGATGTGTCCGTAACAGGGAGGACTTCAGCAGCAGGAGCACTACAAAAGATCTGGCTGGAGCTAGGTAAGAAATCAGGAGTGCTCCATGACTGCAGCTCACTGAATGTCATGCAGGAAGCTCCCGTAATGAGGGAGTTTCCTCACCTACATTCCTGTTTATATAACCTTCAGCAGGGAGGGTCTTGTATATCTTGTAAAGGCCTATGAATTCCCAAGGCCTATCACATGCTACAGAGTTGAGAAGGACAACAAAAGATAATTGATTTTTAGGTTCCAACTTTGTTATGGATTTTGGATTTGTTGGTGCATAAATACATGAAGCATATTCCATAGAGAAAGTCTGAAATCCAATGTGAACGACTCAGAGTCTGTTCTGAATGTCCATATTAAGTGTGCAGGAGCTCATGGGCTCTGCAGTCTTTGGATCTTGTTAATTTTAGTATGTGATCTGTTTTAATTTTCAACAGTTAAGCAATCGGGTTTGAAAGTTTTAAGAAATTAGCAATTTTAAATTTTTAAAAAATGAGCAGTGCCACCTGAGAGTGAGTCTCTTCTGGTATACTCTTCACCTTATGCTGGTCCTTGAAAAGCTTCCCTCACAGACTGTAGCTCTGAAAAGACATTCTCTTTTAGAACAGATGTTTGCCATATAGGTCGTTTCCATTTGTAATGACAGCTGCTTCTGTGTCACTTAGGGAATTGGTAACTAGGTCTACAGAGACTCCACTCACAAATATATGCATATATATATATATATATATATATATATATATATATATATATATAATGTTTTTCCATATATATATATATATATATATATATATATATATATCAATCAATGTTTTTTACACACACACACACACATCTATATATACCACCTGATCTTGATTCTATGTGCACTGCTGGGCACTTCTTAGCTTTAAAAAAAAAGCCTTTGGATACAACAGCCTTTCATTGTTATGGACAAGGAAGGGATTTAAGCGTGGTTCTGAGACTTTCTTCAAGCTCTACTCTAGGTTCACTCACTTCTCTGTGTTTTCTCCACTGTGCAAATGCTTACTTGTTAAAAAACTGTTTTCTAAAAATACCAACTATGTGATATATTGTCTGGTTAATTTTTTATACAGCAAATTTATTCAATTGTTATACACTTTTCCTGATGTTAATAATGATTGATAATCAGTAACCAAAGCAGTTGTGATCGGTATGCATAAAAAACAAGTGGGATGTGAGAGGCCATCTTTCCTGTTTTACTCATGGCAAAGCCAAGTGGAAGATGCTAGTTGAGTCTGGCTGTATGTCATCTCTATGAAACCATCCTTGTCTTTCCCTAATGTTACATCAATGCAGAGCTCTTTAGTCCTCAGCATCTGACCCCTTCTGGGAGTCTTCTCACTTGCTCCCTCATGATGCCTTCCCAGGAAGATGCTGTCTCTCTGTAACCTCCATGACAGCCCGAGTCATGTGCTATAAACATTGCTGAAACAGATAAACTTTGGGTATGTCCAAAATCAACGGTTTTGAAATTCATATTTGTTTCAGGAGAACACATGTGCAGTGCATGTTTTCACTAAGTCTCCTCATACCTTCATCTATTACTTCTTACCCTTAAAAGTGTATTATTTCTCAACTTCATGGACGCTTCTTAATTTGATCTAGTGCTTGCTCTATGTGTACGGATTTAGGACAATGGTCTGGAATCAAACTGTCTGTCTCCCACAGCACCTATCAATTGCCAATAGCTCCTCCACTCAGGGTGTGGCCTTGATCAATTGCCAATAGCTCCTCCACTCAGGGTGTGGCCTTGATCAATTGCTAATAGCTGCTCCACTCAGGGTGTGGCCTTGATCAATTGCTAATAGCTGCTCCACTCAGGGTGTGGCCTTGATCAATTGCTAATAGCTGCTCCACTCAGGGTGTAGCATAACAAGGCCCTCATACATCCATGCATGTTTTATGACTGGTTTCGGCTTCTGCAGATGTCCACATACTTATTATCCACAGTGGATTCATGCAGGCAATGGTACTGACATTTCTGGCCAATGCTGTTTCACTGCAGACTTCACTATATCTGGCTCTGACCATCTTGATACTTCTTCTCACTCAGAGATCCCGGAGTTTTGGCATTAGGGGTGTGCTGTAGGTGTCCCACTTAGGTCAGTGTGTCCACACGGTACTATTCGCTACAAGTAAGCAATGGTAAGTTTGTGTATTATTGTCCTTCTACCACACGATTCATATTTTCTGGCAGATTTTGAGAGGTGTCTGAATCTCTGGGTAGAAAAAGAAAAAAGTAAACAAACTAAATGCACTTGGGTTCATTTAGTTACCAGGCCCACTTATCAGAATAACAGGTTCATCACGTTAACACCATCTGTTATTAGTTATAACCCGTGGGATGAGCTTTAAATCCAATGAGATTGGTTACTGCCATAACTGTCAGGCACCATTGCACCGGGAGACACATCTTCCCTTATTATACTCCCAAGGATCGTAGTTGGGTAAGAATGTTTATTACTTTACATCCAAGATAGCACACAGAAAACTCCATGACTTTGAAAGCCACCCATTACAGAAGAATTCCCTATGTTAGCACCACTGGTTTTATAGCCACAGTTCACAAAATGAGAATTCTGTGTTTACTTCATTACTGGCAAGTGAACAAATCCATGTGAGAAAGGTTTAGATATTCATGGGGATACGTATCAAGACTAAAGTAAGAACTGCATATGCAATGCTTCATACTTATTAATCCAGCATCTGATAATGCTGCGGTCCAGGAATCCCCTCACAAACCACAGGAACATCAATGACAGTCAGACAGGGACAGTTTATTGAGCATATACCCCAGGACTGATCGGCTATGGCGACAGTCCAGATTTGGGAAATTAACCATGACATGGAGTTTGGATCGTACAGGTATTTTAAAGCCCCAACTCCACAAACATCCGTGCCAAGTTACTTCACTTCAGGATTTAGGGATAGGGGGTTTCTTAGGAACATGTCTTTGTTGTGCAGTTATCCTGCTCCCATTGGTTGGAGTATTCCACCATGTCAGGGACTTACCTGGTCTAACATTCATGTCTTAACTTGGCAACTAGGATGTCAGTTACCCACATACATGTCTCTTTCTGCCACGTAAGATGTCAGTTCCCAGGGAGGTCTTGGGAACTTAAATGTTACTTGAGTATGATTCAAAATAGAAGGCTTAAATAATTTTTTATATCTTTTACATTGAGGTCCATCCCAGGAGTAGCTTATACCACAAAAAACTATACACAGGTACAGGAAGTGCTGTTGGATGGTTGGTTCGGATCCAAGTTTATTGTGGGTAACTATGCAAAAGAGTTCCACTGACTTCTATAGCGATTAGTTTCCAAAGGCAGAGAACATAACAGAATATTTAATCAATAGCATGTTAGAAAATTTTCTAATAACAGTAGAAACATATGATAAAATTTCCTTATAATGGCAGCCTAGTCATTATACATTACATAAGCCTTAACATTTTACGTAGGCCTTGACATTCCATCTAGGCTTTATAAATACAAGAAGCCTATCTTTTGTCTCTGCTCAGTGAGTGCATTTGGCTTTTGTCCTTATTACAGTATGAGAGTTTGCTCTGACAATGATGAAGGTACACACACACACACACACACACACACACACACACACACACAAAACACTTTCTGAACTTAATGCGGATCATAGATTCTTTATTCTAGAACCAAACACGACTGACAATCTCTTCTTTGGGGGCTTACTGGGGAGATAAACACTAGTTCTCATTTACCTCAGGGTGGCTGGGACCAAAGCAGATCATTTCATCCAAGTCAAACTTGGTGAAAAATGTGAGTTTATGCAGCTTTCTATAAAACCCATGAGAGACATTCTTACAGGCATTTGGGTGTCTCCACGGGGAAAACAACAGTAACTATGCCATGGCCCAGTACTCAGATTCAGGTCACCAGACAGCGATGTGGTAACAGTTTCATGGTATATTGATAGTCACAGAAGAAAGAAATAATCAATCATGGTATATTCCAAACCCACTGGTTTATAGAGTAGTGGGGATATTCCATCAAAGATATGTTTTACTGTCACCTGATCATATTCTTAGCATTTGTGCTAGTCGATAGTAGATATTTAACATTTCAAAATAATTAACTTAGTGGGTACACAGAGGTAAGGTGATGCAAGGAGACACTCTTCACACTTGCATGGTTTTTCTCCAGTATGAATATTTTGGGATGTAAGCTCCAGAGTGAAACATTTTGCCACATTCTCCACGTTTGTGGAGTTACTCTCCAGTAGAAACTATCGTACCCTGATAACAGTCAACGGAAAAGGCTCTTCCACATCCACCACATTTCTGTGCTTTCTCTTAAAATTGAATTTTTTTTTTCTTCAGTTGTGAAGTAGAGTCATCCATTTTCCTACATTTTTCACACTGGTAAGATTTTACTCCAGTATGACTTAACATGTGTTAAATCAGGGAAGAATTAGAAGACCAGGCTTTCCCACATTGTTCCTACTTTGACAGTTTCTCAAGAGAATGAACAAACTTGTGTTTTGTCAGGGTAGACAGTGTAAAGGCGGCTCTGCCACATCCCCCACACTTGTAGGGACTGTCTTCACAATTAATTATTTGATGTCAGCTAAGGACTGAAGAAAAGGAAAACCATCTGTCACACTCTTCACACTTGTAGGGTTTCTCACCAGTGTGAAGTGCCTTGTGTCTCCTAAGAAATGAGTGATAAAGTCTTTGTGACAGTCTTCACATTTGTATGGTTTCTCTCCAGGATGAATTTTTTGATGTTCCTGAAGGGATGCAGAACAAGAAAGCCCTTTGCCCCATTACACCCACTCATGGGGAGTGTCTACAGAATGGAGTGTTTGATGTCTTTTAAGGGATGTAAGAGAGGTGTAACATTTCCCACACTCTTCACACTTATAGGGTTTCTCTCTAGTATGAACTGCTTTGTGTCTCCTAAGAAATGAGTGATAAAGAAAGGCTTTGTGACAGTCTTCACATTTGTATGGTTTCTCTTCAGTATGAATTTTTTGATGTTCCTGAAGGCGGGAAGAACTAGAAAACCTTTTGCCACATTCTACACACTCATGGGGAGTGTCTTCAGAATGGATGATTTGGTGTCTTTTAAGGGATGTAAGAGAGGAAAAACATTTGTCACATTCTTCACACTTGTATGGTTTAACTCCAGTATGAATCGTTTGATGTTCCTGAAGCTTTGAAGAACGGGAAAACCCTTTGCCACATTCTTCACACTTGTAGGGATACTCTCCAGAATGTCTCCTGTAATGTTCCCTAAGGTAGGAACGATAGCAAAAGGATTTGCCACATTCTAGACACTTGTACCTTTTCTCTCTGGAATCAATGCCTTTATGTTGGTTAAGGAAGAAAGCAGAGGAAAATACCTTGCCACATTCTTCACACTTGTCAGGTTTCTCCCCAGAATGAATTCTTTGATGTTGCTTCAGCATTGCAGGATAGTAAAATGAATTTCCACACTCTTCACACTTGTAGGGTTTTTCTCCAGTATGAA
>CM052716.1:5734687-5810179 GCA_028551405.1 Uromys caudimaculatus
TTTCTATTTCTATTTTTATCTCCTGGATAGTTTTGTTCATTTCCTTTGTCTGTTTGATTGTGTTTTCCTGTAATTCTTTAATGGATTTCTGTGTTTTCTCTTTAAGGGCTTCTAGTTGTTTACCTCTGTTCTCTTGTATTTCTTTAAGGTGTTAATTTCTTAAAGTCTTCTATCATCATCATGAGAACTGATTTTAAATCTGAGTCTTGCTTTTCTGGTGTGTTAGGGTATCCAGGGCTTGCTGTGGTGGGAGAGCTGGGTTCTGATGTTGCCAAGTAGCCTTGGTTTCTGTTCCTTATGTTCCTGCCCTTGCCTTTTGCCATCTTGTTAACTCTGATGTTAGCTGATCTTACTCTGTCTAGCTGTGGCTTGTCCCTCCTGCAGGCCTCTGTATCAATATTCCTTGAAGACCAGTTCTCTCCAAGAGGTGTTTGGGTTTGGAGAGCTGTGGCACAGGGTCAGCTCTGGGGTGCAGACAGAAACCAGAAGGATCTTGTCCCCAGCTATCCCTTGGTTCCTGTGTCCTGATGGCTCTGCAAGGGTCTCTCTTGATCCAGTGAGTTTGAACAGAAGTGGTAGTTTTGCCTGTGCTCAAAGGTGTGTCAGCACTCTTGGGGTACCAGCTGTCTTCTGGAGCCTTGTGGCCCAGGCTGAGGTCCCCAGATCCCGGTGAGTAGTGGTGCTTGTCTTATTCCCACTCATGGCTTTTCCATGCTCCTGGGAGAGTAACTTTCTCCTGGCACTGCTTGGCTATGGAACCCTGGTGGCCCAGACAGATGTCTCCTGCCAGAGACGGAAACCGGGAGGTTCCTATGCCCGACTACCTCAGTCCCTGTGTCCCGTGGGTTCTGGGCAGGTCCTGGTGAGCAGTGGTGCTTGTCTTAACCCCACTCACGTCTTTTCCACGCTCCTGGGAGGGTAGCTTTCTCCTAGTGCTACTAGGCTATGGAACCCTGGTGGCCCAGGCCCAGGTCTCCCGCCAGAGATGGAAACAGGAAGGTTCCTCTTCCTGACTTTCCTCCTCAGTCTCTGAGTCCTGAGGACCTGGGAGGTTAGCTTTCTCCTGGCGCTAATTGGATATGGGGCTCTGTGGCCCAAGCTGAGGTCCTCAGCCAGAGATGGAAACTGGAAGTTTCCTGTCCCCGACTTTACCTCAGTCTGTGTATCCCACGGGTTCCGGGTGGGTCCCGGTGAGCAGTGGTGCTTGTCTTGTCCCCACTCACGGCTTTTCCACGCTCCTGCGAGGGTAACTTTCTTCCGGAGCTACTTGGCTATGGAACCCTGGTGGCCCAGGCACAGGTCTCCCGCCAGAGATGGAAACTGGAAGGTTCCTGTCCCTTACTTTTCCTCCTCAGTTTGTGTCCTGAGGGCCTGGGAGGAGCTCAAATTTCTATTAAGAATGAATTCCTTCATGTCTTTTAAGGGATGAAGATCGGAAAAAGCATTTGCCACACTTTTCACATTTATAGGGTTTCTCTCCAGTATGAACAATCTGGTGCTGATTGAGGCTATCGAGCCTTGAAAAGGCTTTCCCACATTTTTCACATGTGTGAGGTTTCTCTCCAGTATGAACTCTCTGGTGTGCAGTAAGTGCTGAGTAATTAGGAAAGCCATAGTGACATTCCCCACACTTATATGCATGGATTTTTTGGTGTTTTTTAAGCTCTAAAGTAGAGTAAAACATTTTTCCACATTTTTCACACTTGTATGATTTCTCCCCAGAGTGACGCAATTTGTGCCAAGGAAGGTATGAGAGAGTAGAAAATTTTTTCCCACATTGTTCACATTTGTATGGCTTCTCCCCAGAATGAGATCTTTGGTGATTCTCAAGGTGTGGAAAAGAATAAAACCTTTTGCCGCATTCTCCACACTTGTAGGAATTCTCTTCAGAATGAATTCTTTGATGACGCTTAAGGAGTGCAGAAGTGTAAAATGCCCTGTCGCAGTCTTTACACTTACAGGGTTTCTTTCCAGAATGAATTCTTTGATGTCGCTTAAGCAATGAGGGATAGTGAAATGCTTTGCCACATTCTGCACACTTGTACGGTTTCTCTGAGGAATGAATGATCTGATGCTTCTTAAGCAATAAAGGACAGTAAAATAGCTTCCCACATTCTTCACACTTGTAAGATTTCTCTGCAGAATGAATTCTTTGATGTACCCTGAGCAATGAAGGGTAGGAAAATTCTTTGGTGCACTCTTCACACTTGTATGGTTTGTCTCCAGCATGATTTTTCTGGTGTCTATAATGTGTTGAGCGAGTACCAAAGGCCTTGCCACATTCTTCACACTTGTAGGGTTTTTCTCCAGTATGTATTCGCTGGTGTTCAGAAAGGTTTGAATGAGCATTAAAGGCCTTACCACATTCTTCACACTTGTAGGGTTTTTCTCCAGTGTGAACTCTCTGGTGTATAGAAAGTCTTGAGCGAATACGAAAGGCCTTACCGCATTCTTCACACTTGAAGGGGTTCTCCCCTGTACCACTTCTCTGGTGTTGAATAAGCAGTGAATTGCAATAAAAGGCCTTGCTGACATCTTTACATTTATTGAATGTTTTTCCTGTTGACCAAAAGTTGATATATGAACAAAAGCTTAGCACATTCTTTATGTTTAATGCTTATCTTTAAATGGAGACATTTACTCATACTTATTCTTATTGATAAATCAGAAACAACATGACATTCCTGTATTCATTTAGCATAATTCAGAAAATATAGTAAGAGGAAACAATTTAAGCTTCCACTGAAGTAAGGGCCTGATCAAATTGAATCTAGAAATAATGCCAGCCAGGTGATGGCCTTTAATCCAGGCAGTGGCCTTTAACCCAGGCACTCTGGAGGCAGACAGAAGACAATATCTTTGAGTTCAAGGTTAACCTGGTCTACAGAATGAGTTCCAGAACAGTCAAAGCTACTCAGAGAAACCCTATCTCAAACAAACAAACAAACAAACAAACAAACAAACAAACAAACAAACAAGAAAGGCACATCATTCAAAGTTAAGTAGCTAAATAAGTAGTAACTATCTATGACAAAGGAATATCTTAAGGGCATTATGTGAATAAAAATAAATACCTTAAACACACATAGATAATATACACGGACACACCTGACATTATCAACTTGGAAAACAGGAGATAAATGGTGACTATGTGAGGCTGAAGCAATACAGAAATATTATTTTTATCCTAAGTATGAATTTTAGAATTTTTAGGTATGGATGAAAACATGCATAATAAATATGTCTACAATAATCTTAAATAAGATACCTCATGGATTAGAGACAGTATTTATATCCTATTTGGATGACAAATATCTCACTATCAAAATTATGAAAAAATTTTAGGTTAACCTATGAATAACACTTCTCCTAAAGACAATATATTGTCAATGAAAAAAAAGTTAAAATTAGCCTACTTTGTAAGAACTATTAATTTACAAGATGAAACAGTCACTGAACAATAGAAAGAGATAACAGTTAAGACATGAAAACACGAGACTCGTTCTTACACGTGAGTTGGAAACACACAGTTCTGATGCTTACAGAACTGGAACTCAGATATATCGTTTCTTAATATCATTGGATAGTCTATCCACAAAATTATATAGGCTACATATAGACAAATGATTATAGGTTAACCACTGCCAAGAAACACACAATCAGACTGCCAAAAAAAAAGAACCCTGAATCCACAATATTCTGAAAATATACTGATGAGCTATTAAAATTCTTTTGAGTTTTGGGTAGTTTTAATTTATGACTATATTTCCAGAAAGGATATGCATTCTAAATCTTTGGTAGTGAATGTGTTATAGGGAAAAAATGAGGATACATTTTCATCATTCACAAAGAATTCTGATGAGGTGATTCGAGTATAAGTGAATATGAAATATATTTATGTATGAAGTTACTGTCTTACAATGGATTCACATATAGGTTTTTAGAAAATCTGTGTGTAGACTTTCAGAGGTTTAGAAAACAGTGCAAAGTCAGTTACAATGTAAACTCAAAAAAAATGAAGTTCTTTGAAGTCATCATAAAGATGAGCACATCTCAATGGTGATCAGGGAAATACAAAGCTTAAGAAAATTAAACCATCATAAACATGTGAGGTGAGCTTTCATGACAAAAATCATGAAAGGAGAGATCTAAAGAATTATCTCCTTGACAGTACTATCTCAATGCCTATGGTGAAGCCTGGCTTTCTGTTGGATCTTTGGACAACTCTGCCCTTTCACCCCCCTCTTTCCTTCACACCTGGGTGCACAGTGGCTGCTGCTTGTCTCTTCATATCCCAAGGCCCTTGTCTTTGCTCCAGAAATGTCACCAGGAGTGGCTTAGAGAGAACAAGACCTGTTTGGAGGAAAAGAGGACAAGACTGTTTAAGTGTCCTTCTCCTGGGAATGGGCATGGCCCTTTCTGTACAGTATTTATAAGAAAAGAGATGCTGAGATAAATGATTGCAGACAATTAGTTCCTTAAATGTCTCTGACAGGATCATTACAATATGTGAAGGGATATACAGTATCCAGACTCTGAGTTTAATTTAAAGGCAAAGGCATTAAAATTGAATTGTGAAGCATCTTTTTTTTTCTATGTAAGGTACATGCCTACTGCAACAGTGTTTCTAACATTCCCACTTGTGGGAAGGATACGTTCTACTAACACAGACAGGCTAAACACAAAAGAGAAAGCAATGCTTCACACCTAATTCTTCTTTAAAACCAGGAAGATGAAACTTGCTGTGGGAAAGCATAAGCCCCCATGAGATAATGTACAGAGAAAGGACACATTGACAGTGGAATAAGAGCTCACTGCGGAAGTGATCCTCACCCAGGAAATCCAGGTGGCTGTAGTTCTCCAGCATCACTTCCCTGTACAGACTCCACTGAGCAGAGTCCAGACACTCCCTCTCTTCTGGAGAGAAATCAATGGCCACATCCCAGAAGGACAGCATTTCCTGAAATTAAGATCAATGAATGCTACCACACTTTAATTAAAACCACTGATAACAGGTGTTGTGGATCTAGACATACTAGCTCTCTGTCAATGTTACATAAGCTAGGGTAATTTGAGAAGAGGAAACTCTGTAAGAGGCTGTTATTCACTGATATGAGACAATCCAGCCCATTGTGAGTGGTGTAGCCCCTGGGCAGGTGGTCTTAGATGGTGTACGAAAGCAGAATTAGCAAGTCATCGAGAGCAAGCCATTTAGCAGTGTTTCTTCATGACCTATGCTCCAGTTTCTGCCTCCAGGTTCCTGCCTTGACTTCACTCAGTGATGGACTGTTACCTGAAGTTCTGAGTTGAAATAAATCCATTCTTCTCCAAGTTGCTTTGGTCATAGTAGTTAGTTTAGCACTGTAATAGAAACTCTAACTAACACAGGCATCTTGTGTTTGTTTCTACAATGCTATATTTTGCCCAGGATGAAAAGAGAGCTAGAATGCTTCTATCATAGGTTAGGAAATACTTCTTAGATGCTTCAGATGTGGTCACATGATCTCACACTGGACTCATCTTCAAGAAAAGAGAAAGTAGAAGATCCCACAAGCTCATGTAGATATTCTACTTTTTAAGACAGATGCTTCCATGGGAAAACCTATATTTAGTGCCACATGCTGGTTTTATACATGACCCATACATACATTTCTCAGAGGATAAAGTCATCGTGAAGGAGAAGGAACTTCCCAACACTTTATATGCACAGTTATGTGAAGTGGAAAGCAAGCCTAGAGTCATGAGTATGAAATGTAATGCAAATGTGGATTAAGATGCAGTAGCTCTGGCCTGGGGTCTGGATTCCTTAATTTGTACATGGTTCAGTAGTAATTCTAATGGCAGCGCACCTAGAGACTCAAGATGGAACAGCCAAGGAATGGAACAACACAACAAAAGAACTCACAGACCTTTAATCCCTCTGGCTAGAATATAGACATGCCCTTAGTACTCACCTTTAATCCTAAACAATGAAGGCAAAGTTAAGTTGTAAAAGAAAGCACCCATGTTTGAAAGTGATGTCTAATTGAGTGGCAGAAAAGGTGATGAATCAGTGAAAGATTTGCCCAACTCTCATAAGAAGAGAGAAGGGAAGCTACGTAAGGGAAAGACATTCAGTACAGGAATGAGTTCGTGGAGAGCACGAGAGTAGAGAGGGAGAGTAGAGCAGCACAGAGGGGGAGAAGGAGGCAGTTCTACCGGAGAGTTTTACACAGACAGGTTGCCGAGAGAACAAGCTAGACACAGGTAAAGATAGATCGTGCAAGGAATGAGAAGGAGCCAGAAGATTAGAAAAGATTGCTAGAGTTAGTTTGAGGGCAAGCAGAGCAAGAAGCTGAGAACCTAGATTGAATAAGTTACCTGGGAGAGGAGTTTGAGCCAGAACAGCTGAGTAGAACCAGCCAGTCATAGATCAGAAAGAACAAGAAAGAGCAAGTTGATTCAGCAGCAAGTCTCAGAGGCTGAAAACATTCTAGGTCTAGATAAATTGTATGGAGGTTAGAAACTTCCAAGATTAAGACTAGGTTAGTAGGTGAAGGCAATAAGCCTGGGAGATGACAACAGTTATTCTGGCAAATAAAAAGTACTTTTATAGGTTTTAGTATGCAAATCTCCTCAAACAATATTGTTATTATTAAAATGTCAAAAATGCTGTCTTGTACACTTCTAAAATGTACACACCATAGTTTACACACATCCAGCATCCAGGGTAACAGAGCTGTGAGCTTTGTCCTCCTAGGGCACCATTTCAGAGCATCCAAGCTAAGTACGTCTTCAAGCTTCAGCTTTCTGATGTCACTGGCCGATGAGAAAAACCATTATATTTCCAACATCCGTGAGTTACAATTCTACACATTTAACATATGAATCGGATCATGGGATACATGTCTTTCTGTGCCTTAAATAATTTCCAATTTCAGCCATATTTTCCCAACTTACATGACTTTATCCCTTTTCTTCTTATTATTTAATTAAAATATAATTACATTTCCCAATCTCCCTCCTAACTCCAATCATGTAATTTTCTAAAGTTCCTTGACCTTATGTTCCAGATGTATATTCTCTTCTAAGATCCATGAACTAACTAGCTATGCATATTTGCCTACATGTCTAGTCTAAGATTCATGAACTAACTAGCTGTGGATATTTGCCTACCTGTCTAATCCCTTTTGATCAGGTTTTAAGTCTAATTGACAGCTGCTGTTTATGCCAAGATGTGAGTGGCAATATGGCACCTGTAGGGATATCTGGCCATACTGGTCATTGTTGTGGTTCATAGGTCTAACAGTTAAGTAGGTCTGTTTATTGCTTCTCTCCCTTGGAAGCTCACAAAGCAGCTTTCAGAGCTGTGAAAACTAGTCCTTAAATGGCAGAGCTTTAGGTCAGATCCAGCTCCAGTCCTCTGAGTCTTGGGTCTGAAGTGCATGGTCTTTTCAGTAATGGGAAGAAGGAGTAGCTATAGTCAAAAGACTCTTGGTAGGGATGAAGCACACACTTTGGACAGAAAGATTATATTGAAAAAGGTCTTTAATCATAACAGCAGAGTGAACAAGTAGTGAGGAGGCCAGTAGACTTCCAAGTAGACTGAAGGACATAATGGATAAAAACCCTGTCATTTCTCAAGGGAAGCACAGACAGACTCTGTTGAAGGCGTCTTTGTAGCTAGTAGAACCCTTTCCCACATTTACAAGTAAATGAAAACCACAGATTCCACTTTTCTTTATTTATGAGATTGCCCACAGCAGGGAAAATGGTCAGCTTGGAGAACTGCAGTAACTCTGGCCAGAGTGAAGGTCAAAACATTGTTCTCTGAGAGAATTGGAACAGATCTCCAATGGTGATCTGACTTCGAGGATCGGTCCCTAACACTGCCCAGCGCAGGCTACCCCAGTTCCCTATGGGGAAGGGCCTGTGGTACTCAGGTCACGTTCCTCACCATGCAAAGCCTGTGAGGGGACAGCAGAAAGCCTGCCGCCAGGATCTCAGTTAGTTGGGATTTTAACCAATATAATTAAAGCAAACATTTCAGGGGAAGTTGAGACAGGCAACATTCACTTCCTGTGAAGACGAAATGCAAATAAATTCTGGCCTGAAGGGACAAACTGTGATTTATTTAAAACTGTGGCAAATTTATTCTAATCCCTAAATTGGGAATCCAATTTTCCTTCCCTTGAACGAAGGCTGGTCCAAGAGACCAGCCTATAACAACAGAACTCTTTTATCTATGTTCAGTATTCCTCAGAGATTTTTTTTTCTTTCTTTTTTTTTTTTTTTTGGCAGAATCCACACAAATCTCAGTCCTAGGAACTTGTAGGGAAGTCAAGGCTAGACCGTAAATGAGTGCTGTATTACTAGCCTCCACACAACAATGACTCTCTATTCAGACTGTGCTTATTTATCAATTAAAGAACACACTGCTTTAAAAAATACACTAAGTGCATCATTAACATTGCACTGTCTTTCCCAACCTTTGACACACAAAAGTGTGGCACACAACCACCCTTGATTTTTGGTTTAACAAGTTTTTGCAATAAGGAAGACTCAGATACTGTAATTGGAACCCTAAAAAGGACATGATAGAACATATGCCATGTATTTACTGAAAAGGTACAATGAATTTGAATTTTAGCTTCATGATATCACAGGATTTCGTCTGTACTTATATGCCTAGACATATCCGAGTTTTAAATAATCAGTATATCGTTACTGAATCTTAACATACTAGTAAGTGGTGAATATCCAACAAACAGTTGTGACTAACATTCTCACTCACTGACTTACTTTTATGTAGCTACCACAAAAAGTTGAGCAACGGGAAGCAGAATTTAAGGAGGTGGCCGGCAAATCTGCAGACACGCCTTACGCCTCAGACTGTGTCTCTGCAGACACGCCTTACGCCTCAAACTGTGTCTCTGCATTTGAAAACAATTTTGAATGGACCCAATAACTGAGACTTTTATCACCCCCAAAGACAAAGTAATGAAAATCAGTGTTTCTAAGTCTATTCCACACATACGTGCTTGGTTTCTATTTGATTCTATCCAAATAATGTCTGTCATTTCTCTCAGTGGTCTCTGACATAATCATTTAGACGACCAAGAACTGGGTGCCTTTGTCCAGCACACTTTCCCTTCTGACACAGCAAGAGGAGTACCATGGAAACCAGTAACTCCTCCCATTGTTCTGTCACTTACACAAGTTAGCATACAATGAAAAGGTCCTAGGAGAACTAGATGGGACTGGACACTACAGAGCACTTACCTCCCAACGAAAGAGGAAGGGATGGTGTGTTGTTTGGCTGGTTAAATGGTACAACGCCACATGTAAATGACAGTCGAGGATCTGGCTGTCATTCCCCACGTGCGAAGCACTTCGCCTAACTAGAGATGCATCCGACACTCTTATGTGTGGTGTAAAGAAGGAGAAGGCATCCAAGAGGCAGAGAAGCAGGGAGGGGTGTAAATCACAGTGGGATGCATCAGACAAGGATAATTCGACTGGGAATGAGGTCTGTTGACTTGAAATCACATAAATACATAAAGTTCTTTAAGTTCTTCCTCACCCTGCTGACCTGATACAAAAGCCTGACAGTCGAAAGCAAGGTGAGCTTCTTTACCTGCTTCCGGGGCCCATACTAAAGGACTGGCTCAACAAGTTCAAGGCCAGATGGAAGCATGTTTGTACAACATGCTTGTGTGGGTCAAGTAGACATCCTGTCTTTCTTGAAAAGTAATTAAACCAAAACTTAGGGACGGAAGACCCATCAAAGGCTTATGACACTCCAGCCCTGAAGGTGAAGTTGGGCTTCAGCTTCCCCAGCCCTCACTCTGCTTTCCGGTGGTTGCTTCTCTCCGTGTGTCTACTGCCCTGTGTTCCCTCACCCCTAGTCAAAGCTTTTCTTTACCAGGTGATCCTGGCAAGTTTGTCCACAGTGTTCCAGAATTTCCCAGCTACGACCTGTGTGTCTCAAGATTTTTTTCCCCATTTAATTCACCAACTGGCCGAGAAAAACAAAACAATCAATACTCCATGATCATACCTAGGCCTGCTGTGGAACACACGAGAGGCAGAAAACCCACCTACTCTAGATGCACTGAAAAAAAACGGTCAACATTGATCTGAATGAGGTCAGGTAGTAAAAGAAAGTCTCCACAGCCAAGCGGGAAAGTGAGCTGCCAGCACCACCTGAGATGCAAGTTAGTCAGCTGACCCACCAAGCCCTGGCAATCCCGATCTTTACACCACATCCCACTTCTGTGCAACCATCCTGCACGTCTGTCCCAGAAGCCCATGGTAGACTCTGGTTGTGCTCTGAGTTCTGATAAACATCAGTCAGGGCACCATCAGACACGCCCTCACCCCAGCCTTTGTGGACCGGTATGTAAGAACAGTACAGGACTACAGGTCAGCCTCTTCCGCCCTCCCACCCACCGCTGTTCTGCTCGCTGCCAGACGGATCCCCGCACCTCAAACAGTGCTTCAGGCTGCGCTGCTCCCTGGACCAACCTCCATGTCAGAGATGCAACTTGAGAGCTGAGCAGGACAGCACTCTCGCCCAACTTTGGGGAACTAGCACACTTTCAGACACAATTAGCAAGGATTGTTTCCGGAGTAGGTCCCTGTGACGACACAGTGCCAGACTACATTTCCCACAAGTCTGTGCGAAGAAATTCCCGGAAACCAGCTAGGACTGGTTTTCTTCTGTACCTGGATTTGTCACTCGGAACCCGCAGGAGAGTATGGGAGAAAGAAGCCTACTGTGCTTGACAGCCATGGGGAGTCAGCCATGGGGGTTTTCACCTCCAGATCCACAACATGAGATATATGAATATGAGTCGAGCCTTTGACAGAAATATTAGGGTTACAAGTCCTTTCCTGTGCATGTGTTAACCTTACTACTCTCTGAACAAAGTCAGCATGACAAAACAATCACTAATGTGGGAATACAACATGACTTTTCAAACCAGCTTTGGTGTGCCTGATTGTGCTCTTAGCTGCTTGGTGACTTATGGCAGAAGGACCCGGATCCAAGGCTGGACTGCGCAATTTATAGAGAGCTTATTTCTAAATAAAACGGATAGGGAGCTAGTTTAGGGTAAAGCCCTTGGGTATAATGGCGTTGACTCAACACTACACATACATAAATAATTCTTGTTCTCCTGTACTGATATCCTGTGTGAGCCATATATACATCAGATTCTACAACTGGTAAAACTGTACTCCTGTGACCATTGGAACCTATACAGTATAGGAAGTGGGCAAAGGGCATGCAGATGGTTTTAATAATTGAACAAAGTTAAAAGCTCAGCTCTCTGAAACTTATTTGCATAACATTCCCAGAATCCATCTGAACATCTTACCATATGTAAGAAAATGTGTATCCACATTTTCATCAGTTAATCCATGTAAGAAACTTAGTTTTTGTGAGAGAGGTTCCAAAACTTCACCAACTCTACTTTTCCCACAAACTCTATTGAGTATTTACCACCATGTTTGTTTTACCTCCCTTGCTCTTCTCCCAAGTGGAGGGACACAGCTCCTGGGATCACTTTGTGTGTGCAATGACTCCTGGCCAATCATCCACTGTTGGAATTCCCCATGCAGAGGTCTGGTGTGTCTTGTTCAGTTTCCTGTCTTTTCTGATCCTGAAACTTCCTATGTAACAAAACTTTGAAAGTCAAGAGCATCTGCCTCAAACTTTTCCCAGTTGGTCCAACTTAGGACACAGGATTCTTCCTTGAATGCAAAGATATCAGAGATATCTTCATGGGATTATTTTTTTCCAAGCATGGCTAGGCTAGGCGTGTGTGTGTGTGTGTGTGTGTGTGTGTCTGTGTGTGTGTGTGTGTGTGTGTCTGTGTGTCTGTGAAGTGCTGACTGGTTAAATTGCAGCAAGCAATCAGAACCCCTCTCTTGTCTCCATTACTCAATAGTGGGCTCTCTGTTTACTTAGGAAGAGAAGGAAGCAGGATCCTGTAGGTGGGAACTAATCATGCAGGGTTCCGTGATTCCCACCTAATCACAACATTAGGGGATAAGGCATGCTGATGGAAAATTCCACCCGAAGCTGAATTCTAAGGTGGTATTTACTTTTATTTAGACTACATTAGCAATTTTATCTTTGACATCTCTCAAATATTTTTTTCTAATTTCTGGCTCTTTAATTTCCTCCATTACAGCATTCTGGGGAAAAAAAGTGATCTTTTGCAAGAGTCACTTTCAACTCACAGATTTGCCGGCTAAGGCGGGGTGGCTGAGTGGAGTGCTTGAGCACTTCCTGCTCCTGTAGAACAGGGACCCTAATGTTCCACCATTTACTACACATACCTGTCAGTTCCAGGGACCTGGACCTTCACTCCCAGAAGAGCTCCCTCTTCTGACACTACTCGGCTCATGCACACATGTATAATACGCATACACATCATAGAAGAAAACAATAGTTTTTGTAACCTCATGCTGAAATATTATAAAAAAGAATTAGTGCTTGAAGTGTATTGTTTGCAAATAATACAAATTATTAAGCATCTGCTCATGGGTATGTAGACAGTTATAGCTGGGCAAAATCGAGTGAAATAGACTCTCTATGTCTTGTGCAGTTCTTAAGCCCCCGATGTGTCCACCACACACTTGGCCTGGACCACTTCCCCAATATATATATCTTCCCATATATCCTTCATTACTGCATCCTTTACAGGGAGGCACAAGACCTGACGTGTAGATAGTTCTGTACTTTCTCTATATAGCTCAGGATAAGGCAAATAGTTACACCTTAAAATGGCTGTTCAATGGACTGCATTATATGATGTTATATTTAATCCAAATATTTCCCCAGTTCCTCTCTAAAGGACAGAGATTTTTCTATTTATGCATGGAATGTTTCTTCCTTACCTTAAGGACCTTGTGCCTTTTGGATGTCCACCTTCTGGACTACTGCGATGATTATTCTTTTCTTGGTTCCAAATCATCTGCTATGTGTCACATGCTGATAAATACTGAGTCTCTCTCTCTTGGCCAGGATGAAATGGAGTTTTTATTAGCAATGTCTAGCTTGTGAGCATTCTAATTCAAAGAAATTTTTTAAAAAAGGCGTCACAGAAGATCCAGCTCAGTTTTCTGCTCTACAGATGTGAGTGGCAGGTAGGAAATACCTTTATGCATGCCCCACTTGTTATCTTGTTCCTACTATAAACTATAAATATGCCAGCTCATCACATAGGTCCTTGCAAATAGAGGCACTCTTCCATTTCATTCCCTTAGTCTCTGAGTCAGTTTCCCTTTCTGTTGCTATCAAGAACACCCTGACCAAAAGCACCTTGGTCACCACCAAAGTGATTATTTGGCATACAGGTTATGGACCACATCAAGGTTGGGCTTTTTTTTTTTTTTTTGTCAGCTTAGTACAGGATAGTTATCTGGGAAGAGGTACCTCAAATGAGAAAACACCTCCAACTAGATTCCTAGGGCATTTTCTTGATTAATGATTGATATGTGTGGGCTCTGTTCTTGGTATGTTAATGGGGAATGGGACCTCGCCCATGAAGGTGGTCCTGAGCAATATCAGGAAGCAGGCTGAAGAAGCGAGTAAGTAGCATTCCTCCACAGCTTCTGCCTCCAGTTTCCTATGCTGACTTCCCTGAGTGATGGGCTGACATCTGAAGTGTAAGCTGAAACAAATCCTTTGCTCAAGTTGCTTTTTTGTTATCATGTTTTATAACAAACTATCATTGAAGGAATTCAGGGCCAAAGATCACATGGCAGAAACCTGGAAGGAAGGAAGGAAGCAGAAGACATGAAAATATGGTGTTTACAGGCTATCCCCATTGGCTTGCTGTTTGATTCATTGTGAACACAGGTCTAGCTGCCCAGGGTTGACAACAGCCACAGTGGTCTTGGCCTTCCCATATCAAGCCTCAAGCAAGAAACTACCCCACAGACTATAGGCTAGTCTAATGGAGATAATTCCACAATTAGGATTCCGTCTTTCTAGAGGAATGTAAGCTCTGTCCTGCTGACAGAATCTAACCATCATGCTCTCCTGTTTGCAGCTCCATTTACTCATTTTAAATAGCTCATATGAATTTTCAGAAGAAAATTGCCGAAGAAGGGAAGATATACATATGTTGGGGGAGGAACCTTTGCTCAACATGTCTGAACAAAGTGCTAAATCAGTTCTTTATGCTTGTGGTGATGCTCCATTATTTTCTCCCCTAAGTGACCTTGCAGCAATGACATAGATGGTGTATTACCACTTTACTTAGGCAAGTTGAAAAGTGCCATATAATTTTGGTACATTAATAAAAAATATTGCCTGTTAATCTTAAAGTACAGGTAATGTGATGGACACACAACTGTTTTAGGTTCTTAAGGTTGGAAGGGCCACCCTGAATGTCGGTATCACTCTTCCATGGGATAGGCTCATGGGCTAGTAAAAAGGAGAAGGGATGTGTGGTGGATTGAATGAGGACTCTCCCCACCCCAAGCTCATACACTTGAATTGTTGGGTCTCCAGTTGATGGAACTGTTCTGGAAGGATTTGGAGCGATGGCCTTGTTTGAGGAGGTGTGTCACAGAAGGGTGGGGTAAAACTTGAGGTTTCAAAAACCCCACACTATTCACAGTTGACTTTCTCTGCCTCATGCTTGTGGATCAAGATGTTAGCCCTAAGTTGCTCCAGTGCTATGCTGCCTGCCTCCTGCCATGGTCATCATCCCTAACTCTCTTGAACCATGAGCCCAAACTAAGTGTTGTTCTTTACAAGTTGCCTTGCTTATGGTATTTTGACACAACAACAGAAAACTAAGACAGGTGGAGCAAGAACAAGCATTGTTGTTGGACTGTGAATCAATGTAATGGGTTATTTCAAGGTCCTGCTGATATGATTTCCTCACTGGGATCATCTGCCACCTCAGACCAATGACCTAAATAAACCCTTTCTTCAGTTTCTTTTAATAGATGTTTTGTCACACAAGTAAGACAAGCATGGACATCACTTATCCACTTGCTTTTTCTTCAGTGCAGGAACATATTTGATTCAACTATGAAATAATGAATCTTATGAATATAGGCTTAGGATTTAATTGAAAAATGATGCATGTAGGCATTTTTCCTGCAAGTGTGTCTGTACACCATGTGCAAGCAATTGTCAATGGTGGTCAAAAGAGAGCATCAGGCATCTAACCCTCAAGAGACTTGAGGCCCCAGGGAGTGGGTTGGCCTGCCGGGGGAGGGGGCGGGAAGGGGGCACACATCCTCTTGGAGGCAGGGGGAAGAGGAATGGAATGGGGAGGAGGGACCAGGAGGCGGGACAACGGCTGGACCTTAAAAAAATGAAAATAATTAAAAAAAAAAAAAGTGTCAGATCTCTGGAACTGGAGATACATAGAGTTGTGAGCCACTAGGATCTCTAGAAGACCAGTCACTGCTCTTAACCATTGAGCCATTTCTCCAGCCCCTGATTCAGACATATATCTAGCAAATGAAATTAAAGACCACTACCAACAAGTTTAGATATTATGACAAAAAAGCGACCTATCCTTCACATGCAGAGCAAATTTTACCTTATTAAAAAAAAACAAAAATAAACAATCACAGTGACACCTGAACAGAACAAAAGAGGCAGAGAAACAATTAAAAGGATGTAGAAAAGAAATCTTAAAATGTCAACACCCTTCCATGTTGAAAAAAATCTCAGCAGAACAAGAGTAGAAAGAGAAATTTCCAAGTAATATTAGCCAGTTAAATACAAAGACAAAACAAACACACACAAGCCAACAAACTGAAAATACAAAAAACAAAAACAAAAACAAAAACAAAAAAATAAAAACAAACAAAATACTTGGAGTTGACATTGCACATCGAGGGAAAACCTGCTGTCCTCTCTTCAGCCATTCAGTCTCATCACTGTTTTCCTACACAATCCCAAAGTACTGCCCAGAGTTTCCATAAAATGCAAAGGAATAAAACGTACCAAAATCAAGAGGTGAGAAATCATCTTGCCTTTTCCGCTTGTCATCCTACAGGCAGAAAACCCTACGGGCTCAACTGAAGACAACAGTAATTAGTGAACTCCAATGAATACAGGATCTAAAAATTAAAGTTAAAAAAATAATAAATACTTGTATTTCCTAAAATCACAGCAACATGTCTGGAAAACATTCAAGGAAATAATCCAAACCATGATACTACCAAAATATTCAAATAAATTAAACCAACAAAGTGAGAACTTTGTACAAAGGAAGTGAAAAAAATGTCGATGAAGAAAAAAAATTACTTGAATGGATGAAATACATCTTATGCTCAGGGAGTAGAAGAATTATTGTTATTGAATTGTCAATTCTCCAAAATTCAATCTGTATCTAAAATGCAATATCCAGCTAACTTTCAGTGGAATTTGTTGTGACCAGAAATTTGTGAAGATAAAAGTGGATTCATTACATTTGAAAGTCACATTTCACTTATATGTGGGCTTTTTCTCTGGTATGAATTATCTGCTATGTAAAAAGTCCTCCGCAACTATCAAATACCTAGTCATATTCATCACACTTGTGTGGTTTCTCTCCCTAATGAATTATTTGATGTTTCCTAAGTTGAGGAAGATAGTAAAAACATTTTGTCACAGTCTTCACATTTGTAGGCCTTATTTCTAGAATGATTTGATATTGCCTAAGGTTTGAAATAAAGTGGAACATTTTCTCAAATTCCTCACATTTGTAAGGTTTTCCTCAGTATGAAATAATTCATGCTAAGCAAAGTATGTAACATTACAAAAGGCTTTCCCACATTCTTCATACTTGTGAAATTTCGCTCACACTTGTGAATGGATTTGCAAGTGGTTAGAGAGCTGCCATGAAGATTTAATGGCCTTGTCACACACTTCACACTTGGAGGGATTCTCCAGAGAATGAATTCTTTGATGATCCTTAAGGCAAGAAGGATAGTACAAAGTTTGCCACACTCCACATTTGCAAGATTTCAGTCCAGCTTGATGTACTTTCTGCAGATTAAAGGGTGAATGATTAGAAAAGGCTTTTTCATATTCTTCATATTTGAAGGGTTTCTCTCCTGTATGAATTTTCTATTGTTCAAAAAGTACTGGGGGGGAGGGGAATCACTGTGGGAACACCAAAGACCTTACCACATAGTTCACATTTGTAGAGTTTCACTAGTGTGCAGATTCTCTGGTGTTTAATAAGGACTCCAATAAAAGTCTTCACAACATTCTTTATTTGTATAGGGTTTTGTTCCTGGTGAGTAAAAATTAATATATGAATAAAAGCTGAGAGTCATTCTTAATGTGGGTCTTTAGTATGTACACTTTTAATTACATGTTATTTTTATATATAAAAGAGAAACTATAGACAACTTTTCACACCTATTTCCACTATAGTATAATTCATAAAATATGGTAAATGGAAACCATATAAAATTCCAATGACATAAGAAAAGGAAGACTAAATAGACACAGAAGTGACAGAATATTGTTTGAGGTTAAACAACTAAAGCAGTGTTATATTGATGACAATGAAAACTCTTAACCACGCTATACTTACAGAAATAAACCCATTTAAAAACAAAAGAAAAGAAAATGGTATGACTAGACATATACAGAAAGTATAAAGCAGCCAAACTTGGGGAAAAGGAAGTTAATGGTGACTGTGTGAGACTGCATGGACATAGAAATCCAGAACATTTGTTTGTTTGGTTGGTTGTTTATTTTGTTTTGTTTTGACACAGGGTTTCTCTTTGTAGCCTTGGCTGTCCTGGAACTCACTCTGTAGAACAGGCTAGCCAGAAACTCACAGAGAACCTCCTGCCTCAGCCTCCTGAGTGCTGGAATTAAAGGCGTGCACCACCACTGCCCAGCTATAATTTATATCCTAAGTTGGAACTTCAGTCTCAGAAGTTACAAAAAAGACTTGCTGTGTAACAGACTGTGCATGGCGCTTAACATGTCAATAATACATGTTAAGTATTTAAGACCAGAAACCTTACATCATATTTTCACAAGAAAATAAAGACCCGAAAAGATAACCAATTATGAACAAAGCAATTAAGTTCCCCTATAAATGGCAGAGTTTTAGCATCCCTGAAAGCACAGCAGAGCTCACTGCAGAGAAATGAGTAAGTTCAGAGAACTGAAGCGTCATATACATCTGGACGATGTCCTCCTTTGCTGGCAAGGAACACGAAAGGAAAAAGCTAAGTTAGGATTTCCACTACACCATCATGCCTCGATGCACATGGAAAGTCTGGCCTTCTGTTGGTTTTCTGGTGTTCCACTCTGTCCTCTGTCCCCTTCCTTCCTGTACACCTGGGTGCATGACAGCTGTCGGAAGGCTCTTGTCTTTGCTCCAGAAACGTGACCAGGTATGGCTTACAGAACGCGAGACATCTCTTCAGTGAGACTAGTTTAATCATCACTAATTTTTCAGTGCCATCTGACCAGTATCAATTATTCCAGCAAGGTAAGGTTTCACGTTTGTGTCTCTTAATTCAAAATATCATACAAATGGCCCTGATACAATCTTTGAGGGATTCTCAGACTTCCATCCGTTCCTTCATAAGCTGGGCCTCAGTCATCTGTATTTCTTTCACACTCCTATCTTCCAAACTACCACAGGAAAGTCCATTTAACTCAGAGCACTCATGGCTTTTCTAACCCAAAGTTCAAACGCCACCACAATCTTTCTTAGAAATGCACTGCTATGTTTGTCACAGTATCCCATGGCCTGGTACCAACTTCTGTTGTGGTGAGCGTTTTCTTTGCTGTGGTAAAACAGCATGACCAGTATTAATATGGGGAAGAAAGGGTTTATTTCGCTTACATCAGGGAGTTTTCATGCCTATGACCAAATGTGCAACTGGTGCAGAACATGCATTTGTGGGAAGATGGTGCTTGGGCTCCTTCGATTGACATCACTGAGACATGTGAACAAAGAGAGTAACAATGTGGCAGCCATTTATTCCTATATTACTTTCCTTCTGTTTATGATTTCTGAGGTACACTCTACAATTTGTATCAGTCTGTCAACTTACTGCTAATACATTTTACTTGAAATGTGAACTTCGTAAAACATCAAATTCTGTATAAAACCAACTGATACTGTTTACAATCTCAAACCTGGTTCTCAGTATATCCCAACACGTTCTACAAATCAACTGGAAGTTGAATTGATTTCTTTCTTATTGATTTCTTCCTAATTTGTGTATATAAAGCTAGCTGAGTCACCAGATAGAATATGAAGACACCCTTCCTCAGAAGGCCAGAAAGACCTACATACTCCAGTGTAAATGCAGACCATGCCTGCCTCTCAGAAGACAAGATTTAATAAATAAGCTTTGGTGGAAAATGCACAAACTGTTTATGAGTTGAAACACTGAAGAATGACAAACATAGAAGTGTATTAAATAAAGAAAAAGGGGCTGGAAACATAGCTCACTCTAGGAGTGCATGCTCAGATGTGAGGCCTGGGTTCCATTCTCAGCACAGAACATGAACAGTAGAAGTCATGATGTTATGCTTGTCTGCACCCTGCTCACATGTAGAGTAGCAAGGCAGGACTTGACGGATAGCATCTAAATTTCTGCCTCCTTCCTCCAGATGTTAAGAGTGGAACGGGTATCCAATTCCTGTCTTGTTTTAGGCCCAACTAAGACACTGAATTCTGACTTGTCTCCTTCAGAAAGGCAACTGGAAACAAATTATATCTTATATTGGTTAAAAGACAATGAAAAAAGGCTACAGCCCAATATATATGGTCCTATAATACATCAGTGAAGTTCTAACCCAGGAGGGGTCACCGTTATTTTCAAGGTCCAAATATATATAAGCATTATAAGATTTAGGACTAGGAATTGTGGATCAAAAGAAGAAAAAACAAAATCCAGAAAATAAAAACAAAAGCACTTCCAAAAACGAACATGTTACTTCAGTTAATCTTAATAATCTGAAAACAACTAAATAATAGAAATAAATCAGCATATTAACTGCATAAGAAAGCAATACTATGGGAAATCAATCCTGCAAGGTTCAGAGAGATGACAGCTCATTGCTATCATCTCTCTGCTAAAAGTGGCTGCTTTTCCAGAGGACCAGGATTTGGTTCCCAGCATTGACATATTGGCTGACAACAATCTGTAACTCCAGTTCCAAGAAATCTGTCACCTTCTTATGTCCACTGTGGGCACCAAGCAGGCAGAACACCAATATCTATACAATAATAAGGTCTAACTGAAAACAAAGGAAATCAACTTACAATAAAGTATGAAAAGCACAAAGGATAAAGCCAAAATAAAGATTCCATAACCAGAAAGGGTTGGGAAGAAAACGAAGACTAGCAAACATAAATGCTTGCCAAACATAAGAAGAGTGTGAAGAAAGATTAAAGGACAAGAAATGTCTTTAAGACAGCTCAGCAGACAAAAGTACTTAGTACTTAGTACCCAGGCTCATTACCTGACGTAGATTGTTGGTACTCACATGGTAAAAGTAAAGAACTGACTCTCACATGTTGTACTCAGAAAGGCATAGCACACCACGACATTACCCACATATACATGAACACACGCAATACATAAATACCTCCAATTAAGAACTCTGAAGAAACTGTAAAGGATTTATAAAAGAGAAGAAACCAGGATGGTGGTACATGTCTGTAATACCAGTTGTTGAAAGTTATCAGTAAGAGGATGAGGTATTCAAGACTGGCTTAGGGCATAGGTACTTCAAGGCTAGCCTATGCTACATGAAGACACCTCTCCAAAAAAAGTACAAGGCAGAAAAGAGGAAAACATTAAGAAATATGATATTCAAACTTAAATTATTTTGAAAAAAAGTAATGGAAACAATTTAAAAACTTCAACAAACTGCAGTCTGGATAATAAATTCATGAGTCTAGCTCTTTGTGTTGGTTATATTTTCATTACCTTGAAACACACACTGGCTATCTGGGACAAGGAAATATTAATCGAACAAATGCCTCCACCATGTTTGCCTACAGATGGGGCATTTTCCTGATCAATGATGGACGAGAGAAGGTACAAGCCTCTGTTGGAGATGCTGCCACTGGGCACGTGGTCTTGGGTTTTATAGTTTAAGAAACAAGGGAAAGCTGAAGGAGACATGGAGATCAATCCAGTAAGCAGAGTTCCTCCATGGCTTCTGCTTCAGTTACTTCAGTGGTTCCTGTCTTAAGTTAATAGACTTTTAGATTTGCTTTGGTCTGACTGTAACTGATCCCTGGTTCCCCTCTCTTGGAATAAGAAACAGCTTGGTTTTCATTTTGCAAGAAGTATCAGTTGAGAGACTTTAGACTTTTAAAGAGGCATTAGATACTAAAGAGATGAAATTTAAAGCTGAATTTTTAAAGACTATGGGGCTTGTACATGTTGGACTATAGTTTATATAGTGATATGAATATTAGCATCAAGTCTTGAGGGTAAATAGAAAAGGAAAGAGTTGTGGTTTAATAGGGATGTGCTTTTGTGTCACGGTAACAAGGAATCAACTATGTTGGTCATCTTTTTGTCAATTTGACAAAACAAGGGTCATATTAGAGAGAGCCTCCATCATGAAAATACCTCCATCACATTGGCCTCTAGGTAGGTCTCTGATGTGTAATGGACCCAGCATACTGTAGGTGGTACCATAACTGAGCAGATAAACATGGATGTATAAGCAACCTGTAACAAGCATGAGGAGCAAGCCAGTAAGCAGCGGTACTCAATGGTCTCTGCTTCAGTTCCTGACTCTGGGTTCCTGCCTTGATTTCCTTCTCTAACTTTTCCTCTTCTCATGATAGACTGTAAGCCGTAAAATGAAGTAAACCCCCTTCCCACAAAGTCGCCTCTGTTGTGGTGTTTATTTCAGCTATAGAAAATAAACACTAGTTAAGTGAGACTTTTGAGAAGAACAGTAAAACCATGTCTCCGCATACAAAAGGAGCTTCTGTAAAATCCTCTCTAGGGTTATCTCAGCAGGAACAACCACACGGAAGCTGAAGGGCAATACACAACTGAAGGATAAAAAAGAACAGCAGGAATACAGCAGGAGAGCCTGAGGGCCTGCAGCTTGTCAGGCAGTTGTTCCCTAACAGATGCAGAGAGGAGAGGAGGCCACAGAACAAGGATTGTCTCCCAGAGCCAGTAGGGGGAGATTTAGTCAAAAAACTTCTGGTATACAGACAGCCTATATTTTGTAAGGAATGATAATACTGAAAAATGTTTTGTGTCAAAATTGCAGAGGGCAGCACCAATGAGGAGGTGGCCAATGGATCACCTACTCTCAAGGAGAGTGAAGAAAGCTGATCAATTGGGAAGCCAGTGGTTTCTTAGGAAAAAGATAATTAGACTCCATTGAAAGCATCTTTATAGCTAACTGAACATACTCCAAGCTCGAAAATGGAAACTGAAAACCACAGCCTCTACTCTTTTTTATCTATGAGAGCTACCAGCCAGGGAATACTCAGCTTGAAGTATTAAGAATGGCAAGAGCCCAGAAAGCAGGTTGAAGATGGAAGACGTGTTTTGGACCCCAATAGCAGAGATAACCACTGAGAGGACAGGTATGGGATACTCCGCACGGACCACTGCTGCTGTATATGGGCAGGTGTTTGCTCTTCAGTCTCCTTACTATGAGCTCTTAAGTGTGAAGGGCAGAAGATGCACTATCAGGATGTCATTTCCTTGGACTTTCAGCCAATACAATTAAAGGTAAGTAGTTCATGGGCAGCTGACATTGGCAAAGTCTATTTTCTATGTGGAAGAAATACAGACAAGTTCTAGGGTGGAGTGGGGGAAACTGCGATTCATTAAAAAACAAACAAACTGTTGCAAATTGAAGCTAATTCCATAACCGGGAGGCAGAGTTGAACGTCCTCCCTATTGAAGAAGGCTGTGGCTGGATAGAAGCCTATCTGGGAAAGAAGCCAGACAAACCCAACAGTGAAGAGATTGTGAGAAAGACAAAACTAGCTGCAAAGACAGGGACATTCCTGATCAGCCTTCAGCCAGCAGTAACCCTACATTTCAAATCTGGGATAACAACATGGTGGCTCACAACCATTTGTAATGAGATCCAATGCCCTTTTCTGCTGTGTACAGTGTATTCATATACATAAAATAAATAAATAAATATTAAAAAATAAATAAAAGTTACAACAGTGATTTAAAAGTTCAAAGTAATTTAAAAGTTTGCCTGTCATTCTTTCTGCCATCACAAGGATACACTTCCTGATTAATCAACATCAGTACCACATTCTGCAAGCAGACATTACCACCATCACAAGGATACACTTCCTGATATGATCAACATCAGTACCACATTCTGCAAGCAGACATTATCTCACACTGAAGCTCGTGCTACTGTTTTTAAAATATTATTCTTAGTCTTTGAGAATTTCTTCATTGAGATACAATGTACTTTCCTCTTTCAAATTATTTTTATTTTTTGCAATAGAAAGTGAAAATACAATTACATTATTTCCCTCCTTTCCCTTTCAAGCTTCCCATATTCCTCCTTCCTCCCCCTCAAGTTCATGGTCTCTTTATTAATGTTACATATATGTAAGTGCATGAATATGCAAATACAACCTGCTGAGGCCATTCAGGGTTACTTTTATATTCATGATTGATCACTTGGCTTTGGCTAACCAATCGGCAGACACCTCTCTGAGGAAGATTAATTCTCCCTCTTTCAGCAGTCATTAGTTGCTTCTAGTTTTCTCTCAGCGAGATTTCCCACTCCCATTTTAGCATGTCCACTGCTGTTATCATTGCTTAGGTCTTTTTTAGGCAGCCATACTGTTGCAGTACCATGGGTGCTGCTGCCATCATTTCTAGGACAACCTAACAGCACACTTCCTGTCTCCCCACCCTGATCCTAAGCCTCACACAGCCAGGTTGTGTTGTAGATGTGTGTTTTGTCTGTGTGTGAAAGTGTGTGTACATGTATGTATACATATGTTCACCTTTTGCATCTCTCCAGGAAATGTCTGTCACACAACATAATTGGTGCCTGAAAAGGGACACAACAGAACCAATAATTTGGGAAGAAAAGTGTGCATGGTACTGGCTATAGGAAGCAAGGCATGTAACTAAGGCTGATCAGGTTGAGGGGGAGCATTCAAGAACAAAATTCCAATACAGCCGGACTTTCCTATGTTGACAGTGGCTGAATGGTTCTTGCTACAGTAAGTGAAACATGCAACTGAGGTTGAACAATCAGGATTAGATGTGCCTACAGGAAGAAGCCCAGAATGGCAATCTCTGTCTATGCGCTATGGGGTAGCACACCTGCTTGATGAGTGTGGTCCACCATTTGGATATGGAGAGATCTTGAAAAAAGTTAAAGGTCTAGAGACAATTTTTGCAGCCTCTGACTGTAAAACCAAGGGTTGAGATTGTTGGCAAGCAGCTACACAGATTGCCTGGCCTTCATAGTGTGTAATAAGAAATGGATCCAAGAGTGCCATTCATTTCTTTGTGTAAAGGAATAATGTCAAGAAGACAGGAAGTTAGGGATAACATTCTACACATTAGCCTCTGATCTGATAAGTAAACCAGAGAAAATTGAGGAGTGAGGGGTCTTGGCTTGCCTGTTCTTACAGCTTGGCAGCCAAAACAAAAACATGGTAAAAGTCATAGTGGGCTCCCCTCAGGAGAACATGGTAAAAGTGATAGCTGGCACTCAAGTCCTGCCTTTGGTTAAAAAAAAAAAAAAAAAAAGCAAAGATGCAGGCAGAGGTGTAGCAATGGCCAATAAAAGAAAGTAGCACAATCAGGAAATACTCAGCACTTGACCTGGAATTGGCCAAGACTTTTATTTTTTTTATTTATTATTTATTTTTTATTTATTTATTTATTTATTTATTTATTTAATTTATTTATTTATTTTGGTTTTTCGAGACAGGGTTTCTCTGTATAGCCCTGGCTGTCCTGGAACTTACTCTATAGACCAGGCTGGCCTCGAACTCAGAAATCTGCCTGCCTCTGCCTCCCGAGCTGGGATTAAAGGCGTGCGCCACCACTGCCCGGCGGCCAAGACTTTTAAACTGGAATTGAAAAAGCCTGCTATACCCTGGCTAGTGAGACTGTGGGACATCTGAGTAGATGGGATCAGTCCACCTACTGTGGAGGCAGAAAAACAGAGCAATACAACCACTCATCTTTCCTGAAAGCAAAGGCTTCATAAGCTGATACAATATGAGAGAAATCCTCCCTGATAAACTGGCTTCCCAGAGCCATGTAAAACACCTGACTATCTTTATCTGAGGTGCCAGAGGATCATAGAGAGTGATGGACATTACTGAGGGACCCAGGTATAACAAAGGCTGTGTTTGAACCCCAGTTCATTGGGAACATAAATAGAACTATGTTCTTAGAGAACTTAATGTAAGAGGTTGATTCTTCAGGGACCTGAAGACTCACATGCAGCTTTAGTGGCTTTGCTGAGCCCTTTGGTTGGGCAAGATCATAAAGAAGAAAGGCTTTGACAGAACTAGTTGATTTAGGCAAATATGTAAACAATGTCCATAAAGTAAGAAAACAATGTAAAAGACAATAAAAAATGTAGAGGAATAAAATATGTCTCATTACGCAAAAATAAATGTAGCAATATTTGTTTTGAGTCAGATTTCTGGACCTTCAAATCCATGTGTAAGAAACTCCAAAGATAAATGCTCAAAATGTCTGCTAGACTTAAAAGATATCTATAGAACGTTACAAAGAACAGCTGAAGAATATGCATTCTGATAGGGGCACAAGGAATTGTCTCTAAAATGAACCAGATTACAAGCCACAACTAACCATTTATGAAAACAGAAAAGAAATAATCCTGTAATCCTATCAGAACATATTGTACTAAAAGTAGAAATAGAAAAACTAATCTCAGAAAGTGGACAACTAATTGATGACTAAAAAAATATATATCTTTACATGAATACTGACTCAGTGAATAAATCCAAGAGGAAGGCAGTCCTAAAAAGAAAGGTTACACTAAAATTCTTAACTGAAATATGAGAGATCTCAAATAAATAATGTAATGATGCACCTCAAAGTTGAAGGAAAGAAGCCAAATCAAAATATAGAAATTGACATGAAATAGAAATAATATATACTAAAAATAATAAAAATGAGGACTAAAATTCATGAAGTAGATAGAGACATGATATATATATATATATAAAAAAAAACAGAACTAAACAAATACTGGGTTATTTCATAAGATAGACAAGATTCATCAAATCCTAGCAAAATAACCAGACAGGGGAGTAGAGGAGGGGAAAGAACAGAGGGGAAAAATGAAGGAAAAAAGGAAGGAGGGAGAGGGAGACTAAGAAATAAATAGGAGACAATTTAGAAATGTTAGAAGAAATGAATATAGCTCTAAGAATTTATAACTGAGTAAATATAAAGTCAGAAGATATAAACATCCTAACCAGTCCTATAAGGAGGCTGAAGCAGTAACTAAAAGTCTGAACATGAAGTAAAGTCTAGGACCATGTAGATTTACTGCAAATTGCTACCAAGCTTTCAAGATCTAATGACACTATTCAAATTCTCTCACAAAATAGAAACAGAAGGAAACTACCAAGCTAATTCTAAGGAGCCAGTATAAAGATAATAACAAGATTAGATACACACACACACACACAGACCCATACCATACCACACCACTATCCATAATGAATGTTTAGATACCCCTCCAAACAAACAAACAAACAAAAAACCCCAAACCTAAAAACTTCTGAAATATATTCCCAGTTATTATATATCACAACTAATTGGATTTTATCTCCAAAGGTTGGCTCAAAATTTGCAAATCAATATATAATGCAGCACATTAATAGACATAAAACAGAAATCACATAAGCATTTCAATGGATACAGAAAAGGTACCTGATGAGCTGCACAAAGAAACTAGGAATAGACAGAGCATCTCTCACCACAATAAAGTTAGTGCATGACAAACTGGTAGCCAACCCTTAGTAAGTAGAGAGCAATTTAATTATTTAATGACAACAGTCCCTGTAAAATCTGAAAGAGACAAGAGTTACCTATCTTGATTCTTATTGAATATGTGCTCTAATTGTTAGCTACAGAATTACGACAATATAGGTAGAGTAAAAGTACAAAAATCCAATCTGAAGTTTAACTACCCCTATATTCAGATGACATGATTCTTTATTTAAAAGACCTCTAATATACCACCAAAACCTTGTGAATCTGATACTTTTAATAAAATAGCAGCTTATCAAGTCAACATGCAAAAATCATTAGCTTTTATACACACCAAAACACACGTTCTAAGAAAGAAATCAGGAAAAAAATGCCCATTCATAATGAGAGAACGAGAAAGACGAAGAGGAGGAGAAGGAAGAAGAGAAAGAAGAGGAGGAAGAGGGGGAAGAGGACGAGGAAGAGGAGGAGGAGAAGACTACATATAGGGGTAACACTAACCAATGTGGTGAAAATTTTCTTTGTTTTTGAGATGCTTCACTACATAGCCCTGGCAAGCCTGGAACTCCTATTAGCAACATTTTTAAATACTGAAAATATTTTCCAAAGGAAGACATTAGTTGATAGAAAGATACCATATTTCATGGATTGGCAGAGCTCACACTGTGGAAATGGCAATACTGATGAAGACATCTACACAGCCAATGCAATCCAGGGCAAACTTTCAATGACATTCATCATAGAACCAGGAAAAAAAAAATAAGTCACCTGGGAACATAAAAGACCACAGACAATATAATTTATATCTGACCTCAAACTATACAACAGAACCATAATGAAAAGAGCTACAAAGAGGTACTCATACAAAACAAAACCAAAAAACCATATAGACGAATATAATGTAAAGTAAAATGCACACTTGAACCAATATGGCAACAACCTACATGGTGGAAACCATGTAGTGGAATTGATGGCCTTTTCAGCAATTAGAGGGGGCAAAACCAGAGATGCACTGGTGAGAGGATGAGATCAGATCTTCGTCTTTCATCCTTTAGAAAAATCCATTTGAACTGGATAAGGGATAATAGCCTAATACTAAAAATGCAGAAAAGGTGCTAGGCGGTGGTGGCACATGCCTTTAATCCCAGCACTTGGGATGTAGAGGCAGGCAGATCTCTGAGTTTGAGGCCAGCCTGGTCTACAGAGCAAGTTCTAGGACAGCCAGGACTACACAGAGAGATCCTGTCTTTAAAACAAAAACAAAAAACAAAAAAATGCAAACATGTTATAAACACTAACATTTGCACCAACACAATACAGCACATGTGGTCTCAAAGTTTTGCTGAAAAAGAATACCACAGTTAACTTTTACTGTTACTATTTTTGTGATGTCCCTGTGTGTGTGTGTGTGTGTGTGTGTGTGTGTGTGTGTGTGTGTGTGTGTGTGTGTAGAAAGGAAGTAGTTTTGGAAAAGAACGAGTTAAGACAGGGACAAAAGGGAGGACGGACAATACAAGAAACGGGGAACAAAAGATTATGGTGTATGCCAGTAAATAACAATTTTTTTTCCTTTGGCTTGCAGCCTTATTTCCCCTCTCGCTATGATAAACTACCCTTACACACGCAATGTCAGTAGAAATAGTTTAATGCTGTTTCTGGTGCAAGAGCAATGTTTTTATTAGTTACTTTTCTCTTATGATTAAACACCATGACCAGGCAACTTATAGAGGAATGACTTTACTTCAGTTTGTGGTACAGAAGGGATCAAAGTCCATGACAGAGGGAGGACATGGCACCAAGCTGTATGGTGGCTGAAGCAGGAAGCTGAGAGTTCACATCCTCAATGGTAAACAGGAAGCAGAGAGAGCAAACTGGATGTAGAGGGAGCTTTTTATTCAGAAAGTTCACCTCCAGTGACCTATTTCTAAATCTCCCCCAAATAGAGCCACCAACTTGGGGAACAAATGTTCAAATGCTTAAGACTACAGGGTACATCTCTCATTCAAATCATGACACTGGGAACGGTGGTGAGAAATTTAGGGCAGCAGGAGCTGAAGCAGCAGTTCATATTGCCTTGACCATCAGAAAGCAGAGGAAGACAGAGGAACTGAGCACTTTCTCCTTTTACACAATCCAGGATCCTTGCCCAACAGAGATGGTTTGGTTCCTCCCACAATCGACAGGGCTGAGCACAATTAACCTAAAACAAAAACAACACCCACCCCAAACTTTGCCAAGACTGATCAGAATCAGGGATGAATGGGTTAAGAAGGATTTTCCAAATTCTTCACACTTGCAGAGTTTCTCTCCAGGACAAATATTCTGGAAGATGGAAAGCTCAAAGTAGCACACAATACCTTGTCACATACTTCACACTGGAAGGGATTCTCTTGAGAATGAGCCCTTTGCTGGTTCTTAAAGTCTGAAGTGCAGTAAAACATTTGGCCATGTTCTTCACATCTGTAAAGTTTCTCTACAGTAGGAAGTACCTTGTATCTAATAAAGGCTTAATGATTAATAGAAGTATGGTTTCTCTTCAGTATGAATTTTTGTTGTATTATTTAAAGTCTGAAGTAAAGACATATTCTTTTTGACGTATTCTTTACCTTGGTGGGGGTTTTCTCCAAGATGAATTTACTTGTGTTTAGTAAGTCTTCAGCAAGTATAAAAAACCTCACCACATTCTTCCCATTTGTAAGGCTTCTCTCCAGAATGAAGTAATTTGTGCACAGTAAGGTATGAATGAGTAGAAAAGCCCTTTCCACATTCTTCACACTTGTAGGGTTTCTCTCCAGTATGAATTCTCTGGTGTTTAGAACGTCCTGAGCGAGTACAAAAAACCTTCCCACACACTTCACACTTATAGGGATTCTGAGAATGAATTCTTTGATGTTCCTTAAGGAGCGAAGGGTAGCTGTACGATTTCCCACACTCTTCACATTTGTAGGGCTTCTCTCCAGAATGACCAAGTCTGTGCCTCATAAGGTATGAATGAGTGGAAAAGGCTTTCCCGCACTCCTCACAGGTGTAGAGCTTCACTTCAGCATGGATTCTCTGGTGCTTGGAAAGCTCCGAGCGAGTTCTAAACATGCTGCCACATATTTCACAATTGTAAGGTTTCACTCCAGAGTGAATTCTTTGATGTTCCTTAAGGATTGAAGGATAACAAAATGTTTTGCCACACTCTTCACATTTGTATGGTTTCTCTCTGGAATGGCCTAATTTGTGCCGAATGAGGTATGAATGAGTAGAAAAGGCTTTCCCGCATTCCTCACAACTGTACAGCTTCACTTCAGCATGAATTCTCTGGTGCTTAGAAAGGTCTGAGCTAGTTCTAAACATGCTGCCACATACTTCACACTTGTACGGTTTCACTCCAGAGTGAATAATCTGATGTCCCTTCAGGTTTGATCGATAGTAGAATGTTTTCCCGCACTCTTCACACTGGTAGGGTTTCTCTCCAGTATGAATTCTTTGGTGTTGGTGAAAGTATGTTGACCTACGGAAGGCCTTGCCACATTCTTCACAACGGTATGGTTTCTCTCCAGAATGAATTCTTTGATGCTGCTTCAGGGTTGAGGGATAGGAAAAGGCTTTACCACATTCTTCACACCTGTAAGGATTTTCTGCAGAATGAATTCTTTGATGTTGCTTAAGGAATGAAGGTAAATAAAAGGCTTTGCCACATTCTTCACACTTGCAGAGATTCTCTGCAGAATGAGTTCTTTGATGTTGCTTAAGTAATGAAGGGAAATAGAAGGCTTTTGCACATTCCTCACACTTGTAGGGTTTGTCTCCAGAATGAATTTTCTTGTGTATATAAAGTGCTGAGCGGGTACTAAAAGCCTTGCCACATTCTTCACACTTGTAGGGTTTCTCTCCTGTATGGATTCTCTGGTGTATAGAAAGTGCTGAGTGAGCACTAAATACCTTACCACACTCTTCACATTTGTAGGGTTTCTCCACAGGATGAATTCTCTGGTGTTGAATAAGGAGTGAGTTCCAATCAAAGGCCTTGTCAAATTCTTGAAATTTATAGGGCTTTTCCCCTGGTGAGTAAAAGTTGAGATATGAATGAAATCCAAACAACATTCTTTATATTTATAATGCTGATCTTTAGTATGAAGTTACTCATATTTTTATAGACAGATAGGAAACTACAATATATTTCCACACCTATATTAACTGTAGTGAAATTCAGAAAATACTGTATAACATAAACTTCCATTGAAAGATGAAGACAAAGTAGAATATAGAAACATTGAAACCATATCCAAAGTTAAATGACTAAGGAATCAATAATACCATCAATAATAATGGAAACTCTTATGCTAACAGAATAAGCCCACTAGACAAACTGATCAGACATACAAAAAGTAAAATGTATGTAAATCGGTTACTTTTCTGTTGCTGTGGTAAAATACCATGACCAAGGCAATTTACAGAAGAAAGACTTAAGTTAGGCTTCTGATTCCAGAGCACTCTGAGTCAGTCTACCATGGAGGACCGAATGAAAGCTAATAGCAGGAATGACAGCTAAAGCAGAAGCTAAGGCTCATTTTGTGAATGCAAGCCATGAAGCAGAGAAACAAACCAACAATGCAGGCAGGATTTGAACTCTGAAAGCCTGATCCCAGTTATGTGCTGCCTGCAGCAAGGCCGCACCACCAACTGGGAATCAAGTAATCAAATACAGGGATCCACAGGGAGACATCCTTATTCAACTATAGTAGCCAAACCTCGATATCTGGATGTTAATTCTATTTGCCTTAAATTAAATGGATGTAGAAACACACAGTTTTTATATAAGAATAGAGTTTTAGTTTTGGAGGTTTTAAAAGATTAAGGACAGAGTTTTTCTAAAGGCAACATTTCTGTCAATGCGTATATCATAAAGCTAGCCTATTTATAAGAATCCTCATTCATGAGATAATTTGAATTATTTTGAATTTGAATAACTATATATATGTGTGTGTATATATATATATATATATATATATATATACATATACATGAAAATATGAGATTCACATTTGCAAATAAAGTACATACAGTCCTGATGTTCAGAACTTAAAGTTCATACGTTTTTAAAAAAATAATCTTATATTGACCTGAAGTGTTTAGTATTATTGGACATTACACCCACAGAAATATGTAGGTTACATGTGTGGAAATAATTTCAGGTAACCTAGAATACAAAATAGTAACGCAGTACATAGAACTGCAAAATAAGGAAGAGATTTGTGAATCCACAAAATTCTGAAGACCTACTCTGGTGAGATATTAAAAAATATGCTTCTAGATGCATCTTTTGGTTTAGGATGTTATACCCACAAAAGCAAAGCATTTTAAATTGTCACTGAGTATGTTATAGAAAAAAGTGATTAGTATACAGTATAATCATAGCTTGATGAGAAATATGTAATTTACAAGGATGTACATGACACGGGAGAAATTCATGTTTAAAGTTACTGCACTTACAGATCTTTAGAAATGTGTGGGAATTTCCAGAAGGGTACCAAACAGCAAAAAGTCAGTTATAATGTAGACTTTGCAAAATAAAGAACTCTCTTGACTCATGGTAAACACAAGCAGAGTTCACTAGCCAGGACAAACCAAGCTTAGAGACTTAAAGCACCACAGAGATCTGGCAGATGTCCTTCTATGACAGCAAAGGACATAAAAGGCGATCCTTACATATGACTTCCACCAGAGCATGTTATCTCCATGCTCAGGAGAAAGCCTGGCTTTCTGTTGGATCTCTAATCTCCCACTCTGTCCTCTGACCCCTTAATTCCTACACACCTGGGTGCATGGTGGCAGCTGCTGGTCTCTTCACAACGGAAGGCTCTTGTCTTTGCTCCAGAAATGTGACCAGGTATGGCTTATAGGACGCAAGACCTGTGTGGGGGAAAAGGGAATAACAATGTCTGTGTATTCTCCTGGGAATTGACATCCTACTCCATTATTAATCATCTAAGAAAAGATGAAGAACTGAGAAGCACATGTAGACTATGTAGGTAGAATCTATAATCTGGAGATTCCTAGCTTCATTACACAGTAAACATGAAAGCTGAAGAATGAAACATTACCTTTAACAAGTGTGCCCCATGCCTCATGCTACTGGGTTTATAGAATTACAACCAGGAAGAAGGATGTATATTTAAAAAACAACCCAAAAAGCCATATTAAAAACACAAAAAGAAATATAATAAAATATTTCTTAGAATATCAGCAAAAGCAGGTATGCAAAAGTCACTGCTGCATGGCACAAATGCCCATGGGATGTTCTACAAACAGAGGAAATTACATGTTGGTGGTCCATTTATGGAAGTGAGCCTCACCCAGGAACACAAGGTGGCTGTAATTCTCCAACATCACATCCCTGTAGAGATTCCACTGAGCAAGGTCCAGACATTCCCACTCTTCTGCAGAGAAATCAATGGCCACATCCCTGAATGACAGCATTTCCTGAAATAAAAATAAATGAATATTATACATATCAGTTAAAATAAAAACAACATAAACAGCCGGAGCATGTGCTGTGAACACAATTCCAAGTTTTGCACAGGATAAGAGGAGAGGTAGAATACTTCTGCCACAGGTGAGTAACGTTCCTAAGATACTTCTGATGTAGTCCGTGATCTCATCCTTGACCCATCTTCATGGAAAGAGAATGCAGAGATCCTACTATCTCTCCTATTTGACTTTTAAGAAAGATTAAAAAGGCAATGAATGCACTCACAGGAACATATGAATTTGTCTTGTGCTTATTTTATACACCACACATACATACATTTTTCACAGGAGAAAGTTATGATGAGAGAGAAGGTACTTATCAACATTTAATATGCACAATCATGAATGTGAAATGCAATGAAAACGTAGATTCTGATGTGTCAGCTCTGGCAGAGGTCTAGATTTCTGAATTTGTACAGAGTTCAATAGTGATGCTAACGCCAGTGCACCAAGAAACATGACATGGAGTAGCCAAGAGGTAGAGGAGTAAAGGAAGAACTCCCAGACTAAATGGAATAACAAGTATTTTAAACACAAGTCACAAATTAGTAAGTGTAATAATAACATTATTTGGAGATTTAAAATACACTAGACAACACTGTAACTTTTCTCACCTCTGTTGAGGGTTGTTCTGCTGGTGTGTATTATATAATACTGAGTACAGGCCCCCAAGACCCGCTTGCTCCAGAGATGAGAAAGTAAAAATGTAGACCCAAGTGGCGCTATGTAAACTTGCCCCCAAGTTATTTCTGATTGGTGAATAACGATGTCAACAGCCAATAGCTGGGCAGAAGACATAGGCAAGGTTTAAGGTTCCCAGGCTTGGTGTCTGAGGAGAACCATGAGGGGAGAGAGAAGGGGAATAGAGGAGAAGGCACCATGGGGTAAGAGTCTTAAAATAATTGCCATGTGGTTTGGCTAATTGGAATTACGAGCAGCCCAGACAAACCATGGCAAATTATATAACGGGATTATTGACTGGGAAGTAGACATAGAGGATAGATATCTGTGTAGCTCTTGTGCTGTTTAAAGCTTATTATAAATATTAAGGTTGTGTATATCTTTTATTCTGGAACTAAATAGTCAAAGGTGGGGTAGAAACCCCAGACTGGGATTAACTTTTTCTACAACACACCTCCCCTTTCCTCTTTCTGTATGCTCTTCTTTTTAGGAAGCTATCTGTGCATGTGCTACAGTTCTACAGCAGGCTTGGAGCTCATGATACCTGTTCCATGGTAACCAGTGGTCAAGAATTATAATTTTTTGATGTGACTTGTTATTTTCTCTTATTTCAACATTTTCTACGCTTTAGTGTTATTTTTCTTCTTATCACATACAATTCTCAAAATGATCTATGACAGCAATGATAACAATTTGCTTTTCTATGACTAAATATCAAAATTATGAGAAATGCAGGTTTTAATAGGTTATTTTGTAATTGTTGTTACAGGTGTACTTTGCATAGTATCCATACCAGTTTTATATGTTCATCTAGTCAAACGCCTTCTCACCCCCTATCCGCCACCCATTTACAAAGTCCAAAATCGTGTTTTCCAAGCACCTGCATTAGGGTCACCTACAGCCACCATTATGGGTCACTGTTCCATTAGCTTCCTCCTCCTGTCTAACTTCACTAGGGCACACATTCATCTGTGTCTCCTCAGGCTTCTTTTCAAACTGACACTGACCCACATTAAGTGTATCATGCAGCAACCATTTTTGATTTTAGACAACATATTTTGCAATACTATGACTCAGAGTATGGAACTGGAGCTCTGAAAAGGATATGGCAGACCACGTGTCATATTTTCATGAGAAACATAGACTGTAAATTTATTTGGGCTATTACTTCTAATATCAATGCCTCATTCAATATGACAGATGTCTAAGTATGACTTACATTTAAAATATTCAGTACACTGTTACTGCATGTTCCTAATGAAATATTAAGTGCAGACTCAAACTCTTATCCATATGATTTGTATGTACATAAATCTTACGTACAAAAATTTTATATACCTGAAAGAACAATTAAATACAGTCTTTGAAAGAATCTACTGGATACACATAATGTCTCAACTCACAATACAACACTGCATTGAAAACAACTATGGAAGGGCTCACTGACAGAAATATTTACAACAGAAATAGAAACAATGATGAAAATCTGTATTGCTCATTCTTATTCCTCGTATATATTTTTACCTATTTATATCTTTCTCAAGACTCAAATTTCTTTTTCTATTGCTTCTCTCAATGGCCTCTGACATATATATATCAGAGCGACCACCAGTAACTGAATGTCACCACTTAGCACAACTTCCCTTCAGCATTTTCCAAGAATGACATGTCTAACACAAGGTTACTACTTGAAAACAAAAAACAAGAAACAAAAAAACCCATTCCTTCCCTCAGATGGTCACTCACAAAAACATTAACAATAAAATAAAGAGTCTATAAAGAAAGGGGTCAGGAATGGACACAATGAAATGTTAGACTCCTCCCCAAGAAGGAAGAAGAAATCTCAACTTAGCAGTTTGGTTTCCTGGCTAGATGGGTCAGTACCACCTGCGAAGGGCAGTGGAGGATGTGGTTGTCATTATCCATGTGTGGAACTGGAATTCTGTTCAGACTAAATGTAAAGAAGCATTCCGCACATGGTTGAACCTGTGGAGTAAGGACTGAGGGGGGAATGTACATCATGGAGGCTGCATCAGTCAGGGATTAAAGAGGGAAACGGGAATGACTCAAGAAGTCCCAAAATGAATGTTTAAGGAGCGCAGATGGGAAGAATACTGGGAAAACCTGACGGAAACTAATACAAACGAATAATCAAAGAAAATGAACATCCCCTGCAAATGTGGTGGAACATTCGAGCAAGATGAAGAGTAAAATCCTCCCTCACACAGTAAATGCAAATAATTATCTAATCACCAAAATTTAATGCCTTTAACAGAAACATGTTAGTAGATTTTTAAAGTACACATCAAATACAGTCATTAGACCTTCTCACGTATCACTTATACGTTTTAAACATCAGCCAGTGTCAGTTAGATGGATTGCTGTCAGGCTGGTGCTAAGCCAAGTGGCGGAGCCATCAGAAGTAGTTAGTATAACAATGAACTGTTTTTTAAAATCTTTAATATTTTTACACAGAATCTTGCAAAAGTTCGTCTTGAATAATCTATAATATGGAAGATGACCTTGAAGTCCTAATCCCGTCTTCACTTCACAATGCGGAGATGGCAAGGGTGCACCAGAAACAGGCTTCAGTTTTGTTTTGGTTTGGTTTTCTTCAATCACAGGTGTGTTTAAAGTACACATGCCGGAAGCATCTGTGAGTTACAGGAGAGCATGCCTCTGTTTCATGCCTACTTCTCAGGAAACCACTTTTGGTGCACAAGGTAGTGTACTCTTCCCACTTTAAATAATGTAAAACGATGCTTTTCTTTGTCCGGTAGGCCAGTGACACTAACTAGGAAGTGTCTGTATTTTTATATAATAGTTACATAGTCCACAGAAATATTCACACTGAAGATGGCTTAAAGCTCATGTTCTTTATGAATAATAGGCTTTAATTAACTTAAAGTGTTGTGAACTATGAAACTATACAAAAGACGGGCCGAGGAGTCTATTATGTACAAATCAAGGGACCCTAACCGAGCAAAGCTCTTCAAATTCACCTTTCAATCTTTCGGATACTGTATAAATATGTTTATAAGTAAATAAACTGGCAAATGTTTCCAGAAGACTGTTCAGGGAGCCACAGGGAACCTGGATGCCACATTCAGGGACAGTGACAAAGTAGCCGTTAGTGCCCAGAGATAGAAGAAAAGCTCACGATTAAAGAGCAATGTAAAGGCTGTTAGGTATGCAGGGTCACTTCTCCTCCCTAGGGACATTCAAGTCCTTTCCCTGGAGTCACTAATAATCTCCAGGCCATCTCTCCATTCCCATCAACCCTTCACTTGTTTCTGGAGTCCAAGCTTCTGACATCACACAATCTCTGACAGAAATGGATAAGGTATTTTCTAGTATTTTTTACTCTGCAATGTAGGATCAATAATTGCTTGAATGATGCAAGGCTCAGTCCTTCTCCTTTAGAACATTACATTGTCTCTACATGTGAGTGTTAAGTCTTAGGATTCAGATCACGGAGGTGGCTATGAAATATTCCCATTCAAAACAACTGACCAAAAAAATCTAATAATTTATCCCCAAAAAAATGGGACTAGCGTCCCATACACCAACCTCCCTAGCAGAACTCTGTCCCTGGAAACTAGGAACATCGATCAAATCAAGAGTATTCGGCTGCCCATCAAGTACAGGAGGTGCCAGATCTCCACATGATCTAAAAGTCCTGAGAAATCTGACCACAGCCAAGTGAGAGTGGGTAGCTAGTAACAACAGGCTTCTTTTCCCAGGAAAGCTGAAACGTGGGCTCCTATTAACACCTCTGGCGCAAACAGTGAGCCGGCGCACGCTGCGGGGGTCAATACTGAACCTTCCACCATTCTACATTTCTTGGCTACAGAGCCAGCTCTCCCACCCCAGGAGCTTATACAGCCGCGTCCGAACAAAGCTTTCACTCACAGCGCCACCTCCATACTGCTCTCCCCACCCAGATTTGCATCCAGGCTCAGTGGCCCAGCTTAGGTCAGCAGCACAGCATCTCGAACTCGGCTTCTCCCGGCCTCTGGTCCACCTCAGCTCCGCTCCCTCCAAGCCAGACCACGCCCCTGCACATTCCCTCAGGCTGCACTGCTCCCTGGACCAACCTCCATGTCAGAGATCCGACCGAGAGCGAGGAGCAGGGCACAGCACCGCTAACTTAGGGAAAGACAAACGTCTGCAGACGGGATGCGGAAGTGCGGTTCGTGGAGCGGCTGCTTGTGACGTCACAGAGGGTACGACTACATTTCCCAGAGTTCTTGGGTATCCCCTACTGTCTTCGGAGGAGGGTGGAAAGAAGCAAGAGTGTCAGCACTGGGACAAGCACCCACAGTCAGGCTGCTTTAAAAGTCCCGGTTGAAAACAAGAGGTGCTTGAACATCAGTGATGCTTTGATAGGAGAATTTATTAGTATCAAGTCGTTTAAAAACTCGTCTACTAATTATAAAATTGGAACCCTCACGGAAAGTTGACAATCACTTTATTGTACTTTAAAATAAAGAAGCAAGAGGCTAAAGTGGAAGTGAGCGCTATTACTTAGAGATGCTTTTTGACATCAACTTTAGTGTTCCAGCCTTTCATCCAAAGTCTCTTGACCTTAAAATTCAAACAATTGCTTATCCTGCAGTGTTTACAAGATTAATACTTCAATATAGAACGGGACTATGCTAATGGGCCTGCTGTCCATAGCCAGGTAGCAAGGCAGATGGGACTAAGTAAGACAGAAACCCGGTAGCGCAAACGCAAAGCCTACAGCTTCACGTGCATAACTTTTGAGGTTTCTGACAGAATTCCAAACGACCTGGCCCATATTAACTTTCCATCACTGCTGTTTGCAGCACAGATGGTCTCTCTCTTGGGCCAGCTTCTCTCCTTACATGCAGATTAGCTCAGTGGACAGCCTATGGTTCTGGCATCTCCAACATCATGATGGGGTTCCAATTCAAATCGTTTGTCACCTTCACTGTTGAATGCAGTGACCACACAGGAACAATTTGGGAGGAACACTGAACATCCCACAAATTGCCTGGCCAAGCAGGTTGATCTAATACTTGTCTAAAGCTCAATGGCTCTCTTGAGGTTGCATCTGAAGTACCTATGTGGACAATGCTGCCGCCTATCTTTGGATGTTGTCTGACCCCTAAACCAAAGTTGCAGTCTTCTTTGTTTAGTGACCCCAGAAGAATGGTTTTAAATGAGGAACTCCTTAAATGATATTTTCCCACTGGGCTTTCTCCATTCTGATGAATTCACACTTTTGAAAGAATAGAGCCTTTCATGGATGTGGTCTAAGCTTAGGGCACCTTTCCTGTTGCCTCATTATGGAGAATTAAGTTTCCTCACTAGGAGCCATTCTTTTCAATAATTACCTAGAATTTCAAACGGCCTTTTCTGTAATTTGAACATGATGAATCAAAGGTAACAGCAGCAGGAAGACATCTATTGACCTTAGGTAAGAACTCAGGATAGCTGCATCACTGCAGCAGTGACTTGCAGGCAGCTCCACAGGTGAGGAAGACTCCTCTCCTACAGTCGTTACTGTATGTATAACCTGGGTAGAGCCAGACTGGTGGATTTTGTAAATACCTCATAATTCCAGATGCCTATCAGTACTTGCTTATTTTCTGAGTCTTAATGAGCCTCCTTTCTGGAATGAAACTTTGGTTTCAAAAGGAAGTGCACACAACCCCTCACATTCATCTTGCCCACTGTTGGAGACTGGTTCTAATGCTTTGAATCTGCATGTCCAAATGCTGAGGGTCCTTGTCCCCAACTGGTTTTTGATCTACCAAAGATGTCAATGTCCGATCGCTGGGCACAGCACAGGGCACTTAGAGTTGTGTGGGTAGGACACAGAGAAGAACAGGGCAGAATCACCATGATACTGGGGAGACAGACATAACAAATTTAGAGCTACAGAGGGGAGATCATCCAAACTGTAGGCAGAAAGGGAAAGTGGCCCCTGGAAGGGCCGCCCAGAAGCATCTTGGGCAGCAAAGACCAATGGGCTTCACAGGAGGTAACAGGGCAGCAAAGTTAAAAGTAGATTTAGAAGGTGTTGAGCCAGGAGTACCAGAGGGAAGGACATGCTAGCTGCGGGAGGCTTAAAAATGCACAGTCACTGAGCTAGTAAGGCATGCTAAAAATAAGCTAGTGTGTGTGTGTGTGTGTGTGTGTGTGTGTGTGTGTGTGTGTTTCATCCACGGATCAAAAATAGCTCCTGGGTAGGTGCATACATGCGGTCTGCCAGGAGCAAAAAGTACTGAAGCAAAAACTCACTGCAACAGCCCATCAGCACATTTTCATACTTTTCTTCTTAGCTTTTTGCTGCTCCTCACTGTAGACATTTATGAGTGAAGTGAGAGCCATGTAATGGCCTGACTACTATGACTTTTCTGTATTGAAATTTCTCTGCCAAACTAATCAGTCTAGTACCTTTGAATTCAGCCTCAGTTTTCAAAACTTGGGCAGAATGAAGGCAGATTCCTTGCCTGAATATAAAACAAATGAGCATTACTGAAATTTTAGGTTTTCTTCCTCCTGAAAACTCTTTAGTCAGGTTGCCAATGTCCATCTTTTTCAAGGCAGCCCCATCTTTGAAACTCCTAGGTGAATGTGTCACTAAGTTATGCTTTCTGAGTTCTATAGATTGTCAATACCAATGGTCCAAATCCTGAAAACCAGCTCAAGGTCTGCACATAGCCTAGCGATGCCCTACCTTCTAGCTATCAACTTTCACCAGTTTTTGCTTCCCTTGTTTCTGTGATAAAGTATCTTACTAAAGTAAAATTAGGAAATGTTTGTTCATTTTGGAGCATAACTTGAGGGCACAGCCCTACTGGTATGGGGGAAGCATAAATACCATGAGCAGAAAATATTGCTCACATTGCATTCCCTGTAGGAATGAAGGGAGCAGTGGAAGCTTGTGTTCAGCTCCATCCAATTTCTAGCCCACACCAGGGTCCATTGCATACTGTAGTTTCTGGAGTACTTTGTTTTCTATCTCTGAGATAAACACCATGACCAAACATGAGAGAAAAGGCTCTATTTCATCCTAGCACTCCCAGGTGATAGTCAATCACTGAGGGAACCCAGGGCAAACTGAAGCTGATTAGGCCAACCCTGATTTAGGATGACTTTCAAACTAAGCAGCACAGAGTGCATGACAGTTCACTTGATGAGAACTAGAATCACAGAGGAGACAAATTTCTGGCACGCTTCCCATCATGAGGATAATGGACTGAATCTCTGAATGTCTTTGCCATTATAAGAGTTCCCTTGGTCATGGTGTCTCTTCACAGCAATAAAATCCAAATTAAGACACCAGTTATTCCCAGGAATTTGTCTCCTCTGTGAGGCGTCCTAGTAGCTAGTTCTGGCAATACACCTTATATTTGTTTCAGTGCCTCAACTTAGAAGTCTTTACATGACTGCAATGGACAGGAATGTGCAGGACTTTACAAAATTCAATCCAAATCGTGCCTGGTGATCAAATTAATTTGAGTACTAAATGTTCACTTTCCATTCCAAGGTTTGAGTGCATCATTTCTGAAACCAGTCAAGTATACAATATTTACTATTTCTTCCTAATTTTAGGACGATGGTTGTATTGAATTTTTAAAGATATATTGGTGTGTGTGGTGGTATATGGCTGTGGCTACACAACAACACACATGTGGAAAGGAAAGGACATCTTTGTGGAGTTATTTTCTTCTACATTTATGTGGACTTTGTAGTTCAAACCTATGTTTTAAGGCTTTTATGGCTAGCACTTTTTCCTACCAAGTCATCCACTGTTCCCAGATATCTTGCTTTCAGTTTTCGTTTGACTTTGTATGTTTTGAAGTTTGATCATGCTGCTATAAATGTCATGTTTAGTGTCAAGATTGTTTCATACTTTGCATAATATACATAATTTCTTGGTTCATAATTAACCCATTTTACTTTGGTTAAGGCTATATGTCATCCTGAGAGTTGATTCTGTGACTTGAACAATACTTATTTACTATCCTGGAAGGTTTTGGTTGACTTAAAGACAATATATTCATTTTTATGCAAGAATAAGAGAAAACCTATCAATATTGCAGAGTAGCGTTGAGGCAGGATTAGAAAGAAGGTGGGACACCCAGCAGGGAGAGACAGAGGAATTGGTGCATGAGACTCACCCCAGAATACTTAAGGAGACAGTCATATAAAGGAAGTGGCTAAACAGGTTATATAAGTAATGAGTAGTCAGGGAACAAGGCTAAGCTTATGACCTAAGCATTTATTAACAATAATTCAGTCTCAGAGTCATTATTAATGGGAACAAAGAGGATGAAGGAAAAGCCAGTGGTTCAGGGTTACATATGTATCACATAACAAATGGACTTCTGTTTGTAACAGAATGGAGTGTTCCATCTCTTCATCAATTTTTCCTACTCCAGTTACTGATATCTGGCTCTTGGTTCCTCTTTCAATACTCATGCTTCCTCGGAATTCTGCTGCCCTCCTTTTTATTTTAATCCCCTGGTTTGAAATGACTCCCATCTCTCTGTAACTTGTCCAAGAAAATCCCTACTCACCCCCATGTTTTAGTATCTCTCATGAGTATCATCATTGTGGGGCAGTGACAGACAATCTGGCACCTGGTTGAACACAGGCATAAAATCTGGGCGACCCAGTGGAACAATCCACAGGGGACCAGAAAACGTTATGCCAATGCTCCCGGGAGGCTTTTGGCTCCGGTCATGGTCACCTACCACCCCTCCCCAGGTAGAGTCGTGGCCAAACAGCCCCAAGCTATCCCTGTTAATGAGACACCTAGAGAGACGTAGTCTTGCCCATTCCCAGTTACTACATCTGCCTCGCATTTCCCAGAGGCCATGGGGTACAATTCCATCCACGCCACTCCCCACAATGAAAATAAACATCTTAGAATTATGGACTGTCTCTTCATCTGGACCTGCATGGGAAGGGAGGGATCCAGCCCTCGATTAAGGAGCCATGTATAATCTCTCACTGAGGGCTTCCCGGAGCTCCCAGATGGTACTCATTCACCCAAGCCTAAGCAGCTAGCCCGGCGCCCCAAGCCGCCGAAACCTGCTCTCGACAGGAATCCCAGCTGAGCTTCGGCTAGCCTGTCTGCAGCACCCTGCGGTGACTGCGGTGCCCCAGGCTAGAGAACCCACGGAGATGGCTGCTGAGAATGGACCCCTTCACCACCCATGGGCAGGGCCTCTGCAAAGGCTTCCCACAGCCCCCACAGCCCCCACCTGCCCGTCGGACTATGTGGGAAGACGCTTGGCCACTTCCCGCATGTCTCCTGTCCCACGCAGAGCCGCAGCACCCTGGGACAGACATGTGGGGCTTCTTTCCACTGCACCAGGCTTCTTCCCACAAGTGATGGCATTTACAAATTTTTGCTTGTTTTTGGAGAAACAAGGGAATCAGTTGTACTGTATGTCTTCCATTTCTGGTAGCTGAAGAGGTCTGTCAATCGACTTCTAATATCAATCTCTTTAATGACCCAGAAGGTTCCCAACACTTGATAGTTCTATAAGTGAATGGGTTGGACCCATCCATGGTACTTCTTGTGTTTCACCATAAATGATCTGATTACTGACACAGAGAAGATGGGACTCTTGAACTCATAGAGCAGATGAGTTCCTCACTTTAGAGCGTGGATGGAGATACTGATGTGGAATGCTTTAGTTCATAGGCTACTGTAAACCTTCAAGCCTAGTGAGTTCTTACTTCTACTGTGTGCTTCCAAACATTTCCAGGGCAGTGGTGATGAGAAGGTATTGCCTGCCACTTTTGTATTGCTAACTGGGTTTTCAGTGTTATGAAACCTGGACTACAATTTTAAACAGTGAGAATCACATTTTTCAAAGGCATAGAGGCACACATGAAAAGTAGTGTTGTGAACACACCATGCACGAAACACATGTGAATATGTTTCTGTCATTCTATATCATAATTTATTGAACAGTAAATTCACAAGGTGTAACACTTTCAAAGCAGCAATTTGCCAGATAATGCAAATTACCTTGGCAGTCTGGCTGAGGTAAATATAGGTTCTTTTATTCTAATCTTAATCACTAATTTTAACTCCTATTCCACACTCCAGAGAAGACATTTGGTATATCAGTATTTATGTATACATGTATTTTAAAAGAATTAATACAAGGAAAAGAGGCTAAAACAGACTTTAAGAGGTTTCAAGAATGAGATGACAGAAATGCAAGTAGAGTCTGAACTGATAATAAAACTCGGCTGCTCCTGTGGTCAAGGGAGAGGCAAGGCTGAGAGCAAAGCTTTAACACTGAGTTTAGCTAATGTAGAAAGGAAAAACAGAGTCAGAGCAGAAATGTCAGATCCATGTTCATATGGGTGAAGAGGCATTCAAGCAGTCTGCACCAACAGCTGGGGACCCAGTCTAGTAAAGAGACGGATGCTGTTTCATGATATAATCTGTTAATCTGTGTCTCTTTATTGTGGAAGTGAGACCAGTAAGATTATTGTTCGACAATTTATTAATTCCTGTCAGTTTGTTGCATATGCAGTATTCTATTATACCTTTTAAAAACACAGTATTGTGGAATTGTTTGTTCCCTGTGCCTTTATTGGCCCCCTTTAATCTTTTCACCTTCTGATCTTTCTCTAGAGTTGGCTTACTGGATGTAATTCTTTAAATCCATTTCATCATACATTTTTTTCCTTTCTACTTTACCTATGACAGTTTTGCTGAGTATAGTAATTGGGACTGGAAACTGGTCTTTCAAAGTTTTAGAACATCAGTTCATGTCTCCTACCATGTCTTCACAGAGAAATTTGCTATGATTCTAATGGGCCTGCTATTGTCTGTGACTTAATCTTTCTCTCTTGCTGATTTCAAAAGCCTCTTTTTGCTTTGTTCTATACAATTTGTGCTTTGGCTATTATATAATGTGAAAATTTTGTTCTCAGGTTATATTGGTTGCTTAGTGTGACTCTTGAATCTTTACAGGCAACTCCTTCCATAAATTTTTGTTTGTTTGTTTTGTTTTTTGGTTTTTTTTCAAGACAGGGTTTCTCTGTGTAGCCCTGGCTGTCCTGGAACTCACTGTAGACCAGACTGGCCTCGAACTCAGAAATCCGCCTGCCTCTGCCTCCCGAGTGCTGGGATTAAAGGTGTGCGCCACCACCACCTGGCCCTTCCATAAATTTGGGGAGTTTTTTTCCATGATCCTGTTAAAAATGCTTTCTGTGTCTCTAACATGGATTTTTTTTTAAAAAGAAATACATTTTATTTGTATATTCAGTTATTTTGCACTGTCCTATAGTTCCTGCATATTCCATTCTTACATGTCTTTGTCCTTGACATTTTCTCTAAGTACCCAATTCCTCCACCTTGGCATCAAGACCTGATCTTTATTTTCACTTCATCCAATGTTAGTGAGGCTTTACTCTGAACTTTTTGTTTGAGTTCTTTAACTTTACATTTCAAGGTTTATTCTACTTTTGGTTTGTTTTCCAGTGATCCTATCCCTTGAATAAACTTTTTCATATCTCGAATTGCTTTTATTATTTAATTCCAGTTTGTTTATGTGATCTTCATTTATTCATTTATTTTATGGTCTGGTATTTAATCATGTCCTCTTTGAGTTCTTTGGTCATGTTTATTATTGTCTTTTTGAAAGCACTGTCTTGCCCATCATCTAAATCACTTTGTTTTGAGAATATTTAATTTTTAGTGGAGATTTCTTGTCCTAGTCAGTGTTCTATTGCTGCAAAGAGACACCATGACCAAGGCAATTCTTAACACATTTAATTGGGGGCTTATGGAAAGTTTCAGAGGCTTAGTCCATTATCATCATGGCAGCACTCATGATGCTTGAGCAGTAGCTGAGAACTACATCCCAACCTGCAGAGTGGGTTTTTGAAACCTTAAAGTTCACATCAAGTGACACACCTACTACAAGACCACATTTACTCCAACAAAGCCACACCTAATCCTTTCAGAGTTCCACTCCTACATGAATAAGCAATCAAATCAATAAGCCTATGGATACCATTCGTATTAAAGCACATTTGTTTGGGTTATTCCTGTATTTGCAATGTTATTTAAGAGTCTAGCTTGAAACATGGTAATGTGTCATGATGTTAAAATCTTTTTTTGTTGAATGGGTGTTTGAAACTTTGTTTCCTAGTAAATGAACCTTGTCAGTTGTACTGAGTTTAAGGTTTAGTCAAACCTTAAGCCAGCTAAAGTGGGCTTGACCATCTATCTTGGGCTTAAGGTTTAGTCTTGGCCAATTCAGTTTTCGAGTCTGAATAGGATGGCAGAAGTACCATGGCCAAGCTTAAGCTAAGTGAGGTTTCTAAGCCCCAAAGCAGACCTTAGGTAGAGTTTGAGGATTATAATCTTCAGGGGTCTGAAGGAGGTGTTCTGGGAGTTTCCTCAGATAATGGGTGGTAGTGAAATGGTCAATAACAATCTGGGATTTCGTCTAAAAAGGAGGGTTCGAGTATGGGAAGTCAGGTGTAGGACATACGGTCTTTAGGCATGTTGCAAGGGTAAGTCAATAAATTACTTTTTTGTGCTTTCTGTAACATTCCATTATTTTCCCCATCTACCAACATTGCAGCCAAAATTTGGGATGCTTTATTACCAATTCCACAAGCTGAAACCCCAAATAAAGTTTAAAACATTGGAGAATATATACCCCTATCAATTTTAAAGTGTATCTTAAAGTACAGGTAATTTGGTCACAGGATGGTTCTAGATAAGGAAGGTTAGGGTTGGAAAAACCACCCTCTATGTGGGTGGCACTATCCCAGGGGACTAATACAAAGGAGAAATGGAAGTAACCACAAGTATTTGCCACCTTTCTTGTTAAGAATTTTGCACATGCTTCACTTTTATTTACCCTTCGTCATCTAACTCTTCCCAGATTCAATTACCTTCACATTCCACTTATGACTGTATTCTACCTAACCACAAACGACAACTTGTCCTTTCTAATATTCTTGTATTGTGGCCTTTCAGTGGAGTGTGATCAACTTATTGATGGCAATACTCTGACCCCTCCCACTCAGTAGTTTTGCACCTCCCATAGGACCTTCAGTAGTGGTGGAATTTTGTGGCCAACTGCCCTATGTGTGTTGGCATTTAGTCGGGTTTATGGCTGCACGAGTCTTAAGCATGGTTTATATATGCAGTTGTTCTGTGTGTTCAGAAGACATTGTTTGATTGTAACCAATTACTGACTCTGGCTCTTACATTCTCTCCACCCTCTCCTTGACAATGTTCCCCCTAAACCTTTGGAGGAAGGGATGGCATATGTATGTTCAATTTAGTACTGGAAATTATACAGTCACTTATTCTATTCATGTTAGCCATTAGGTGTCTTTGCTGATAATGATCTACTGCAATCATTGATGAGAGAGGAAATGAATTAATCTATGGGTATAATTATCAGTTGTTAGTTGTAAGGGGAGTTTCCCTAATTGTTTGATTGGCTAAATAAAGACCGAAGAAGCTAATCATTGGGCAAAGATATGAAAGGTGGGTTTCCCAGGTCCCAGAGAGGAGGGGAGGGGGTAGAGGGGATTAGAGTTGGACACAGTGGTGAAGCGGAAAGCTACAGACATGTAGGTCTCTCTGGGCACTGATAGTTTGTAGCCTCCGAAGGCTGCTGCAGACGCTAAGGAGGATAAAGCAGGATTACTCTTCGTCCAGCCTGAGTTAACCTAGTCAGTTTTAACATATAAAAGTCTCTAGTGTTTTCCTTCCACTGTGATAAAGAGAACTGGGTGAGATGGCCATTGCCACACCAGCCAGAGAACAAAGACTGGACAGAAGGGTACTCAAAGGTCTAATTCTAAAAGCCACAGACTTCTACATCAATATATCCTCAGGGAACAGAGTGGAGATGCTCTCTGGAGATTATATGGGGTAAGACGAAACCTGCATTTTCCATTTGTCTTTGCCATGAATACTAAAGAGGAATTATAAACAAGGGCTTTCCCAACCTTCCTTTCTTCCCTCTTTCATACATCTTGAAATACGGTTGGCTTGGTTGTTACCAATAATTATTAAACTTGGAAATCAAATGTGCTTGGACAAAAAGCTTAAACAAGAAACCACATGCCATCATATATTAGATATTTTGCAGAAAACTAATGGTTATAGATCGTCAACCAATCTGAAATCCTATTCCTTACCCTGTCTCCCTGTGAACATTGTTGTACCAAGGTGCTTTTCAAACCCTTTAAGCCTTGTTCTAAACACAAGATGAGAACACTAAGTGAAGGACAGGTAGCAATCTCAAAGAACTCTTTGCTTTAAAGTTGTTTTTTGTTGTTGTTTTTCCCATGTGTATGGGTGTTTGTTTTGGTTCTGAAAGCCACAGGTGTCCAAGTCAATGTATATTAGAGAACAGAAGATGTTCGTGCACTATAGGTGTGCAGTGCCCATGGAAGCCAGAAGAGGGAGTCCTAAGCACTGCAACTGGTGTTACTGATAGTTGGGAGCAGACATATGAGTTCCACGTAAGAGTGGAAATAGGGACCCACTTCTCCAGACTCCAATAAAGAACTTCTCAATGGATATGCTAGTAAGGATAAATTCTAAACTCTCCTATATCCCCTACTAGTTCAAATGCTGCAGTTAAGACACTTTACAATAAACCCTGATGATTCTCATGGCTTCCTTCTTTCAAAAAGTACTGGTACATCTTCAAAGGAGGGTTTTTGTTTTTTGTTTTTGTCTATTTGTACTATTATAAATTAGAGAGTTAGTCTGTCAAGATTCTCTTGTGAAACTGAATATAACTGTTTCCTATGACAATTATAACATGAGAAAACAGCTTTTAACTTCTTCACCCAGGATAGAAAAAGCCACCTGTGATCAGAAAGAGGTGGCAAAGGTGGTACTTAATCTATTTTTTCCATAAAGGCTGACTGTAGCTCAAACAAACAAACAAAAAACCCAGGAAAAATATTAAAGCAACAAATTATGTTGCTATGAAAGTTTTGATAGTCTTTTTCTTTTAAATAAACTCAGTATTTCTATGCCTTATGTATATGCAAATAATCAAGTAAAATCTGCAATTACAATGATTAATACTTGATGAAGTATCCAGTAACAAAATCCATCCTATCTTCTGAATGAGAGTATATGGATTGTGCCCCTACTTTACTATGGCTCTGTTCCCATTAAAACAAGGATTGTATCATTAGAGAAAAACTACAGTTCTCACCTGAAAGGGGAATAAGACCTTGTTTATTTTGGAGCCAAATATGAACGACATGTGTTATGTTAGCTATCTCTAGACACAAACAAATGCCTAGTCACTACAAAGGGACCCACAATACACCATCTTAGGATTTCACTACATCCCAAGTTGGTGAGAAAAGTGAAAGTATTGGGTTTTCTTGCAGACCACAGGGGAAGGGTTACTTACAATGGAGGGACCCAAAGGGGAGAATCAGCCATACAAATCATGGCTCAGGAAGCCAGACGGAGATTATCCAGGTACAGTTTGACAACATGGCAACAGCTTCAAGAAACATTTATAGTTAAAAGAACAATCAATGAATGAATCTTGAAAACACATTGTCTAAAAGAATAGGTTGGCAGATTACAGCAAACAGAAGTCTCTGCTATAGGACTCATATGTTCTTAGCTGACACTAGAGGTCTAATTTTCCATTCCAAAAAAAACAAAAAAACAAAAAAACCCAAAACAACAACAAAAAAAACTGTGACATTCTCTCCAATATGAAGACTCTGATGATAAGATATAAAGAAAGTAAAAAGCTTTCCTATATCCTTTGCTGACTTTGATTCCTGTTGCTGTGATAAATGCCATGACTAAGAAATAACTTAAGAGAAGAAAGGGTTTATTTCAGTTTAGGAATTACAGTTAGTCAACCAGATCAGCCAGGATGAGAGCTCAAGGGAAAAAACCTTGAGATAGGAACTAAAGTAGAAACCATTGAGGAATTCTGCTTACTAGCTTGCTCCCTCTGATTTTTGGTGGCCAGAATTCTCATTCACCCAGGACCACCTGTCCAGGGGTGGGACTGGATATCAATCAATATCCAAGAAAATGTCCTATAGACACATCTGTAAGTTAGTCCAATCCAAACAGCCACACAGTTGAGCTTTCCTTAGAAAATGCAGAATTATGTGAAGCTTACTGAATTCTTTGGTGTTGACTGAGATTTGAGATAAAAAGTTGGACACATTATCTGTATGTTTAGTTCCTCTCCAGTATGAAGTTTCTGAGGATAATTAAAGTATGAAAAACAGGTAAAGGCCTTGCTATATTCTTTGTATTTTTGGAGTACTAATTCTCTCATGCTAATGCAGTGACAAATTATAGCTAAACACCTGGCTATATTTTGCACATTTGTAGAATTCTCTCAAATGTGAATTCTCTGACATTCAACAAGTACTGAATGATGAATGAAATCTTCATAACACATTTTACCAAATGTAAGGTTGTTCTTCAGTACCAACACTTTGTGTTAATCTATGAAGAGCATTTAAAAGCCTTGTCAATTTGTTCACATTTGTAGTGTTTCTCACCAGTATAAATTTTAAGGAGGTTAGACAGTGTTGATTAGTAAAGCTCTTGTCATATTCTTCACAAGGGTTTGGTTTCTTTTTACTATGGATTCAACTGTGTTGGATAAGATATGAATACACGCCTCAGAGTTGTAGGGTCTCTCTTGAGAATGAACTCTGTGATAACTCTTTAAGGATTGAAAAAGAGTAAAGAATTTTCCAGCATTTCTCCTTGTATAGTGTTTCTGAACAAAAAAGAACTACATTGTGCTGTGTAAGGTTAAGAAGTTCAGTAGAAGTTTTCCCACATTTGTAGTCTTTCTTACCAGTATGATTCTTTTGATGTTTCGAGAGTCATAAGTGAGTGCAAAAGACCTTGTTACAGTCCTCACATAAGAGTAATTTCCCTCCAGAGGCTTAAGGTTTGGAAGATAGAAAACATTTTGCCATTCTTCACATGGTTAAGAATTCTGTTCAGGAAGTTCTGCGGTAAGGATGGATGAGTTAAAAAGCATTTCCGTATCTTTCCCATTTGTAGAGTTTTATCCTGAATGAATACTCAAGTGAGTAGCAAGTTCTAAGTGAGCGCTAAAGACTTTGCCACATACTTCACACTTATAAGGATTCTCTTGAGAATGAATCCGTTGATGTTCCTTAAGGCGAGAAGGATAGTAAAACATTTTGCCACACTCCTCACACTTGTAGGGCTTCTCTCCAGAGTGGACTACTTTGTGTTGAGAAAGGTATGAATGAGTAGAAAAGGCCTTTCCACATTGCTCACACTTGTATGGTTTCTCTCCAGTATGAATTCTCTGGTGTCTAGAACGTCCTGAGCGAGTACAAAAGTCCTTGCCACATTCTTCACATTTGTATGGTTTCTTTCCAGAATGAATTGCTAGGTGTTCCTTAAGGATTGAAGGATAGTAAAAGGTTTTACCACATTCCTCACATTTGTAAGGTTTCTCCCCAGTGTGACCTAATTTGTGCTGAGTAAGGTATGAGTGAGTGTAAAAGGCTTTGCCACATATTTCACACTTGTAAGGATTCTCTTGAGAATGAATTCTTTGATGTTCCTTAAGTCGAGAAGGATAGTAAAACATTTTCCCACACTCTTCACACTTGTAGGGTTTCTCTCCAGTATGAAATCTCTGGTGTTTAGAAAGTCCTTTGGGAGTACAAAAAACATTGCCACATATTTCACACTTGTAAGGATTCTCTTGAGAATGAATTCTTTGATGTTCCTTAAGGCGAGAAGGATAGTAAAACTTTTTGCCACATTCTTCACACTTGTAGGGCTTTTCTCCAGAGTGGACTACCTTGTGCTGAGTAAGGTATGAATGAGTAGAAAAGACTTTTCCACATTCTTCACACTTGTGGGGTTTCTCTCCAGTATGGATTCTTTGGTGTCTAGAACGTCCTGAGCGAGTACAGAAGTCCTTGCCGCATTCTTCACACCTGTACGGTTTCTTTCCAGAATGAATTGCTAGGTGTTCCTTAAGAATTGAAGGATAATAAAACGTTTTGCCACATTCCTCACATTTGTAAGGTTTCTCCCCAGTGTGACCTAATTTGTGCTGAGTAAAGTATGAGTGAGTGTAAAAGGCTTTGCCACATATTTCACACTTGTAAGGATTCTCTTGAGAATGAATTCTTTGATGTTCCTTAAGGCGAGAAGGATAGTAAAATTTTTTGCCACATTCTTCACACTTGTAGGGTTTATGTCCAGTGTGAACTATCTTGTGATGAGAAAGGTATGAGTGAGTAGAAAAGGCCTTTCCACATTGCTCACACTTGTATGGTTTCTCTCCAGTATGAATTCTCTGGTGTCTAGAACGTCCTGAGCGAGTACAAAAGTCCTTGCCGCATTCTTCACACCTGTACGGTTTCTCTCCAGAATGAATTGCTAGGTGTTCCTTCAGGACTGAAGGATAGTAAAAGGTTTTACCACATTCCTCACATTTGTAAGGTTTCTCCCCAGTGTGACCTAATTTGTGCTGAGTAAGGTATGAGAGAGTATAAAAAGCCTTGCCACATTCCTCACACTTGTATGGTTTCTCTCCAGAATGGATTCTCAGGTGTTTAGAAAGTTGCCAGCAAGTTCTAAAGACCTTGCCACATATTTCACACTTGTAGGGTTTCTCTTGAGAATGAGTTATTTGATGCTGCTTAAGATTTGAAGAACAGTAAAACATTTTGCCACATTCTTCACATTGATAAGGTTTCTCTCGAGTGTGACCTATCTTATGCTGAATTAGGGAAAGATGACTAGCAAAGGCTTTCCCACATTCTTCACACTTGTAGGATTTCACTTCACAATGAATTTTCATTTTAGATACTGAATGGAGTGTACAAAAGGCATTGCCACATTCTTCACACTTGAAGGCTTTCTCTTCTGGATGAATTCTTGGGTGTTCAGAAAGCATTGAGCAAGCGCTAAAGGCCTTAACATAGTCTTCATACTTGTAGGGCTTCTCTTCATTACAAAAGTTCTGGTCTTTAGAAAGTTCTATGGGAGCACAAAAGACCTCACTACACACCTCAATCTTAAAGAGATTCTCTTGAGAATGAATTTTCTGATGTTCTGTAAGGTGAGAAGGACAATAAAACAGTTTCCCACATTCTTCACAGTTGTAAAATTTCCGTCCAGTGTGTTCTATCTCGTGCTGAGCAAGACACGAATAAGTAGAAAAGGCTTTTCCACATTCTTCACACTTGTAGGGATTTTCTTCAATACAAATTCTCTGGTAGCTAGAATTTCCTGAGCAAGTACAAATGACTTTGCCACATTCTTCACACTTGTAGGCTTTCTCTTCTGTATCAGTTATATGGTGTTCAGAAAGTACTGAGCAAGAGCCAGAAGCTTTTCCACATTCTTCACACTTGTAGACATTCTCTGCTGGATTGGTTCTCTGATGTTCAAGAAGTAGTGAGTTCCAATCACAGGCTTTGCCACATTCTTTACATTTATATGGTTTTATATCTGTTGAGTAAAAATTGAGATATGAATAAAAAGTAAGATTCTTTATATTCATACATATTTATATTGCTTTTGTTATAAAATTTATAATGCTTATCTTTAATATGCAGACCATTACTCATATTTTTACAGATAAATGAGAAACTACAAACTTCCATATCTATATTCACTGCAGTGTAATTTGAAAATGCAGTAAATGGAAACAATCTAAATGAGGAAGATCAAATAGAACATAGAAATAATGAAATATTACTAATCGTTAAATATCAAAGAAAGTTGTATCATTAATAATAATGGGAATTCTTAAGGACATTATGTTAACAGAAATTAGCCCATTAAAAATATATAAATTTATGATGAGGTATACATAAAAATATAAATAGTTAAATATGAAAAATGTTTTTAGTGGTGAGTTCTGAGGTTGAAGGAATGTAGAAATATACACTTTATATCCTAAGTGTAGTTTTAATTTAGAAGATACAAAATATTATACTGCATAATAATTAGACTCTCCATAATAACATTAAGTATTGTATTTCCGGAAGTCAGAAAGCTCTATGTTGTATTTTCACAAGAAAATAAGCATCTGAACCATATTATGAGAAGAAAAGGAAAAAAACAAAAAAACACTCAAGTTCACCTATAATGATAGAACACCTGCTGGAGGGACATATCAATCAAAGGCTAGATGATAAAAAAATTAGCCTAAATTCTAAGATTTGCTTAAAAGATAAACAGTTTGCTCACGATAAACAGTGAAGAAACTATATACAAGACTTCATGCTAGCACACGAAGTAGAAACACACGATTCTGATGCTCACAGAACTAGAGCTCACCAATCTTTAATCTTACACTGTGCTAAAGTGCTTAGTATTGTAACTCTATCCACAAAACCATATAGCTTACATATAAACAAATTATTTCAGACAACCTAGACTTCAATAATACAAAAATAAACTCATAAAATAAGAAGAGAATCTTGAACACACTAAATTCTGGAAAACAACTGGTAAACTATTAAAAACAATCTTTTAGACATATAAAGTTTCAATCTATGAAATATATCCACAAAGGGTGTTTATTTTAAATCAGTAACACTGTGTGAGAGAAAAAAATCTTCATGAGAAATATAATCATTCATAGCATTTATAAAAATATTTTAATTACCATACATGCAAGTGATGTGAAATAAATTTACTTGTGATTACATTGTATTATGATGGCTTCACTCATACATCTTTAAACACATGTACAAATTTTCAAAAGTATAGGAAACAGTCAAAATTCCATTGAAAGGCAGACTCTCAGCAAAATGACAAACTTTGTCAGTCACTGTAAAGACAACCAGAATCCTCTGGAGGGGAAAATAAAGCTTAGAGACTTAAAGCATCATAAGATAGATGTCTTATGATAGAAATCAATGAATAAAGAAATGGGGATATCTAAAAATTGATTCCCATTACAACATAACATCTCAATGCATATGGTAAAGTCTGGATTTCCATTGGATTTCTGACCTCACACTCTGTCCTCTTGACCCCCTCATTCCTACATACCTGGGTGCATGGTGGTGGCTACTTGTCTCTTCTCTTCTGAAGGCTCTTGTCTTTCCTCCAGAAACGTGACCAGGTATGGCTTAGAGAAAGCAAGACCTGTTTGTAGAAAAAAGGAATAAGATCATTTGTGTGTTATTCATCTGGGAAATAACATGTCTATGCCAGGATTCTGCTATTGTGGGCATGGGGAGGATATACTGAACATCATTTCCTTCATTTACAAGAGCAAATATTAAAAATCAAGGATATGCCGGGCAGTGGTGGCGCACGCCTTTAATCCCAGCACTTGGGAGGCAGAGACAGGCGGATTTCTGAGTTCGAGGCCAGCCTGGTCTACAGAGTGAGTTCCAGGACAGCCAGGGCTATACAGAGAAACCCTGTCTCGAAAAACCAAAACCAAAACCAAAACAACAACAACAACAACAAAAAAAATCAAAGATATGTCTTGTGCCTGTAAACATTACGACTGAATAAAGGATACTTCTAATGAACAGCTAGGTTAAGAACCAAAAAGGAAAAAAAAATTATCTTAGTTACATCAGCAATCTCCCCAGTTCTTCCTTGGATGAAGGTCCATAAACCTTACTGTTGGAAAATTCAAGCTTCCATGAGATGTTCTAGAAAATAAACTTAATATTCACCTAGAATTAAGAATTCACTATGAGCCAGGCCTGGTGGCAGTTAATACCGGGACTTGAGAGGCAGAGGCAGGAGGATCTCTGATTTCAAGCCAGTCTAGTCTACAAAGAGTTTCAGTATAACCATAATGAAGAGACCCTGGCTCAAAGTACAAAATAAACAACAATAACAAACCCATACACATATGCAGTGGGTTGGCCTAATGTTTGTATTTTAATGTTAATTTGGGGCACCCAAGATTGGTTGTCCCAGAGGGTCTAGATGTAAGATGCTGAGTGACTCTGCTCCCAAGTTACTTCTAATTGGTAAATAAAGATGCCGACAGCCAATAGCTGGGCATTAGAGACATAGGTGGGGTTTAAGTTTATCGGGCTTTTGGGGATAGGACAAGGAAGAAGAACATGCAGGAGAGGTGGAAGCAGAAGCCACCATGGGTTAAGTAAGGGTCAAGAGAGCGTGGCCCTGAGGGCTGCCCAATTAGAGTTAAGAGCAGCCCAGATGGAACATAGTAAATATAAATAGTAAGTAACAACTCGGGGTTATTGATAGGAAGGTAGATTCTAACAGCATGGAGGGCTAATGCCCAGCTATCATGCTGTTTAGAGCTTATTATAAATATAAAGGCTATAAGTGTGTCTTTCATTTGGGAACTCAATACCCAAGGTGGGGTAGAAACCCCAGGTCGAGATTTTTAAATACTTTATACAACACACATACACAAAAAAGAATTTGCTGATGGAAGTGATCCTCACCCAGGAACACAAGGTGGCTGTAATTCTCCAACATCACATCCCTGTAGAGATTCCACTGAGCAGGCTCCAAGCATTCCCACTCTTCTGCAGAGAAATCAATGGCCACATCCCTGAATGACAGGATTTCCTGAAATAAGGACAAGTCAATCAATATCAGATTATAATAATAACCAATAATATAAATACCAATAAGCGTCCTGTGCTTATGAATACATTCTGAGATGTATAGCAATGACAATACTTTGTCAATATTCAAATTAACTAGACATTGCTCTCCCATTCTTTCACGTTCTCCTTTTCTACCATGCATTTACTTCTCTTAAGCAGTATTCATGTATTTATCATATTCATAATGCAGCCTCTGAAGTCATGACAACTTTACCTTAATCTGCTGAGTTTAAGAATTATAATTGGTGATTCTAATTACTATTTTCCCTTATTTAATTATTTTTACATTCTAGTGTTGGGTTGCTTTTCATCTCATTGCATAAATTTCTCAAATGGTCAAGGACAGCAGTACATATCTTCCGTTCTATGGCTAGATAATAGAAAAACATAGATTCACATGTTCAAAGGGGTGTTCTGCTATAGTTAGACTCATCGTTGTCTTTATATGAATTTTAAAATGATCACTTCCTTACACACTTAATGTTACTAAGTTTAAAAAGCCCAAAGTTCTTAAGCCAGGTGTTGTAATGCATTTCTTTAATTTCAGAACTTGGGAGGCAGAGGCAGGTGATCTCTGAGTTCCAGGACAACCTGATTTACACAGCAAGTTCTAGGGCAGCCAGTACTATATCCCTGTCTCAAATATATATATATATATATGTTTTCTAATCTCCTATGACTTACAGTCACCATTCTGGATAACATTTTGACTACTAAGCTTCTTCCTTCTATTTAACTGATTAAGAGCACTGACTGACCAATATTTTCCAATGCCTCCCTTTCCTGATAGGCAAAACCATTATTTCTCCAACTTCTATAAGTTAAAATTCTTAAGACTCAACCTGTGTTTAGGTCATGTGATTACTTGTCTTTCTGTATCTGAAATAATAATTTTCAGTCCCTTCTATATTGACCCAAACTACAGAATTTCATTGTTTTGTGTGACTGAACACATCATCATAAACATGTGCACCACAATGTCATTATCAAAAATCAAGTAAATTATAGAACTTAGATTTCAGCCATTATTTGGATGACCCCAAGATTATAGAAAAAGAAATATAAAGTAAAATTTAAGCATTCATACCAGAGGAATTCTGAGATCAGTTTTGTAACTAAAATGGGTAAAGGGAACTTCGGGGGTCAGAAAAACAAATCTGGTCAAATAATATTTACCCTTGCCACAGCAATAGTGAAAGTGGAAAGAAACCACAGACCAGCATCAGAACGTGGTGTGTGTGTGTGTGTGTGTGTGTGTGTGTCCCTGTGTTCTGACCACAGGAAAATGTGTAACTGTGCAGAGCCTGCATCATATGAGGATGGCACTTTTGCTCTTTTTAAAGACATCTGTTTAATGACATGACACCTCTTAGACATATGTTTAAGAATAAGAACGAGATATTGTTGATTCCTGTATCATTTCCAGTTACTTATGCTTCTTTTGAGATTCGCCTCACAATCTTTATTAACTTGTCAACATTTTCTTAATAGTTCCCCTTTATAAATTCCCTGTATGGATTCCATGTATGAAGGCAAACTACACTTAGTGGTTTATGAAAGGCCATGTTACTCTGCTTTTCATAAGTGGGCCAGCAAGGCAGAGTTTGGAGGATAGCCTCCAATTTCCTAGCTCTTTTCTCAGGATGGTAGTCCTGGCGGGTGATGGCACTTCTAGTCACCTGCCAGAGCTCCCTGGATTCTCAAATGAAAGACACACGTTAATTATGTTGCCCCAAAAACCTGTTTACAATGTCCTACACGTAGGCTAAAGGAAGCCTGCTCCCAGTTGGCTCTGATTGGGAAATAAAGTTGCCAACACCCAATGGCAGGGCAGAATGAAAGAGGTAGAACTTTTAGGATTCCTGGGCAAGAAATGCAGAAGAGAAGAAGAATTCAGCCTTGAGAGGGGGTAGGACAGACCATACCATGACGGGAAAGCGGAGAGATTAAAATTAAGAGTCCACCAATATATAAGAACCTGGGAAAGTGGCTGCAGGGCTACTCCCCCGATTGGGTCTGGGGTAGCAGAGATGAAATATAGATTTTTTAAAATGTTAACTAAGAAATACCAGAGGACAGTGTGTGCTAGCCGCAGGGAAGTTTGGAAGTGCCCAGCCATTGAGCTAATAAGGCATATTAAAAATAATGCTGCATATGTGTGTCTTTCATTCAAGAATCCAAAGAGCTTGGGTGGAAGGTAAGAAGTGTGATCATCCGCTGGGAGCCAGAGCAGATTAACAGTTCACCGATACAGAAAGGCACCTAATTTCTTACAACACATTTGAAGGTCTTATAAATTCTAGCTCAAGATGGGTGGTCACTGTTATTCCCAAAGGCCAAATATCAATAGGCACTATAAGGAATTCAAATGGGAAACATGGATCACACAAAGGAAAAACAAAGCATACCAAAGATGTCCTGAACACCCTCCCTGTGTTAATAATCTGAAGGAGAATTCAAACAACTAAATAAAATGGTAATATAATAACTCCATACGTAAATAAGAACGTCAGAGCTGGGCAGTGGTGGTGCATGCCTTTAATCCCAGCACTTGGGAGGCAGAAACAGGCGGATTTCTGAGTTTGAGGCCTGCCTGGTCTACAGAGTGAGTTCCAGGACAGCCAGGGCTATATTATAGAGAAACCCTGTCTTGAAAAACCAAAAACCAAAAACCAAACAAACAAACAAAAAAACAAAAAACAAACAAACAAACAAAACCAAGAACATCAGAAATCAACCATGCAATAAAATATGAGAAGCACAATGACAGAGCTGAAAATGCCATAGTGAATGGAACTAGCAAAGGAGTGAACACTAGAAAAAGTCTGGCAGAAGGAAGAAAGCCTTAGCAAACAGAAAGCTTCCTCAGCAAACAGATAGCTGCCAGAGGTTACAAGAGCATGAAAAAAAGACATTAAGAACATTGAAGGCCTGTGGGGAAACTCAGCAGGTAAAGGTACTTGGAACCCACTGTAATGACCTGAAGTGGATTCTTGGTACCAAGGTACAGTGTTTCTTAAATTCTGTGCCTACACAGGCATAGCATGGCATGTGGTCCTACATATACAAACAGATTCAATAAGGAAAGAAAAGAATATAAAGAAGAAAGTAAAAGAAAGGACTGGAAAAAAACCCAAAACAAAACCTGAAGGGAGTGTAATAGATTTATGGAACACTCTACATAGAATAAAAAAAAAAAGGAGGAAACCAGAATGGTGTTATGTGTTTGTAATCTTAGTTCTTGGATGGTATAGGCAGGGATACCCGGTGTTCAAGGCCAGTCTCACTTGCATAGGGAGTTTAAGGCTAGCCTGTGAGATGCGAAGACCTCTCTTATTAAAAAAATAAATAAAAACCCATAAAAAAGAAAAATATTACATTTTAAGAAATGTGGCGCCGGGCAGTGGTGTTGCATGCCTTTAATCCCAGCACTCGGGAGGCAGAGGCAGGAGGATTTCTGAGTTCGAGGCCAGTCTGGTCTACAGAATGAGTTCCAGGACAGCCAGGGCTACACAGAGAAACCCTGTCTCAAAAAACCAAACCAAACCAAACCAACCAACCAAACAAAAACCACAAGAAATGTGGCTTTGAAACTTACACTATGTGAAATAAGTGATAGAAACTAATTAAAACTTCCAACAAATGCCAGTCTAGGTAGGTAATGCCGAAGAAATTCAAGAAAGCTAAGCAAGCTGTGCAAGCAAGCATTCTGATGGGAGCAGGAGAACAAGGGTTCCTTATCCAGGAGGCGCTTCTGGAAAATCCTTCATAGCAGAAATAGCAGCTGGGAAGCTGAGGGATGTTACGTCACACATGATGGAAGAAAAGAACAAGAACAAATACACAAACAAAGCTGCTCCCTAACAGACCTGGAGGGCAGAGAAGTCAACAGAACAAAAACCGGGGTCTGTGAAAGAGCTCAATGGAGAGAACCTTACCCATTGGAGAGAGTCTCCCATCAAAACAGCAGAGGGAAACTGCAAGGAGGAGGCTATCAACAGACGACTCGAAGTCACAACCAGAATGACAGAAAAACAGCTAAACCCAGTCTCCTCCCAACCCCCAGCCCTTTACTTTTTTTTTTTTTTTTTGAGGTAAGGTCTCAAGAAGTAGCTCTGGATGTCCTGGAACTCATCATGTAGATGAGGCTCGCCTATGTCTTCCTCCCAAGTGCTCGGATTAAAGGCATGTACCACCTGACTCAGTCACTTCTTAAGAAAGTAGACTCTGCTGAAAGCATCTTCACAAGGTGAGAGATGAGAAACACATCTTTCACTTTCTTCCACTTTCTTTAACTATGAGATAGCATGGGCCGGGTGGTGAAATTGAACTTCCCTTCTTTTGAATGGAGGTTGGTCCAATAAGTCTAGACCAACAGAATGGAGAAAGGAGAAATCCGAAAACTCTTGCATACCATGCCTGTGTCTCTCAAAGATATTCCTTTATTGAAAACAAACAGTCCTGACTAGCAGAAACTTATGGGGAAGTAAAAGCTAGGTGCAAATAGAAGACTGGATTCCTAATTAGCTGCCAGCTACTAGTGACACCATTTTGAACACAGACTACCTACGGATTAAAGAACACGCTGCCTTAAAACCATAACAAAAGTATGATAAAGTAGCCAACTCATAGGTCTTTTGCACAGTTCTTGACCTACATGTATGTCGTGACATGTAGCAATCATTAATTCTTGTTTTTAGTCAACACACCTTGCAATACCATGACTTAGAGTGCCTATTTGGAACGCTCAACATGGTATGGGAGACCATAGGTGTTATTTACTTGCAAACTAATATGCTTTTTAAATATGCATTCCAAGTAAGTAACACATGCTTTATTCTGTATGTTCAATGTACAAATCTAACAGTGATTTTTAAATATCCAGTACAATGTTACCACTTGTTCCTAAAGAAATATTAAGTGCAGGCCATCCTGTAAACAGTTGAGGCTCAGAATCTCATCTGTTTGATTTAATTTTTATGTAGCTATCTCAAAGAAGATAATAACTGCATGTCTTTGAAAAAGTCTGCCAAACAATCTGACTCAACTCAAAATATGTCACTGCTTTTGAAAACAACTATGGATAGACTCAGGAACAGAAATACTTATAAACCAAAAGGAGAAAAACGCTAAAAACCTGTGCTTCATATTTTTCATTCCTTGCATGTCTCCTATCCAAATCTATACAAATAACATCTGTATCTTTCTCCATGTTCCCCAACAGATGTCACACAGACCACCAGGAGATAAACACCATCATCATCCTGTAAATTTTCCTTCTGCAGTTTTCCTGAGGACATGTCTAACAACAATGTCACTGTATGTGAGTTCCCCCTTATCCTCACTTATACAAACATCAGAATGCAAAGAAAAGAGCCTTACAGAAAGGGGCGGAACTGCATATCATGGGAGACTGGATTCCTCATCGAAAGAGGAAGAAAGCCCACTGTAGCAGTTCACTGGCTGAACGTGAAGGACGGAGGAGAATGTGGTTGTCATGATCCACATGCAGAACTGGAGTGCTGTTCTGGCTAACTCTGAGAAAATGTCCCCCACACAGTTGAACCTGTTTTGCAAGTACTGGGCAAGCCATCCAAGCTCCACACACAGACAGAGGGATGTGAACACGGGACAGCTGCATCGATCTCAACAGCAGTGGAAAACTGGGAAATGATCGGATTGGAAGAATCCGGGAAAGAATGGAAGAAAGCATTATGAGGTCATGACCGAAATGAACAGGGATAGATACCCAAAGCTAACCAATGTTCTCTACAAATAGGCAAAGCAAAGAAGAAAACGTTCTCCACAGAGCAAACAAAAGGAAGTATCTCCAAAATGTAATCTCTTTAACAAAAGTATATTAGTGAAAAAAACTATTAAATTCCGTGTCAAACACAGTCAAGAGAGCTTCTCAACCACATGTAGAAATTTTGAAAATCAGCGAGTGTCGATTGGATGGGTTTCTGTCTGGTTGCTGATGCTAAGTCGGATGACAGGAACCATAAAATGTATTTTGGACATCCCTAAACTATTGTTTTAGAATATTTTAACAAGGCTCATTTCACATAGGATGATCTTAAACTTTCTAAGCAGAGTATAACGGTGAACTCCTGATTTCCTACTTCTCTTTCCCAAAGTCAAATGGCAGGGTTACACTCCAGAATATGCTTCAATCACAGGTGTGCTTACTTGAAATTATGCAATGTAAAGGATCTATACATTATAAGTGAGCAGGCTGCTGCATCATGTATTATAAGAGTTTTGATGCCTAAGGCGGTGAAAATAGTTATGTTCCTACAGATTAGCGACACTTAACCAGGAAGTATCTGTATTTTAATTATAGTTACAAAGTCCATCGAAAATTCTGATATGTAAGTATGGTGGTTTAAAGACTCTGTTTCTCATATAAGACTTAAGAGGAAAAAAAAAAATCACACAGTGAAATTAACCAGCCCCAAAGTCTGTACACCTCCACAGACTTCTATATAGTTAAAATGCTCATTTGGAATGGAAGCTGTGGAGATTCAGGTTTATTTTATACTCCAATTAGGAAAGTTTAATAAAATTTGTTTTCTTAAAAAAAATACCACATTTTGCTGTTGTCTGTGACAGGTGTTTTTGTGTAGCCCTGGCTGTCCTGTAACTTGCTCTGTAGATCAGGCTGGCCTCAAACTTGGGGATCCACATGTCTTTGCCTCCCCAGTTCTGGGATTAAAGGCGTGCATCACCACCAACAGGCTAAAGATAACCGTGTTCCTTATGAGTAGACTTTAATGCCATAAGTCAGTCTCTAGCACATAAACACTTGGTTTGACTGAAGTGTGATAAAATAGGCAAGAGCACAAAAGACTGGGTGAGCAACCTACTGTGTAAACTGCAGGACCCCGAGTGAACCCCATCCCTTCAACTTCAACCTTCGCTCTTTTGACACAGTATAGATGCTTGGATAAATGGTTCTAGAAGAACCGTTTAAGGAGACTCATGGAACGCAGATCCCACATCTAGCGATACTTTTAGACACTGTACACAGTGGACAGAGAGAATCATGGGACTAAAGAGCACTGTAAGCATCCTGTCAGGTATGCAGGGCTATTTCTCTTTCCCAAAAATAAGCACCTTTGTCCCCTTACTGTCAATCCCTAGACACACTTGTAGCCTCAAGTCGACTCATCTCGCATAAACTAATGACATCGTAATCCCCAACGGAATTGGGCGAGTTATTTTTCTCTAGTACAGTGTAGGATCAGTAATTTCTTGGTTTTTTTTTTTTTTTTTTTTTTTTTTGGTTTTTTTTTGGGTTTTTTTCCGACTCAGGGTTTCTCTGCGTAGTCTTGGCTGACCTGGAACTCACTCTGTAGACCAGGCTGGCCTCGAACTCAGAAATCTGCCTGCCTCTGCCTCCCAAGTGCTAGGATTAAAGGCGTGCGCCACCACTGGCCGGCTCAGTAATTTCTTGTTTTGCAAAGCTAGAATCTTTTCCTTTAGGGGATCATTCTAGCTCTGCATGGGAGTGTTAGTCTGAGGATTCAGGTCACAGCGGTGATCATGAAGTATATCTATTTAAAACAGCGGTTCATAACTAACTCTGTTCCAAAGAAAATGGGACTAACATCCCATACGCAATCTCACTCGCAAACTTCTCTGACCTTGGAAACTAATAACTTTATGAACTTCTATCAACGCAAACTAAAAGTACTAGGCCGACTAAAAAGTACAGGAGGGGCCAGACCTCCACTTGGTCTAGGTGTCCTGAGAAAACTGACAACAGCGAGAAGGCATGGGTCAGCTAGTCCATAGCCAATCTGTAATGTGTGAGCCCACCAGAACCTCCAGGTGCAGATTGTGAGCAGACCCGCCTGCCCGAGCAATCCTGGATTTTCCACACTTCCAAATTCCTTTCCTACCAAGCCAGCCCCTATAACAGAAGCTCAGGGTGGACCCAGCCACCCGGTGCTCACAGAGCGTTCACTTCCAGCACCAACAGCACGCCCTCTCCCCTGCCCCAACAGGCTTCCAGACGCTGTGGCCCAGTGTAGGTCAGCAGGGCTCCACCAAGTCTGTTCTTCCCGCCTCGGGGCCACCCCTCCTCCGCTCCCTCCGAGGCGGACCCGCTCATGGTCCCTCCGACCTGCATCAGTGCACGGCACCCTGAACCAACCTCCATGTCAGCGATGCAACCCGAGCGCGGAGCAGGACCAGAGAATCGCCCAACTTTGCGAGAAAATGCACTACTGCAGACGCAATGCGGAAGTGCCGCTTCCACAATGGCTCCTTGTGAAGCGATACAGCGGAAGACTACAGTTCCCACAAGTCTGTGCGACGAGGCGCCAGGACCACAGGCTGGTGACGTGCCTGTTTCCTGTGTTTCTCCCCCCTCTGTAGGTGAGGATGGATGGAAATACAAGCAGTTCTTGCACTGGGGCAGCCATAGGGAGTCTGGCTGCTTTTAAAATTCCGGATTCACTACAGGAGATATTTGAATGTGAGTCGAGCCCTTGACAGTAATGTTTGCTAAGTTTGCTGGTTATTTCTGGTCAATATGTTCCTATTTAAAACTCAACATCTACTTATTATGGGATTTATTCCATGTGTAAAATTCACAATAACTCAATTTTACTTTAAAATAAATCGACAAAAAAATTAAATGGAAATGACTGCTATCTCTTTAAGGTGAGTTTCCAATCACCCTATTTGGCACTCTCCGTCTTTGCAGCTGCTCAAGATCTTAAGACAGAAGGATCCCAATCCAATGCTAACCTGGGCAAAGTAAAGAGACCTTGTCTAAAAGTACAAACTACAAAAAGAGTTACTGAGCATCTTAGGGGTAAAGCCCTTGCTCGCCTGGAATGAAGGAGGCCTTGGTTATAAATGCAGCACAATACACAAACTTCTCCTGTAGTAAAATAAAATAACCAGTATGCCACAGCTAGAAAAAAGGCTTAGTGTGAACATTGGAATCCATACAGTGTTGTGCATGGGTCAGGGTACACAGATACGATTTAAAATCATAGAACAAAATTAAAAGCCCAGATCTCTAGAATTTACATGTAAAGAACCCAGAGAATCCATCTAAGAAGAATATTTCCATGTGCCCACAATTCACTTTTGATATATTAACCCATTAATCTGTGTAAGAAATTTAAATTTTGTGAGCTGTAGCAGGACACCACCCCCAACTCCTGATCCATCATACATTGCAGAATTTATCTCAGCATTAGGTTTTATATTTCTTCAGTTTTTCTGACTTCTTTCATTCTGAAATATTTCCTATGTCAGTATTTTAAAGGTCAAGACTGTCTACCTTGAACTTCCCTCAGTTACTCTAACTGGGGACATAGACATAATGAATGGCTAAAGCTACAATGGCACCATTGGGACCTCCCAACTCCTCTTAAGAATATCTAGTGCTGTACTGGTCCTGCCAAAGACTAACGCACATACCTTGTTAGAAGGAAGAATCTATACTTGTGATGAACAGTGATTCACATGGAAGCTAATCTCAGCTGAAAAGGAAAATCATTTGTTTTTAATCACCATAAGAAACTTGTGTCCTTTTTTTTATTCTACCCTGAGATGATTAAGAAGGAGTGTTAATAAATTGTTCCGGGGGGGGGGGGGCTGGAGAGATGGTTTAGCAGTTAAGAGTAGTGACTGATCTTCCAGAGGTCCTGAGGTCAATTCCCAGCTACCACATGGTGGCTCACAACCATCTGTAATGGGATCCAGTGCCCTCTTCTGGTGTGTCTGAGGACAGCTATGGTGTACTCATACAAATAAAGTAATAGTAATAAAAAATAAATATTTGGTGACATAAATGCAGTATTTCTATAAAGAAGAATGAATAATACAGTCTCACTGTAAATTTCAATTCAGTATGGAGAGGACACTGTAAGAAGTCTCAAGGTTTACAAATAATTGTTATACCTCCATAGGTGATGAAAACACATAGTTAGGTACTGGATATTTAATCCTTTTTGCTTTCATTTTAGAAGTATATAACTTCTACAAATAACACCCATCTCCTTCACACAAATAACCATTTTCTGAGAGAATCATTTATCCAGCATACATACAGCAGACATTCTTACTTTGCAATATTCTCATGTTTACATAGAACATTTTTTGTAAGTATGAATGGAAATTTTGCCATAGAAGAATATCAAAAAATTCAACAGATGTACCTGTCTTAGTCAGAGTGTGTATTCCTACACAAAACATGACCATGAAGGAAGTTGGGGAAGAAAGGGTTTATTCAGCTTACACTTCCACATTGCTGTTTATCAACAAAGGAGTACTGTAACTCAAGCAGGTCATGAAGTAGGAGCTGATGCAGAGGCCATGGAGAGATGTAACTTACAGACTTGCTTCCCCTGGCTTGCTCAGCTTGTGTACTGGCTGGTTTTGTGTGTCAACTTGACACAGGCTGGAGTTATCATGTAAGACTCTGGGGAGTCTAAACTTACTGAAGACCCTCTGAATGGACACACAGAGTCAGGGATTAATGCAAAATGCAAGAGAAATTTATTGATTCATCAGCATGTTGAGGTTGCTCTACATACCAAGACAGAAGGACGACCTCGTAGAGCCATTTCAGGGACCTTATACAGGATTTTAGAGCAGCAGCTGACATTAGGTACAATGTTATTGGCAGAACAGTGTGACTTTTAATCTGATTGGTCTTTTGGGAATGAGGTAGCAGAGGCTTCATCAGCCCCTCCCTTCCAGCCTACTTACTTTCTAACCTATTTCTTCCATGTGCTCAGAGGGGGGAGGGGACCCTGGTGGAATATCTCAAAGTACCCGAGCTGACCTCTCATTCCCCCCTTTTTCTTGTGCATGCTTCACTCTTGAAGCTATTGTTCATAGCTATAAGATCATTAGCTGTACTGCAACTATGCGCTCCTTAACAAAAGCAGCCAAGCGGTTCAAAATATAGGGGCCAAAAGTCAACAATAAGAGAATAATTAAGGTCTTAACAAGGTAGATATGAGGGCTCTTAACTAAGAGGTTAAACCAAGACTTGAATCAGCTCTGACTGTTTCCTCTCTTTCTTCCACTTGGCTAACCCTACTCTCACCTTGGCAACTGAATCTTTAACAACCCCAGAATGGTCTATATAAATGCAACACTCTTCAGCTAAAGCAGCACATAGCCTTCCTTGCTCCAGCCACTCCCAACCACAACAGAAGGGAGACAGTGAGTGCTGTCTAAAGGTACTACAAACGGTATGATAAAGGTCAAGAGATCTTGAGCTTGAGCAGATTGTCGTCTTCTGTACCATCTGGCGGGGATCTCTGGGGAGCTGATCATCTACAGGTTTAACACAGGAAGCGTACACCCAGGCCTCAATACCGTCTACCTTGAGGACTGTGGGAGTAACTAGCAGTGCCAGGAAGGGTCTCATTTATCTGGGTTCCAGCGACTGTGTCTGATGTCTCTTTACATAGATACTGTCACCAGTCTGGAAGAGGTGAGGGGTCTCTGGCATGCCTGGAGCATTTAAGGCAGACAGTTTGGGTCAAATCTCATGCTGTGGGATACCTCTTGGGAGAGCTCAGTGTACACCAAGGAAGTTGGGGTACCACAAAGGATCTCAAAAGGGGTCAGGTTAAAATGGTAGGGGGTGTTCCGAGCTTGGAACAGGGCCAAGGGGAGGGGCACCATCGAGTCTGAGCCAGCCTCCAAGGTCAATTTGGTTAAGGTCTCTCTGCCTGCCCTGAGCTTTGGGGACAGTACTCACAATGAAGTTTCCAATCTGTCCCCAATACTTTTGCCACCCCCTGGCTTACCTGACAAAAGCAGAACCATTGTCTTATCCACTTGCCTTGGGCACTCTACACCTCAGGGAAATTTCCTCTAATATCTTCTTGGATACCATGGCAGCTGCTTCCTGCTTGGTGGGGAATGTCTCAACCCATCTAGAGAAAGTAGCTATGAACACCTGAAGGTATTTGTAACCACATTTTCCTGGCTTAACTTCTGTAAAATCGACTTCTCAATATACTCTAGGCTGTTCCCCCTAGGTCTTTTGCCCTGTTTATTCTTGGCTGCATAAGCACGTACTTGCTGGCATACCTTACACTGTCCTACTATATTTCTGGCCCAGAACCTGAGTCTTATTATATATACTCTAGGCCCCTTAACTGCTTGGACAAGCTTTTTATCCCATAAACGAGTCCATCTGTGCATTTGGCCTAGTAAGTCTTTTGCTTGCTTTCTGGGGAGCATAGTTTACTTTCTTGTGTGCCATTTCCCCTCCTTCTCTAGGTGATAGTTGGTAGGTGGCCAGCAATCTGAGTCCTTTCTTCTTCAGTGTATTCTATATGAGGCCATCCCTTAGTCCAGTCCCATTTCCCAGCAGGTGTTTCTTGTAGGCCCATAACCAGGATAGCTCCTGAATAGCCACTTCTCGAACCACTAGATCTGCCTGGTTATTGCCCTGGGCCACTGACTTTTTTCCTTCCTGATGTCCTGGGTGTGAATAATACTGTTTACTGGATTCATTGGGACATCTAAGAGATCCAGGATTTGTTTGTTTCCTCCTGTGTGAGCAGTCCTCTCTCTTAGCATATAGCTCTGTGGTTGTGGGATGTGGCAAAAGGCATACCTGTTATCCGTATAGATGTTGAGTTTCTTGCAGGCTCCAAGTTCTAAGGCCTTGGTGGGGGCAGTTAGCTCCACTTCCTGTGTTGACGTGTCAGGGGGTAGAGGTTCCGCCCAGATGACTTTTGTGCTGTCCACCACAGCAGCACCTGCTTGTCTCTGACCTTCATAGAGAAAACTGCTCCCGTCTGTAAATCAAGTAGTTTCGGCTTTTGGCGGGGGTCAGTTGGAGAGGTCTCACCTTTTGGGCCAGCTTGTTGTGGCCTGTTGGGCAGGAAATGTATATCTGGGCCCCCATTTTGGAGAGTATGTCTCGCCCCAACAGAGGGTAGGGAGAGTCTGGGGTAACCTTAAATGAATGGGATACCCAGCCCATCCCTACGTCCACTGTTCTTCGGGTAGTCCATGAACACATTTTGGTGCCAACAGCTTCTTGAAACAGGGCCATCAGCTTGGAGAACTGAGTGTTGAGCCCGTGTCCACCAAGAATTGAGTGGGTTTCTCCTCCACTCTCAGAGTTACCCTGGGTTCAGGGAGAAAGTCTCCCCTAATCACTGTCTTCACTCAGGGCTAACACCTTTTGCCGCTTGGGGGTGCTTTTCTCAAGGCCTGGGATTTCTTGTTCCTGGCTCCCATTAGGACACTCTCAGGCCCAATGGCCTCAGTCAATTCTGAGACTGAAGGCAGGTATATTTTTTTCCCAATCTGCTTTTATACCATTTTAATTACATGCAAGCAATAAGGTCAGTTCTAGGTTGCAATACAATAAACACAAATAGCCAGGGAATGACCAAGGCAATAAGCAAAAGTCCTTATTCCTGGGATCACTGTTTCTGAGGGCATGTCAGGATGACTGAAATATCTGAGCCTACTTCCTTTCCAAGCCCAAAATCAGATTCTCGCCTGAAGCCTACTTCTTCTGTTCTACCCTAAGATTAAAATTCTTACCTGAACTTACTTCCCTCTTCTAGCATAAGATTAGATTCCTGCCTGAAGCCTATTTCAGGACTTCTTGTAGATTTCTTTCCTGTCACTTTTCTTCCTCTTTTTTTCTTTCTCTGCTCCTTTTCCTCTCCTGTCTCCCTGCCATAGCAGACCTTCTCAGCAACCTGCACTAACTCTCTTGACGGTCCACCCTGTCTTTCTAGCCTCTGAAGCTTTTTCTGTTATCTCAAGCGGTTCCCCTGAGACCTGTCAACGGAGTCTGGTGATGGACCTTCAGGTCAGGTGCCCCTTACCTTCTACCACAGTCAAGAAAAGCCGGAAGTCGATGACAGCCTGGTCAATCGATGGTGTCTGAGGGGGCATTTTTTCTAACTTCATCTTAGGTGGGCTGATGAGTAAATAAGACAGTTTTAGAGAGATTAATTGGCCCCTTGGAACCTCCTGCTCTTCCCTCTGGTAAAGGGGGGTAGAGCTATAGGGACCAGGGTAAGGGGATATAGAGGAGGGGAGTCGTGGAGTAACAGGTCCGCTGTTAAAGGTTCTTGGAGGATAGATTTCTTCTCAGGTCTGGATCTCTCCTCCTGGGCTTCTTTTTTTTTCCTGATGGCTAGCACCTGTGAGGCAGGTCTTGGGGAAAGAAAGGCCTTTATCTATGAGGGGGAGGAGACCCTCTATTAGATTTTCTCCTTCCTTGTCTGTTCTCTGTCCCCACTCTAAAACTCTCAGCCTGTCTCTTTTTTATCCTATTTTATTTTTTACTACCAAATCACAGGCTCTAGCCTTATCTTTCACCTGCCCTCACCTGCCTACAGACAGCTGCTTTTTGACCAATTAAAAGGCTCTTTTCTCTCAGATATAAATTGAGCACAACTATTAACATTCTGTAATTTATAAGGTATAAGATACACCTAACACCCAGTCCATCTGCCATCTATATATCCTAACTTAAAAAGTCTTATAGTTCTACACCTGTTATGTCTTGGTTTAGCTTGTATACTATCTGAAAACCATCCTCTCAAGTCTATATCATCTTTCTTAATATTAAACAGCTTGCATTGGCTATGAGACTACAATCAGTCTGTAATCCCGTCAGAATTCTGAGCATATTCTGTGGATTTCTGACATTACTGAAAGCTATCTATCTATGCACAGTGATCTACACTGTTATCTTTTAACTATTCCCAGCTATTTTTAATTAAATTTTTTTGAAAATACCCTAACAATTAACTCAGAGCTATGAATTTGCTATCTGGTCCTTAGCTCATATGCTTAATAATCTAAAATCAGTTTGTAAAGGCAGTCTCTTTTTATGAGTCAATTTTAATAATAACCAATAATAAGTCTGTATTTGTGCCATGTGAAGTATGGCCAAAGAATGTTTACACAAATATTGTATGGACCTAATTTTAGGCTTTTTCTAATTTGTCATGCCAGCATATTAACCCAAAATTCTCATGGAGCCCACGTTCAAAGAATATGAGATATCTTGCATGACCTTATTATACCAATCTTTAAAATTCTGTCCTATGATTACCTGCCTGTCGGAAGCAGGCAGCTTTTACTGTCTGGCATTTTGCCTCTGGGCAATCATCTTATCTTTGTTCACAGCAGGGGACCACAGAGCCAAGCTTGAGCAACCACCTGTCCTCATCTTTTTCCCCCAACTTTTCCATGTTTAACTGGATGAATCTGTCAGATGTCCAAAAAACAAACAAAAAGCCCTTCATCAGTCAGTTTAAGTCTTAAGAGCACAGAACACAAACCAGAACAGAAAACAACAGTTTGCCCCAGCATGCCCGTGCCACGGGTGGCCGGCACAAACAACCAATACACAGTTTGTCCCTGCCATGGACGCAGAACAGGTTTGTCCCTTCTATGGACGTAGAACACTTTCCCAGCCAGCTCTAGCTATGCTGGATTAGACAGCTCAAACTCTGCCACTCCTGTCATGGGCAGCACGTGTAAACAATTAGTTTTTCCCTTCCACGAACTCAGAATCCGGTGGCCCTGCCACATCGGAGAAGCCAGATACTCAGGCAAACTGAGGGTCTGAGGCGTCCCTCAGTCCCTCCGTGGCCACGGAGTGAACATCTACCCGCTGCGAACGCCACCAGACAGGCGGCACAGAAGTGCCCAGACAAGAAACCAGGTGGCCCTGTCGAGTCTGCAGAAGCCAGATCACAGAGCTTGCAAGCAAGACTTTTAACCAAACTTACAGACACAGACTCAGACAAACATTGAGACAACCAACCACAGTTACCTGCTCGAGCCGCCATTTCTCCAATCCCCCGCTCTCTGATGCATCCCCACAGAGGGTCGTTTCCTGGCCAATGCACCAAATGTAAGACTCTGGGGAGTCTTGACTTATCGAAGACCCTCCAAATGGACACACGGAGTCGGGGATGAATGCAAAATGCAAGAGAAATTTATCGATTCATCAGCATGTTGAGGTCGCTCTACATACCAAGATGGGAGGACGACCTCCGGAAGCCCATTCAGGGACCTTATATAGGATTTTAGAGCAGCAGCTGCCATTAGGTACAATGTTATTGGCAGAACAGTGTGACTTTTAATCTGATTGGTCTTTAGGGAATGAGGTAGCAGAGCCTTAATCAGCCCCTCCCTTCCAACCTACTTGCTTTCTAAGCTGTTTCTTCCATGTGCTTGGAGGGGGGAGGGAACCTGGTGGAATATCTCAAAGCTTCTGAGCTGACCTCTCAATCACATAGAAAGGAGCTAAGGGTGAGGAAATGCCTCTATGAGATCCATCTGTAAGGCATTTTCTCAATTAGTGATCAAGGAGGGAGGGTCCCTTGTGGGTGGTGCTATTCCTGGGCTGGAAGTCTTGGGTTCTATAAGAAAGCAGGCTGAGTAAACCAGGGGAAGCAAGCCAGTAAGTAACATCCCTTGATGGTCTCTGCATCAGTTCCTACTTCCTGACCTGCTTGAGTTCCAGTCCTGACTTTCTTTGGTGATGAACAGCAATGTGGAAGTGTAAGCTGAATAAACCCTTTCCTCTCCAACATGCTTCTTGGTCATGATGTTTTGTACAGGGAATAGAAACACTGACTAAGACAGCTTGCTTTCTTATAGAACCCAAGACTACCAGACCGGGGATGGCACCACCCACAATGGACCCTCCCCCCTCATCACTAATTGAGAAAATGCCTTACAGCTGGATCTCATGGAGGCATTCCCTCAAGGGAGGCTCCTTTCTCTGTGATAACTCCAGCTTGTGTCAAGTTGACACAAAACCAGCCAGTACAATTGTCCCCTTCTCAACTTGACACACAAACACTTCACTATTAAACCTCAACCCTTACTTTCTTATTCATCCCTAAGATCTAAATAACTTTAAAAGTCCCACAGTCTTTACAAATTCTTACATATTAAAATTTTAATCCCTTTAAAATATCCAGTATCTTTTAAAATTCGAATTCTTTTTACAACTCAAAGTCTCTTAATTGTGGGCTCCACTAAAATAAGTTCTTCCTTCAAGAGGGAAAAATATCAGGATACAGCCACAATCAAAAGCTAAATCAAGCTTCTGAGCTCCTTCTGCGGTCGGGGACCCCAGTCTGTGCCACAGAGCACCATAACCAAATAGAGCAGGGAGAAGGCTAGCATCCAGGGAGTATGGACAAGCCAGTAAATGGAGATAAGACAGGTGACACTGCCCAGCGGGACCCACCCAGAATCTGCAGGACACTGGGAGAAAGGAACAGCCTGGAACAGGAGCCTTCTGGTTTATGCCTGTGATCTGTGTCATGCAGCTCCATACCAAATAGCGCAGGGAAAGAGCTACCCTCCTAGGAGTATGAACAAGCCTGTAGTAAGGGGTAAGGCCAGCACCTCTGCTCAGAGAGACCTGCCCAGAACCTTCAGGACACAGGGACTCAGGAGTGGCATTCTGGTTTCCTTCTGAGGCCGGGGAGCTAATCCCTTGACACAGGGCTCCATACTCAGTGCAAGGAGAGAGCTGGTCTTCCAGGAGTGCTGACATACCTTTGAGCACTGGAAGACCACCACTTCTGTTCAAATTCCTCAACCAAGAGGGACCCTCGCAGAGCCATCAGGACACAGGAACCAAGGAACAGCTGGGTACAGGATCCTTCTGCTTTCTTTCTGCATCCCAGAGCTGACCCTGTACCACAGCTGTCCAAATGCAAATTCCTCTCAGACAGAGCTGGTCTTCAAGGAGTATCAATGAATAGGCTTGTAGGACGGACAAGCCACAGTCAGAAAGAGCAAGACCAGCTAACACCAGAGACAACCAGATGGAGAAAGGCAAGGTAAAGAACATAAGGAACAAAAACCAAGGCAACTTGGCATCATCAGAACCCAGTTCTCCCACCACAGTGAGCCCTGGACACCCCAACACACCAGAAAAGAAAGACTTAGATTTTAAAACACTTCTCATGATGATGATAGAAGACTTTAAGAAGGAAATAAATAACTCCCTTAAAGAAATACAAGTGAACACAGGTAAACAGCTAGAAGCATTAAAGAGGAAATACAGGAAAACACAATCAAACAGGCAAAGGAAATGAACAAAACCATCCAGGATCTAAAAATGGAAATAGAAACAATAAAGAAATCACAAAGGGAGACAACCCTGGAGGTAGAAAACCTAGGAAAGAGATCAGGAGTCAGAGATTCACCAACAGAGTACGAGAGATAGAAGAGAGAATCTCAGGTGCAGAAGATACCATAGAAAACATTGACACAACAGTCAAAGAAAATGCAAAATGCAAAAAGATCCTAAAACAAAACATCCAGGAAATCCAGGACACAATGAGAAGACCAAACCTAAGGATAATAGGTATAGAAGAGAGTGAAGATTCCCAACTTATAGGGCCAGTAAATATCTTCAACAAAATTATAGAAGAAAACTTCCCTAACCTAAAGAAAGAGATGAACATAAACATTCAAGAAGCCTACAGAACTCCAAATAGATTGGACCAGAAAAGAAATTCCACCCATCACATAGTAGTCAAAACACCAAATGCACAAAACAAGGAAAGAATATTAAAAGCAGTAAGGGAAAAAGGTCAAGTAACATATAAAGGCAGACCTATCAGAATTACACCAAACTTCTCACCAGAGACTATGAAAGCTAGAAGATCCTGGACAGATCTCATTCAGACCCTAAGAGAACATAAGTGC
>CM052716.1:5810679-5836433 GCA_028551405.1 Uromys caudimaculatus
CATTGGACAGTGTGCTCATCTACCCTGGATGTGTCCTACCATGGAAGCTCAGTGTAGTTTTAGCTGTCTTCACTGAAGCATTCAATTTCAATAACCAATGTTTAAACTACACCTGAATTTGAATATTATTCCATATTCAGCAAAGTGTAAGGTGACTTTAAATTTTAGTTCCCTGTTTTAGGTTAAATGTTGACATGTACAGAGGACTGTATTTCACTCAGTCCAATATTGTCACTGTAATGAATTACATTTGTATTTAGCATGAATACAAACACAATTTGGGCACTTTGATTATATTTAATCACTCATTAGGTGACTCATCATTACCAATTATGGCTTAATTATATTTGCTGTGACATCTTACAGTGAAGTAATGACTCTCATCAGGTTAGTTTTTTTTCTTTTATTGGATATTTTCTTTATTTACATTTCAAATGTTATCCCCTTTCCTCGTTTCCCCTCTGAAAACCCCCTGTTCCATCTCCCATCCCCCTGCTTCTGTGAAGGTGTTTCCCCACCCACCCACTGCCCAGCTGGTTGTTGGTTTTAATAGATGAAAATAATTTTTTCTATTAAAAATTTCAGCCCCCAAAGTTACATTTGCTGGGACTGGAGAGATGGCTCAGTGATTAAGATCACTGGCTTCTCTTCCAGCGGAAGAGTTTAGTTCCCAGCACCACACAGCAGCTCACAGGAGATCTAACACTATCCATAGAAACATATGCAGATATCCATGCAGTCAAAACACTAATACATATGAAATAAAATAAATTAATAGAAAAATTTACAGTTTCTGAACTGAAAGTCTTTCATTCCTAAGTAAACTTTAGCATAATTACACCTTGGAGGAACTGGGGGCTTCACTTTCCTGACCCCTTTAAGGTTCACCTTTACACAGTCTAGATCAGTCCTCCAGATCGTCTATGTTCCTTATTTTATTTCATCAGAAAATAATATAGAAAAGACAATAGTATGGCTGGCCTTTTCAAGACACACATATAAGAATAGAAAGGTATACAAGTAATTGTCATTTCCTGGTGTGACACCATTTTCCTCTTGCTCAATGTTTAAGAAAGTTAGCAAAGACATGGTGACTAGATAGATATTTTTAAGTCAGAAGTTTTTTTCTAAATGAATAGAATTTTATAGCTTAGGAATATAAATAAATTTTGACCACTAAGTATATTTCTTTAAGTCTCCTTTCCCAAAATGCCTGTGTTTCATAGTCAGACCTAATGTGACCTACCCTCGTGGTTTTGTGTTTTTGTCCCCTTCTTTATTCATATAATTTGTGTTATCTTAAATAATTGAATACTTTTATTAGAGATATAATTTCAAATATGCATTCTTTGTATCTTCTTAAAATAGTTACACTGACCTACACGGAGAAAATTTATATGTCAGCAAGAGCTTTAGAGAGGTGAATAGACTTGAAGAGAGGTCACCTTTTGGGAACAACAGAGATGGGAAGGAGAGGATAGCACTTCAGTCTGTAACTGCCTGAAGAATCCATTGAGACACCTCACTCCCTCAGGCCCATGCCTTGTCCTTTACGTTTATGCCTCTGGGATCAGCAATTTCAAATGAGACATAAGAAGTTTAACAAGTAAACTTAACATGTGATGTCACAACATTTCCCAACGGGTATGGGTGTGAGGCAATATTTATTTTCATGTGGGCCCTTAGCTAGTGTATGTAACAGTTTCCCCCAGGTTGCTGAGGTCAGTCCTGCAACCCAATTGTATACCCCACTGTCTCTACGAAACCTTGAAAGCCCATGCAGTTAATGCCTCATTCCATACAATTAGCTGAGAGGAGGGACTGGATACCCAGGTGATGCTTCAGTAGCTTTGCCTCTAGCGTCCTTTTCTGAAGGGATGCTAACATTGCACAAGCCCAGCTATGATTGTGTTTAGCAGGCACAGCTAGACTTATGAAGATGGTAGTTGTTCAGCTAAGTAGGTACTGTGCAACATCGGCTAAATAAAAGAAGGTTCCAAACTGCACAGCGAGGGTAGTCAGATGAATTAATATGACCTGTGCACATACTAGTAACCCATCGTGCCTTGACAGTTTCCAGGAAAACTGTATAGAACACCCAAGATGGTCTTTATGGATTAGATAGCATGTAGGCTTACCATAATCACCAAGTTGATGGTTATAGCATCTGTCAGAATTTAGCTATGATTTTGGAGTTATAATTAAGGGACTTTAGTATCTCTCATCTGTTTTAAGGACGAGGATTTCATTAGTTTTTCTTATTCTACACAACTTTCTACCATGAGGTAAATTATAGCTGCCTCTACTGGAAACAGTTCACCTCTTAGCTGTTCTCAAGAGCATGGTGTCTTTCTCTGGGCTGTCCTGCTATTGTTCTGTCTGTCACAGAGTCGGGGAGCCATGCAGACCCAGGACAGAGGCTGTGGGAGAAACCTGAGTCAGTTATGCTTGAGCTTGAAGTGGGTGGGGCTCATCCTATCTCTGGATTCAGTTTTTCAGTGAGCTAAAAACCAGACAAAACATATCTTCTTGGACGACCAGGAGGCATTTTGGTGTCAGCAAATACATTGGTCATTCCAGTACCCTCTGGCCCTGATTTGATTGGCTTTGGAAGCTGAACTCACATTCACAACATACCAGAGGCAGGCTAGTAGCCTGAAATTTCAAAAGTTTTCATTCTATCTATTCAGACAATTCAAATAGTGTATCTTCCAAAGCTCCAGGTTTGAAGGCTGTACGACAACTTTTTCTCAGCAGTATTGCTTAGCTTGGGTGAGCTATTGGATAAAACTCAGGCCAAATGGAGTCACACTGGGCAGTAACAATCTTTGCACTGTTTGCACACAACTGAACGTTTGCATACTTTTCTGCAGACCTCAATATGAAACCATTGTAAGAAACTAATGTCACACTTAAGTGTGTCTCAAATCACTTATGCTAATGAAACTCATCTCAAGAGTTCTTTGTGAAGGATAAAAATTTTCTAAAATGTTGTTCTATTGCATACTCAATAATAAGGATTTAAAATGCATTCCTTATGTGGATATATAATTCAAAGATTAAACTATGCCACTAGGAGTGTGTGCTTAATACCTCATCAATAAGTTTTCAGAATTTTGTGGATTCAAGATTTTTTTTTCCTTTACCATTTGGTCTAGTGTATTGTTGTTTCTAAGTGTGCATTGCCTATCATCACTTGGTATGCTCACCTTATATATTTTGGTGGATGAGTTAAATATATTTATAGAACATTTAAGGAGAGATAAAAATATGTATAAGCTTTGCTTCTGTAAATTTTCCCTTCATGGATAAATGTGACTCTTCCATTTTTATGCCCTCTTCGTTGTCTCTCTTCTTTCAGTGCTCAATGGTTATGTAATCTTGTAAAGTAATTAATTTTAGAAATAGGCAATTTTATCTCCAGGCTTAGTGGCCCTCTGCATTAATCTCAGCACTTGAGAGGTGGGAGCACTTGGATCTCTGAGTTCAAGACCAGCCTCATATGCATAGCAATTTCCAGGACAGCCAGGGCTACAAAGATACTTTGTCTCAAAAAAACAAAACCAAACAAACAAAATGACTAATTGGTAATTGAGATATCTATTCATTGACACATATGTTGCCCCAGCAAAATTTCTGTTATTCATGGGTGAACTTGATATTTATTATTATGTCTTGATAGTCTCGTGTATATGTTTTCCAGTTATCAATATAAAACATAAAATACTGTACAAAATCCTTAGGCAATATGATTTAGTCTTGATGTAGACAGTCTACTTGTTCTGCAACATATCTTTTGTACCTTCTAAAATAAAACTTTATACTTAGAATAAAAGTTTGATGTTCATCCAGTCTCACACAATCACAATTAACATTTTCTTTTTCAGGCTTGGCTACTTTATAGTTTCATGGATATGTGGCCTTATAATATCTATATTGCTTACAAGGCTTATTTTTAGTAGTAAAATGAACTTACAACTTACTCAGGTATTTAACGTTGAATAATATGCCATTATTTCTTTCTGTTTGATTGTGCTCTTACTCATGTATAAATACACATTGTTTCTACCTACTCTATTTGTGGATTTTGCTCAGTGCCTACAGGCATTGAAATATATGGTTAAATATATATGAGTTAATGTCTTCATTTTAAAAAATAAGCCATATAAGTATAAAGAATATTGCTTAATTTTTGTTCATATCTCAACTTTGCCTCAACAGGAATAATTCCCAATGATCCTAACTATTACAACAAACCCACTAATTGTCATTCACTCCTTATAAAACAACAAAGAATTCATATAGGGGAGAAACCCTACAAGTGTGGAGAATGTGGTAAGGCCCTTAGTTCTTATAAAACACTTTCTATACACCAGAGACTACATACTGGAGACAAACCCTACAAGTGTGAAGAGTGTCATAAGGCCTTTAGTACTCGCTCATCACTTTTTATACACATGAAAAATCATACTGATGAAAAACCCTACAAGTGTGAAGAATGTGGCAGATCATTTTACTATCCTTCAATGCTGAAGCAACATCAGAGAATTCATTCTGGAGAGAAACCCTACAAGTGTGAAGAGTGTGGAAAATCCTTTTGTTTTCCCTCATTCTTGAAGCAACATCAAAGAATTCATCGTGGAGAAAATTCCTACCAGCATGAAGAATGTGTCAAAAGATTTTCCCCTCCTCTACACCTTCAGGAACATGAACAAATCCACACTGGAGACAAACCCTACAAGTGTGAAGTGTGTCATAAAGCCTTTCGGTACCATTCAGCCCTTAGGATACACAAGACAGTTCATACTGGAGAGAAACCTTACAAGTGTGAAGAGTGTGGCAGATGTTTTTCCTCATCTTCCTGCCTTAGAACACATCAACCAATTCACTCGGAAGACAACCCCTACAAGTGTGAAGAGTGTAGCAGATGTTTTTCCTCATCTTACTGCCTTAGAAGACATCAAACAATTCACTCTGAAGACAACCCCTACAAGTGTGAAGAGTGTGGCAGATGTTTTTCCTCATCTTCCTGCCTTAGAACACATCAACCAATTCACTCTGAAGATAAGCCATACAAATGTGAAGACTGTGGCAGATGTTTCTGCTCATTTTCATCCCTTAGACGACATCAAAAATGCCATTCTGAAATCAATCCCTATAAGTGTGAAGAATGTCACAAAAGGTTTTCTTGTTCTGCAAGTCTTCAGGAACACCAAACAATTCATACTGGAGAGAAACCATACACGTGTGAAAATTGTCACAAAGCCTTTCGTTATCGCTCATCCCTTAGGAGACATAAGACAGTTCATACTGGAGAGAAATCCTACAAGTGTGAAAAGTGTCCTAGGTGCTTTTCTTCATCCTCATGCCTTGTACGACATCAAGTAATTCACTCTGAAGATAATCCACACAAGTGTGTGAAATGTGGCAAAGCCTTTGTTAATGTTTATAGACTTACTAGACACATGAGAGTTCACACTGGAGAGAAATCTACAAAGGTCTTAAAAAGTTTATACTTCTTCAGCCCTTAAAATACATCAAATAATTCATACTAAATAAAACCCTGTGACACAATGAAAGAAAATGCAAAATCAAAAAAGTCCTAACACAAAAAATTCAGGAAATCCAGGACACAATGAGAAGACCAAACCTAAGGTAATAGGTATAGAAGAGAGGGAAGATTCCCAACTTTAAGGGCCAGTAAATATCTTCAACAAAATTATAGAAGATAACTTCCCTAACCTAAAGAAAGAGATGCCCATGAACATACAAGAAGTCTACAGAACTGCCCCAGAAAAGAAATTCCTTCTGTCACATAATAATCAAAACCCCAAATGCACTAAACAAAGAATATTAAAAGCAGTACAGGAAAAAGATCAAGTAACATATAAAGACAGACTTATCAGCATTATCACAGGCTTCTCACGACAGATTATGAAAGCTAGAAGATCCTGGGCAGATGTAATACAGACCCTAGGAGAACACAAATGCCAGCCCAGGCTACTATACCCAGCAACGCTCTCAATTACCATAGACGGAGAAAAGAAGATATTCCATGATAAAACCAAATTTACTCAATATCTTTCCACAAATCCAGTCCTACAAAGGAAAGTTGATGGAAAACACCAACACAAGGAGGAAAAACTACACCCTAGAAAAAGCAAGAAAGTAATCTTTCAACAAACCCAAAAGAAGGTAGCCACGCAAACATAATACTACCTCTGACAACAAAAATTACAGGAAGTATCAATCATTTTTCCTTAATATCTCTTAATTTCAATGGACTCAACTCCCCAACAAAGAGCCATAGACTATCAGACTAGATATGTAAACAGAATCCAGCATTTTGCTGCATACAGGACACTCACCTTAGTGACAAAGACAGACACTACCTCAGAGTAATTCAAGCAAATGGTCCCAAGAAACAAGCTGGAGTAGCCATTCTAATATCGAATACAATCAACTTTTAAGCAAAAGTTGTAAAAAATGATAAGGGCACTTCATACTGGTCAAATAGAAATATTTAAGGGATAGCTTCAGCAAATGTGATAGATATCTGATGAATTTCAGTGTAATGGCCTTGGGAAATGCAATGGAATGTTGCTCTTTGCTCAGAATGAAGCTAACAGAGAAAATTTCTCAAGGGAGAAAATTGGAGTTATTTGAAATTTAAGTTCACATTAGGGAGATGAGTCCTGTCTATTTTAGAAGACTGGTATTTTTTCTGAATTTAGTCAGGAGTCGTCAACGTATTTCTAGTTGAGTGTGACAGTAGTAAGGTTTTCAAAGCCTACTAAAAACAAGTAACGTTAAACGTGTGATTTATGAGATTAGGATGTGTACTATTTGGACTGAAGTTAACTTTCCTTGGTCATTTCAAAGAAAAAAAATGAATAGCCTATAAAACTGTAAGAGTTGATGTATCAGAAATAATTTCCAATTTGCATAATGTTTTTACAAAGTGATTTATTTTAATCATATTTATAATGTGAAAGTATAAGATGATGATAATATTGGCTGGTAAAGTTTTAGTAAAAAAATAGCATTTTAATTATTATAGAATTGTCTGTACTTAATTTCATAATTTATTAATTCTGTATTTAATTTTGATGTTTCTCATAATTCACCATTGTATATAATATTGTGATAAATATCCCACAGTACATACATATTTTTGTCAACATAAATTCCTAGATAAGTTTAGTAGATAAAATTTTATGCACAAAAATTAAATAAATAAAAACAAAAAGAAAAAACTCTGTGACTGTGTGGAGTGTGTTAAAAATCGTCCCTAATCCTTCAACCCTTATCCTACTCAAATCAATCCATAGGGTAGACTACTAAGTGAATTAGTTTGGTGTGTCAACACAACATCTTACTTCCACTAGCACAAATATTGACAATGTCATCAGAGAAAAGTAGAGACTTCTCTTTGCTGTAACTTCCCAACCAGTGTGTTCTATAGTGTGCTTGAATCTTGCATGGATTAATGAGTTTCTTTCTTCTGTACCTATAGATATAAAACAAAGCTGTTACTGTTTCATAACGTGGGTCTGAGATCTGGGCCATGGTATAGTTACGATTGTTTTTCTCAGTGGGGTCACCCAAGCTCCTCCAATAATGTTTCTCCTGGGCATGTTAGAGGTTCGATAAACTCACATGTCTCACCTTATGTAAAATGGTCTGCATTGTTTCTAACCTAGGCTGAATGGGCATTAGTGTTTCTCTCACCAGGAAAATCTAACAGAACACATTAAAGTCCTATTTAGTTCCAGAATAAAGAACCTTTATTTCCTTTAATTCAGAACAATGTTTCTCATCTTATTCCAACTTTCATGTCAAAGAAACTTGGCAGCGAATTGAAATATGGACCCAAACCATGTGCACTCACTCAGTAAAAGGGATGTGTTTGATTAGTGGATTTGTGATGTCAGTCATGAACATAGGTGCTGGTCTTTATTGTTGATACAGATCCCGAAAATCCTCTCAAACTTGAGTTTACTAATTTGGGTAAACAGTTATATCATGGGCAATTAAAACCTAAAAGTTTACAATTAATCATTTTTAAGTGACTAAATGTCTCTAATGTACCTAAAATTGTAGTTTTAGTCATGCTAATTACAAGTGAAATTTATTTATGCAGATAAGATAGGATGGAGAGACCAATTTACATCTCTAAATGTTTAGATTTCTGTATATGCTATTAAAGTACACCCTAAAACACATACGTCAATAAAAGTTTAAAATAAACAGTGTATTTAATATAACAAAAATTTTAAAATCAACTGTAATTATATTTTAAAAATATCTTGGTCTGAAAAATAGATACTGGAGCTAAAGGGGTTAAATTTACAATTTCCTTAGATAGCATGACATATCCAGGCTCAAGAGTACCACTCTTGGATGGGAAATAGACCCTATCAGAATGAATTGCATGCTAGCCACATACCATATCATGCTAAGGATGTAACGGAAAAGGCTTTGTGAAAGTCTGATGTGCTTGTCTCTGTGCTACATCTGATCTCAAATGCCAGGTTGCCTCAGGAAAAATGAGTCCAAGGGCCCAGTTCCCGCCCCTTCATAAAATTCAAGGATTTGAAAAGAACTGGGGAATAACATGACTTAGGCAGGCCAGGTTATCCTGACACTGTACCTCATACCCTCTGGAGCCTCCTCAGGGAGGTAAATCCATATCTCCCATCTTCTGCAAAAGGAATCCTTCTTTGCTGAGAGAGGATCTATATGTACACAAAGGATCCCTCCTGAAAAAATGGGCATTATGTTGTGTTTTATAGTTGGAAGAGTCACTGCATCCCTGCTGTGGAAGGGAACAGTGAAAAACCAACCCAACCATGACAGAACACTTTGTGTATTTCTCATGTGATGTCAGTGCAACCTTTTGACTTTTAAAACTACCCTCACTTCCTTCCTCATTAAGAGCCGTCCTGAGTGGAAGCCCAGGCTTCTCACCTATATTCTTAAATAGATTAATAATAAGGATGACTTATAACTTTCTCACATGGGTTATTTCCTTTACCAGTTCTGAAGTAACGATAGAATTCTCATTATATGAACAGTGGCTGTTGATTTAAATACCATCAGGTGGTACCAACTTAGAAGCTTCCTGTCTGCTGGCTAGCTTTCATAGTGGTGGCACAATCTAGGTATGCTACTGTGGGTGTACCTTGATAAACAGTCTGACCTAGCCATGAACCCAGGGAGTAGAATAAATTTCCGGGTGAAGTGATGTGCCCGTGAAGCCATAGTGACAGAAAAGTTATGGGAGTGACCAATTATTTTCTGGTTGAATTTAAACCTCATTCCATGGACAATAACTAATAACTGGTGATGTTAATCAGATGATAAACCTGGGTGGGTCTAGGTGCTATGCCCTAGGGAGAACCTACTCCTGTTGTTCTTATGGGTGACCAGTAACTAAATGAACCCAAACTCTTATCTTTGTACCCATAGATTCAGCCACCTTCTACCACCCACCAGAAAATTTAATTGTGTGGTAAATTGTGGGAACAAACCTGGCTCGGTGGCGACTGTGGGTGGGACAGGAGACACACAGGAAGTGGTCTTAATACTATCCACACAGTCCAACGGTCAGGTGGAGCTGTGGGAAGCCTTTGCGGGCCCTGCCTGTGGGTGGGGGAGGGGTCCATTTTTGGGGAACTCGAAGTAGCAGTCTCCACAGGTTCTCTAGCCAGGGGCACCGCAGTCACAGCAGGGTCCTGCAGATTGGGCAGCTAGAGCACAGCTGGGTTCCCTCAGAGACCGGATTTCAGTGGCTTGGTGTGCCAGGCTAGCTGCTTAGGCTTGGTTGAATGGGTACAGTCTGGGAGCGCTGGGAAGCCCTCAGCAAGAGATTAGACGAGGCTCCTTAATTGAGGGCCTCATTCCTCGCTTCCCACGGGGGTCCAGATGAAGAGACAGTCCATAATTCTAAGACGATTATTTTCATTGTGGAGAGTGGTGTGGATGGGATTGTACCTCGTGGCCTCTGGGAGATACGAGGCAGATATAGTAACTGGGGAGGGGCGTGGCTAAGCATCTAGGTGACTGATTATCAAGGAGATGGCTTGGGACTGTGTGGCCACTCCTTTACCTGGGGTGTGGCCACACCTCTACCTGAGGAGCGGTGATACATGATGGTGACCAGAGCCAAAAGCCTCCCAGGAGCATTGGCATAAAGTTTCACTGTCCCTTGCGGATTCTGCTGGGTTGCCCAGAGTTTTCGCCTGTGCTCACCCAGGTGCCCGATTGCCTGTCACAGATCACTGCCCCACAGTAGATGGAGAATAATTCAGAGACTCACAAATGGTTAAAGTGTGGAGAACAATACTCTGTGGAAGGGACTGACGTAGATGCTATATGTATATCATACCACTAATGCCGAAACTCAGGGATCTCTGATGGAAAAGCAGTAGAAAGGTGGTCAGAGCCAGGCATAGTGATGCCTACAGTGAAATTATATTTGCTAGAATTGTCAGAACCATTTAATCATGATCACACTGTGGCTACTACTCCTTGGACAGCATGTACACAAGCTAAAACCAGCCTTGCAACAAGCATGGTTGTTTAAGGGCCTCATAATGTCTCTCCTCGAGTGCAGGAGCTATAGCTCTTGCAGGAGACAGTCAATCTGAGAGGGTTCCAGTCTCCAGTCGATTGACCTCCAGTGATGTGTTCATAGAAAGAAAAGGAGAAGAGATATGTTCTATGGAGGTGTAGTAAGGTATGGGGGAAGGGGGTGACTCAGCGGGCCCATGCTGAGGCATCCCTTCTTCCTGAGGGACCAGGCTCACGATGGTATATTAATAGGATACTACAGTTGGTATTAGTATAGGTATAGGTATAGAAAAGAATAGAGTTTATTCAGGGCATGGGGAGGGAAGGTAAGAGGGTAGTAGAGAGCTGGGTCGTGGTGGAGCAGGCCTTTAATCCCAGCACTTAGAGGCAGACACAAGCGGATTTGTGAGTTCGAGGCCAACCTGGTCTACATAGTGAGTTCCAGAACAGCCAGGACTATACAGAGAAATCTTGTCTTGGGGGGGGCGGGGATATATATATATATAAAATAAAGAAGGGTAGTAGAGACAGAGGGGGGGGGAGAAGTAGAGGCTGGCTATGAGCATGTGGTGAGAGGAGGAAGGGAATTGAGAGAGAGGGGGAAAGGGGTGAGAGGACAGAAAGGGAGCAGGAAGGCAAGAGACCAAGAGAGTAAGGAGGGAGCAAGCAGCCCCTTTTATGGTGGGTCAGTCCTACCTGGCTGTTGCCAGGTAACTGTGGGGTGGAGCTTTAGACAGAATGCTAACATCCACTCCTACACAAAGAGGGAGCACAGAGTGAAAACAAGAAATTAAGAAAGTTAAATCAAGACATTGGAGCATAAATTGTTAAAACGAGTAAAGAGTAATTTGAGGTGAAGGAACATGAAGGATATTTGAATAAAACACATTATACATGTGTTAAAATTTCCCCCAGTAAGTATCATTTTAAACCCTGTTTGTTTTGGACATATTCAAATGACCTATTTCAGCAGTGATTATAGCATAAGACTCTGGCTGTAATAAAGTTTACAGTGTGGTGAGAAGTCTCCTAGAAGGGCTCAGAGGCTGAGGACTAAGGAGCCCTTCATCAATGTAACATCAGGGAAGAGAGGGGGATGGGTCTGCAGAGATGAGATGTAGCTACACTCACCTCATATCTTCCACATGGCTTTGCCATGAGAACAACAGCAAAACGTTGAACAGTGGTCTCGCTGCCCTCCCTTCCCTTCCTTCTACATAACTATAGTTTGGTTACTAGTTATGCCTCATTTTTAAAGTCAGCAAAGGAGTATACCAGTCAAATGGAATTGGTTGGTAAAAAGTGAAAGAGACACCACATCGCATACCTTGTATAGTTGATTTTTGTAGAAACAAAGAGTTTACTAATATGTAAACATCAAGTGCCCATTAGAGATAACAAAGAGGAATGAATATCAGTTCCAGCTAATTCTCATTCATTTCAATAACAAATAAAGGCTGGTGTGTAGGAAGGCTGGCTCTGTTTTTAAAGAATAGTGGCTAAGAATTGGTCAGCAAGTCCCCTTGACCAAATATTAGGTTTATTATGTGTCTTAGTTAGGGTTAGATTGCTATGAAGAGACACCGTGACCATAGCAACTCTTATATTGGAACACATGTAATTGGGGCTGGCTGTTGGAGACCAAAAGACCTTGACTTATTTAGCAAGTCAAAGAGTCCCAGGCTTGACTTATTTAGCAAGTCAAAGTGTCCCGGGCTCCACAGCAGGCGTTCCTTCCCTGCAGGAGACCAACTAGCCTTGTTTGAATCTAAGGCCTTGCTCTTAATCAGATAGCCAGAGTGTCCCAGGTTTGGCTTAATTAGCAAGTCAAAGTGTTCCAGCTCCACAGCAGGCATTCCTTGGATTCCTTCCCATTCCCATTGCCTCCAGCAAGTGATAAGACATCCTGTTTGAAGTGGCCTGCAGCTTCAAGACAACAATGACTTCATCCTGATTTATAGTTATGTGTGACATCTGGAGTCCCTCTTCCTCTGCCACTTCCCACCCTAAAGTGTCTATATATGTAGTAATAAAGCCATTTTTGGGGCTTGATTGGAACACCGTCTTGCCCTCATGCATTCTTTGTCTCCTGCCTCTTTCCTTCGCTGGCAGTTTTCTCTCCTCAGCACCTGAGTGCCCTGCAGGCAGGGCACTTTGGACCCTGGTCGATAGTCCCTCCAGGGAGGGCCCTCCGGGCGGGACGGGACAGCAAGCTCTTCGCAGCTGGCTTGCAGTTTCAGAGGTTTAGTCCATTATCATCATGGTAGATTACGTGGCAATGTGTAGGCTGTTGTGTTGCTGGAAGAACAGAGTTGTACATCTTGATCTGCAGGCAACTGGGGGACTAGATTCCACACCAGAGAGAGCTTGAGCATATGTATTGAAAGACCTCTGAGCTGGGGAGACCCTCACTCAAGTCTTGGCGCGACCCCCCAAGAACTCACGAAAGACCGTCCTTGCTGCAATCACACGAGGTTTATTGGGGGACCAGTGCACTGGGGTTGAGCTCGTAACCCACGCAGGGGCAGAGGAGTCCGACCCCAAGCAGCTGAAGTCAGGGGTATTTAAAGGAAAAAAAACCCACAAAGCAAGGAAAAAACCACAAAGCAAGGAAAAAACCACAAAGCAAGGAAAAAACCACAAAGCAAGGGGTGGGGAACGGAGAGAATTTGCATTATGGGGAAGTACAGAGTGTTCTAAGTTAGTCACAAGGCAGTTACACAAACATTTTTGCGGTTAGCTAGTTCCTGAAACATTGTGCCTCTGGCCCTAGGGCCAGGCCAAGGTCACCCGTTTCTTAGGGGAAAGAATGCAGCCGGGTGGGGTTTTGCCCAGGCATGTAGTTTCTAGTCTCGGCTCTAAGTTTGCTAAAGGTCCAACCTTCCTCATAAGGGGATCAGGTCTTTTATTATGTTCTCAAAGCCTGACTGCCACAGTGATACATTTCCTCTAACAAGTCCACAACTGCTAGTATGCATATGTGGGACATTGTATTCTCCATACTTGCAGTTTGTGTAGACCTAATTAGGTAAATTTCCTCAGGAAAACAGAGGGAGATGTCTTTACAAATGGAAATATCTTTTATGAATTGTACTGGCTGGTTTTGTTTCAACTTGACACAAGTTATCACAGAGAAAGGAGTTTCACTTGAGAAAACACCTCCATGAGATCCAGCTGTAAGGCATTTTCTCAATTAGTGATCAAGGGGGGAGGGCCCCTTGTGGGTGGTACCATCTGTGGGCTGGTAGTCTTGGGCTCTATAAAAAGCCAGCTGAGCAAGCCAGGAGAAGCAAGTCAGTAAGAAACATTCCTCCACGGCCTCTGCATCAGCTCCTGCTTCCTGGCCTGCTTGATTTCCACTCCTGACTTCCTCTAGTGATGAACAGCAGCATGGAAGTGTTAGCTGAATAAACCCTTTCCTCCCCAACTTGCTTCTTGTTCGTGATGTTTGTGCAGGAATAGAAACCCTGACTAAGACATGAATATACATTTGTTTTCCAAGAGAATTATTTTTCAGAGCTACCATCTGTGTGGGAAGTTTCTGCCTTGAGGGGACATTGGTGCAGGGGTGATACTTCTTAACCACCTATGGCAATCAGGAAAGCTGGGATTGGTATCATGGCAGTAGGTGAGCTAGCCCTGCATCTCACAGGCTGCAACACTTGGGAGAGTGGGTTCTGTACCTCACCTGGACAGTACAGTAGAGTTGGCTTTGGTGGGGAAGTGTGGGTGAGCCAACCCAAGGGCATGAGAGTGGAGAACTGACCCTGCCTCTTATGAGGATATTGCATAGCATTATCTTAGTAAAAGAAGGATGAATTCAAATTACACATGGAGGGTAATGGAAGAAGTTAGCATTACTTGCATACATATTGTTAATCATCTTAACCTGAAAGATTCCTGGTAAATGTATAGAAAACACAAGACCATTTTTATGATTTATACTGCATATAAGGTCATTTGCCACAACCCTTATTGAATATAAATTCACAGAATATAACAGAGTTAGGCAGAGGCAGCCCTGGTAAATGTGTGATGCTGGAATTTTTGGAGAGTTTTAGACAGGCCTCTCTTATCCTCATTATGAATCACTTGCTATTATTACAGACTACTTTATATCAAGACTTAAATCATAGTTCTCTCTGTTGGACACAGGCAGCCTGGTAGCTGTTCTTAAACACACAATGTCTTATTAGGCTGCTTTTTTTTTTTTTTTAAATCTATTTTCTCTCAGAGTCAGGGGTACTGCTCCATGACAGGAGATTTAGGCCTTAGGGATGCATATGCTTGGGTCTGATGTGGGGATGCTAAATCCTAGCTTCACAGCCATCCTTCTCAGTTTCTCAAAACTGTATATGTTGACAGATGTGTAATATTAACCCATACCCAAAAGGTAAGTGTTTTATATACCGGAAAAGTAGCACAAAAGAAGAGTATCCAGGTTTTTTGGAGCAGAAACAAAGGCAAGCCAGGGACATAAGGCAATGTAATCTGAAGAAGAGAGGGAATATCCTATCTCACTTAGAGGAAGCATGCTTGGAGACATAGTAAGAAGAGCAGGCATTAGCACACAGTATAGCTTCTCAGTTCAGGCTTATTCCAGAATTACACATCTAAAGGGCTCTCTAACACACATCCCGTAGCAACTGGGAGTTGGGCCCTGGTCTCTGGTTGGTTAGGATCCTGAATACCTGGGGTCTCAGAAGGGTAAAGAAGTATGGATTTTGTGCTCTACTCTTGCCAACATAGAATTTCATGCTCAGGAGCTTTGTGCAGCCGCCACAAGTGGTCTTGTTCTGCTTCCTTTAGCTCAGAATGTGACCACAAGAAAGCTGCCCAGTTTATAGTCTGTTCATCAGCACAGGGTCCATTCAGGTAACTGGATGCTTAGTAAACAACCAGCATATCCCTGTGACTTCATGAATAAGAAGTATCTGAGATAACTAAGTACATACTGTCTCTTTTTCAACAATAGGAGCTGTTATAATAAAGAACACAATGGATATTTGTTTCCAGATTGTCAAATATTCTAAAACTGAAAGGCCCCTAGGCCTTCGTAGATTTGAAAGATTTTGGCTCCATCTGAACCTGACAGAGTATTGTAGGAGAGGAGGTGGCATATTCAGAGTGTGCATGGAACCTGAAAGAGGCATGCAGTCCCACTGTGACTACCCTTGGAATTAGAAAACCTTAATGAACACATGGAACTTCTGCTATACCTACAAAGTTACAAATTGAAGAGGGATGATTGTCAGTGATCCATTTGTGTCCCTACATTTTTGATAGAGTGGTCTCTTGGCTAAGGAAATGATTGTTTCTGCCTTTGAACACAGCAGATACTAATGTGATGTTATAGGTCTACAGGTGAAAATATGGTCTCATGTATAAGAGTGATATATACACAAATACCCAAACTGAGAGGATTTCTACAGGAAATGACTGTTAGTGGGGAAAATGGGAAACTTCAGTGTGGCTACTACACATTGTATTTGGAAGTAACAGAATAAATAATGTATAAACTGTAGAGAGAAATTAAGACTGGAAACAAGGTGTCCAGGGACAGGAAGCAGAGGCTGATACTGAAAGTTGCTTGTCCTACGAGCCTTAAAGCATGGTATATGAACAGCAGAATTCATGTCACTATGGAAGGAGAGTAGAGGGCTTGGAAGTATTCAAGTGAACCTGAATGGAGTCAGGACAAGATGGACCTCAGCTCTTTAAGTACTACATCATGTCCAGATTGATCTTTGGGGAATATACAGACTCCCATCCACCAGGTTCATGTAAAGACCATGTTCCAAGGTAAGATGTGGTAAGGAAGAAAATTATATGTGAAATTCACTTTCAGGCACCAATATGTGATGAGGTCACCCCAATGTAGGTGATATTCAAACTCAGTTACCCAGAATTATTGACCATTCACATGATGCATTCATGAATCACCCAGGAGACAAACATCTGTCAATGTCTCATAGGAGAATTTTGTGGTAGATCATCAAGGAAAGAAGACCCTCTCTAAACATGTGTGTCTCCACACTTTGGGAGTAGGCCTTCAACAGTACAAACAGGGCTGAATAGAAGCATCCATTACTCCCTCACTCATGAATGTGTTTGTGATTTGACCAACAGCAATTTCCATTCCAACGAAACATCCCATTCTGTAGGTGGGCCTCATTAACTTTAAGTAAGCAAGCTTGTGAATAGGCATGGGGAAATTAGAGCTCTTTACAAGACTCACAGTAGCTTCACTGATGAAGCTTGTATAAATGGTAAAGACTATATGGGGCAAGACCTACATCATCCCACAAGCCTTAAGAGTGCTCTGCAGGGTGGGGAGGAGGGATCCGTCTCAGAGGGAGCAGACCTGGGCTGGGTGGGAGGGCTGAAGAAGCTGCTGGGATTTGTCTTGCTGAACTGGCCAGGTCATGTGCAGTTGCAGTTCTGGACTGGGAACAGGGCAATTGGGATTGTGTCCTGAGTGACGTTTTCCTTAGGACACCGAGTGCAGTCAGGCCATTAGGCTTACAGAGTAGATAATTGTGCAGGGGCCAGGACTGCAAGCTAATGATGGTGAGGTACTTGCACCTGAGGAAGTGCTGGAAACTCATTGATGAGCTTTCCTGGGAAGCACGCTCCACTTGCTGCCCCATTCTCATGTGGATGCTGTCAGATTCCTCAATCAGTACCTATAGAGCAAATGGGGTTCCTGGTCTCCCTATACTCTGTACCCGGCCTATTGCAACGCTTTTGATTATGTTCATTTTTCTCTGTCAGTTAAAGAATTAAGAGATAAAAAAGTCCAAGGCACAACAGATCGTAGATGGGAAAATCTGGAACACAGCAAGAAGATCTGCCAGAATTGGAGGCCACAGAAAATCTTTGACAATGGGTGAGGAAACATGTGTAGTGGACACACAGAGGGAACTCTGCAAAGCAGGGGAATCTGCCACCTGGTTTCACCCTGAGGGCTGGGTTTTCTTAAACCTTTGAAAGGTTCTCTGTCCATAATGTAGGATTGAGTAATTATAAAAAAAAGACATGATGTCTGCTTGTCACAGTATGATTATGTCAGTGTGACTTGGTCAGGCCTTGAACCTGAGAATGGTTATGAGCAGGATACTAGGAGCTGGTGAAAAGCTCACATGGCCTTGTTTTAGGTGGCCAGGCTTTTCTGTCAGGTCAGCAGGGTGAGGAAGAACTCACGAACCTGTGTGTATTCATGTGACTAAAACATACCTGTGATAGAAAAGAAACTTGAGCCTACTCTGAGGCACATCCCTGTCATCTCTGCATTGTGAAGGGGAAGGGGGACAGGACCCTCTGGTCATACCCTGCTTCATAGCAAATTCAAGGCCAATGTAGGATACCTCAGTCTGTGTCAGAAAACATTTGAACATACTTGATGGACATGAGCAAAGCTTTCTGTGGTTCATGTCTTCCAGTGAGCGCCATGGCAAATCCATGTACTCAGCACTTTGGTGTCTTACAAAATGCATGTGCAGCCAGGCAGTGGTGGTGCATGCCTTTAATCCCAGCACTTGGAAGGCACCGGCAGGTGGATTTCTGAGTTCGAGTCCAGCCTGGTCTACAGAGTGAGTTCCAGGACAGTCACGGCTATACAGAGAAACCCTGACTCGAAAAACAAAACAAACCAAACAAACAAACTGCATGGGTTTCCCTTCTGTTGACCCATCTCATGTGTGATTCAAACTTTGTTTTCACTAACTGATCGTGCCCACACCACCTAGCTACTGAGAAACGAGTATAGGCCTGGGGAATTGACACAAAAGACACAGACAAGGGTCATTCATCCAAGCAGAATGCTGAGCTTGTTTATTCCTTTGGCCTTAAATATTCTCCTCCCCCTGGGGTGGGAAACCACCAAGGGGGAAGTAAACAAATCATAAGACAAGGCTGAACACATGGCCGGAGATGACTCATTGTTTACCGTGCTCTGGGCCAAACTGCAAGGTAATAGTAAATAGGATAGGCAGGAAGAACATCCCTGAGATAGGGGTCCGTTCCCAACAGTTCCCCCTTTTTTTATTTTTTTGAGTAGCACCTGTCTTAGGTCACCCTGAACACAAGCTATCCCCCTTACCCATCATAGGGAAACTCTGCCAGACTCAGAGCCCCTGTCTTAGGTTGGCAAAGCCCTCAGTGAGTTGCCGATCTCTGGCTGCCTACACTTGGGCTGATGGGTTTTCTCCTGCCAATGATAGCATAACTTGCTTCGTAATAGCCTGAGTTTGGTGTTGTTGTTTATGCGTGGGGTATAGAAAAAGGAGCCCAAGAACAGCAGCACCAAGAGCCAGGACTCCCAAAGCCATGGAACCAGCCCAATTCTTGATCAGGCATCCAGCCAGTTTTAAGTCTGAAAGAACATTTTTCCCTAAAAGAGGGGGTACACAGGTCTCATTGATATGTTGGATCTGGACAGACAGCGTTTGGGTATAATTTTGAAAACTCCAATTCCAAGGTCTTAGCCGAAGTAACAGATTGGGAAATAGCTATGCCAGTGGTTGCCGCTACAGTAGCAGAAAGAGCAATGGCAGCAACAACCGCTGCTGTGATGTTAAAATCTCTCTTGACTCGATACAGGGTTATAGGAAATTTGCCATCATCTTCCAGGGGCATAGGAACAATGTCAGGAACACGAATCACCAAGGTAGCATCTCCATATTCCCAGCAATTCATCAGCAAACAGTGCCTAGATGAACAATTAAGAATCTGTTACACATTGTAATCAGTATTATTCCACACAATAAAGAAAAAGGGGGATATCACGCAGGTCCTAGCTACAATAGAAAAATTTCTACTCTCTCTTACATTCTGAAAATTCAGGGAGCTTTCAAACACTCTATTAAAATTCCAGGAGACAGTACTATTAAAGACAATTCCCTGTTGTAGGCACAAAGGCACAAAATCTAAACATGTATAGGGCCCACATAAATACATGCCACTAAAAGTGGGAACTACCCCAGTCTGACTAGGATTTCAATAGTGAACAGGTGAACTTTCTTGAGTACCATTCTTCAGAGGTGGTGTGTGACCATACCATACATTCTTTCTACCCTTAAGCAGTCAGGGTTTTTGAAACAACACAATCCCCCCATAAGAGGACACTTTGTAAATCAAAATTCAACATTACAGGCCAACTTTGATGAGCTGGCCATGGAGGAATATTGGAATCATTTCTATCAAAATTTATAGGGTCAAGAATATTTCTAAACCCAATCATTGAAGCATTGGTTGCATTATGGGAAAAATCAGCTATAGAAACATTAAGTATAATCCAGGAACCTTTGAGGGAGGATGTTACATTTAATTCACTTCTATTCAATACCCCAATGTAGTGGTTATTTCTGATTGTCAACTTGACTATATCTGGAGTAAATTATAATCCAGAATTAGAAGGCTCACTGTGATCTATATCTTGAGACTAGAAGACACAAGTTTCAGGTGTGGTGGTACAAACACCTCTAATCAGCCACACCTGCTGCTGGAGATCTACATAAGGACATTGGAAGGAGGAAGATTCAATCTTCTTTGCCTGCGAGCCTTGTGGGACTAACCGACTGCTAGATCCTCGGGTTTTCATTCACAGCTACTGCTGACAATTGTTGGGGAGTTTGACTACAGTCTGTAAGTCATTAATAAATTCTCTTACTATATAGAGACTACCTATAAGTTCTGTGACTCTAGAGAACCCTGTCTAATACAGAAGTTGGTACTGGGAGTGGGTCTAGAGGAGCAGAAAGCAGTATAAGAATGAATTTTTTAAGAATTTGGAGTTGGTTTAATAATTCACCAGCACCAAGCCGGGCAGTGGTGGCACACACCTTTAATCCCAGCACTTGGGAGGCAGAGGCAGGCAGATTTCTTAGTTCAAGGCCAGCCTGGTCTACAGAGTGAGCTCCAGGAGAGCCAGGCTACACAGAGAAACCATGTCTCAAAAATCCAAAAAAATAAAAAAAATTCCCCAGCACCTTCAACTGTTGAAACCTCTTCAGATACGCTTTCTTCTGGGAGCTTGGAGGATATTGGAGACCCGTGGTTGGAAATGTATTTTTAACTTAAAGAAGCTGATGCCATTGAGTATCTTGATGAATTGGGTGATTGTGTGCTCAAAACTTTTTGCAATATGGCAAAAAAAATTTGAAAATGACTTTGCTGGCCAGTTGCTTTTAGTATCTCTGGAAAGAATGATGAAGGAAAAGAAGGAATTGCATAATAAAATTGAACGGATCCAGATGCAAGTGAGCAATCTAAGCGTTGCTAAGTGTGTCTTTGAAGAGAATTTTCTCTTCAGCAGCCAAAGAGCTCAGGTTGCAGAAAATCAAACTGAAGCCCTCATTATAAGGTTGACTGAATTGCACCAAAAGTTCAGGTCTCAGTCTCAGTCTCAGGCAAAGAATGGGATCCTATAACTTGGGATGGGGATGTGTGGGAAGACCCTGTTGAAGCTGAGAATTCTGAATCTTTGGATTCTCAATGGTTTACCCCACCTGAGGAAGCAGTATCCTCAGTCCCACCCCTTCAAATAATGCCTTCTCCACATCAGGAAATTAATTCCGCAGAGTCTGATAAACCAGCAGTGACTTTCGATGAAGAAAATGCCAGACAAGATAATATTGATGTTTCTCAAGGTCCACCAATAGTTTCTTCTAGACGTATAACCAGACTCAAGGCAAAACAGGCCCCTAAAGGGGAGGTAGAAAGTGTAGTCCATGAGGAAGTGTGCTACACTACTAAGGAGCTTAATGAGTCTGCTAATTCATTCAAGCAGAAGTCTGGAGAATATGTGTGGGAATGGATTTTAAGGGTGTGGGATAATGGTGGAAGGAACATAAAATTAGATCAGGCTGAGTTTATTGACATGGGTCCTCTGAGTGGAGATTCAAGGTTTAATATGGAAGCTCGTACAGTTAAAAAAGGTGTCAGAAGTTTGTTTGAATGGTTGGCTGATGCATTTATCAAAAGATGGCCTACTGAAAAGGAGTTGGAGATTCCTGATATTCCTTGGTTTGGTGTTGATGAAGGGATTCTAAGGCTCGGGGAAATTGCAATGCTAGAGTGGATACGTTGTGTAAAACCTAATTCTCCACGATGGGAAGGCCCAGAAGATATGCCCTTCACCAATCCTATAAGATACAAACTGGTGAGAGGGGCACCAGCACATTTGAAGTGTGTTGTTCTTGCCCTTTTCCTTGTGCTAGACCTTAGGGTTGGAGATGCTGCTGCTCAATTAGATGAATTAAATGCAGTGGGTTTAATTGGGCCTCGAGGTAACAAGGGCCAGGTGGCAGCATTGAATCGCCAGAGACAAGGTGTTTGTAGTTATTATAATGGACAGCGTAGACAAAACATTTATAATGACATATACCATGATGGTCAGCACAGGAGAAGTGAAATTTATAATAGCATGATTCGCTCAGACCTTTGGTTCTGGCTAATTAGTCATATTGTTTCCAGGTAAGAAATACATAGGAAGCCTACTGCATATCTGTTTGATCTGTATAAGCAGAAAAATTCTCAAACAAATGAAAGAAAGGCTACATTGGATCCTGACAAAAGGCAATCTCGGCCAGTGATTCAATTTCCAGACTTGAGCCAGTTTGCAGACCCAGAACCCCTTGAATGAAGAAGTGGCCAGGTTCCCCTGAGGAAGGATCTTGATAAGACACCTAAAAGTTTTGCTGTTAGCCTTTCTCCAGTCCTTCCCCAGAGGGACCCATGGCCTTTTTACAAGGGTGACTCTACACTGGGGGAAAGGAAATAATCAGACTTTCAGGGGCCTATTGGATACTGGCTCTGAATTGACGTTGATCCCAAGAAACATTGTGGCCCTCCTGTTAAAGTAGGGGCTTATGGAGGACAGGTGATTAATGGAGTTTTGACTGTTGTCCGACTTACAGTAGGTCCAGTAGGTCCCCGAACACATCCTGTGGTCATTTCCCCAATTCAAGAATGTATAATTGGAATAGATATACTTAGAAATTGGCAAAATTCGAGGAACAGCCCCGAATCTGCAGGATACAGGGACTGAGGTAGGTGGGCATAGGAACCCCCTGGATCCCATCTGTGGCTTGATACCTCTGCCCGGGCCACCAGGGTTCCATAGCCAAGTAGCACCGGGAGAAAGTAACTCTCCCAGGAGCATAGAAAAGCCCCGAGTGGGGACAAAACGAGCACCAGTGCTCACCAATTCTGCTCGGAAACCTGGGGCCACAAGTCTGAGGGACAGGAAACTTCCAGTCTCCATCTGTGGCAGGGGACCTCAGCTTGGGCCACAGGGCTCCATAGCCAATTAGCGTTGGGAGAAAGCTACCCTCCCAGGAGCTTGGAAAAGCCGGTAGGGGGCCAAGACAAGCTCCACTGTTCACCAGGAACCGCCCGAACCTGTGGGACACAGGGACTGAGGTAGGTGGGCATAGGGATGCCCTGGATCCCATCTGGGGCAGGAGACCTCTGCCTGGGCTACTAGGGTCCCATAGACAAGCAGCACTGTGAGAAAATTACTCTCACAGGCCCTCAGGACACAGAGACGCAGGAGGAAAAGTAAGGGACAGGAACCTTCCTGTTTCTATCTGTGGCAGAACACCTGTGCCTGGGCAATAAGGGTTACATAGACAAGCAGTGCTAGGAGAAAATCACCCTCTCAGGAGGGTGGAAAAGGTGTGAGTGGGGATAATAAAAGCACCACTGCTCACCAGGACCTGGAGACCTCAGCCTGGGCCACAGGGCTCCAGGAGAGAGCTGGTATCCCAGGAGTGCTGATACACATTCGAACATAGGCAAAACCACCACTTCCATTCAAACTTGCGTATCAAGAGGGACCCTTGCAGAGCCATCAGGACATAGGAACCAAGGGACAGCTGGGGACAAGATCCTTCTGCTTTCTGTCTGCACCCCAGATCTGACCCGGTGCCACAGCACTCCAAACCCAAACACCTCTCAGAGAGAGCTGGGCTTCAAGGAGTATTGATACAGAGGCCTGAAGGAGGGACAAGCCATAGCCAGACAGAGTAAGATCAGCTAACATCAGAGTTAACAAAATGGCAAAAGGCAAGGGCAAGAACCTAAGGAACAGAAAACAGGCTACTTGGCATCACAGAACCCAGCTCTCCCACCAAAGCAAGCCCTGGATTCCCCAATAGCCAGAAAAGCAAGACTTAGATTTAAAATCATTTCTCATGATAATGATAGAAGACTTTAAGAAAGAAATTAACACCCTTAAAGAAACACAAGAGAACAGAGGTAAAGAACTAGAAGCACTTAAAGAGGAAACACAGAAATCCGTTAAAGAATTACAGGAAAACACAATCAAACAGACAAAGGAAATGAACAAAACTATCCAGAAGCAAAAAATAGAAATAGAAACAATAAAGAAATCACAAAAAGCAACAACCCTGGAGTTAGAAAACCTAGGAAAGGGATCAGGAGTCATACATGCAAGCATAACCAACAGAATACAAGAGATAGAAGAGAGAATCTCAGGAGCAGAAGATACCATTGACAACATCAACACAACGGTAAAAGAACATATAAAATGCAAAAAGCTCCTAACCCAAAACATCCATGAAATCCAGGATACAATGAGAAGACAGAACCTAAGAATAGTAGGTATAGAAGAGAGTGAAGATTCCCAACTTAAAGGACCAGTAAATATCTTCAACAAAATCATAGAAGAAAACTTCCCTAACTTAAAGAGGTGAACATAAATATACAAGAAGCTTACAGAACCCCAAATAGATTGGACTAGAAAAGAAATTCGTCCTGTCACATTATAGTGAAAACACCAAATACACAAAACAAGGAAAGAATATTAAAAGCAGTAAGGGAAAAAGAACAAGTAACGTATAAAGGCAGACCTATCAGAATTACACAAGACTTCTCACCAGAGACTATGAAAGGTAGAAGTTCCTGGGCAGAACTCATACAGACCCTAAGAGAACACAACTGCCAGCCCAGGCTACTATACCCACCAAAACTCTCAATTAACATAGATGGTGAAACCAAAATATTCTATGACAAAACCAAATTTACACAATATGTTTCCACAAACCCTGCCCTACAAAGGATAATAAATGGTATATGTCAACTCAACGAGGGAAACCACACTCTAGAAAACACAAGAAAGTAATCTTTCAACAAACTGAAAAGAAGATAGCCACACAAACCTAAAAGATACATAGAAAATAACAGGTACTAACAATCATTATTCCTTAATATCTCTTAAAATCAATGGACTCAATTCCCCAATAAAAAGACATAGACTGACAGACTGGATCCATAAAGAGGACCCAGCATTTCGCTGCATTCAGGAAACACACCTCCGGGATAAAGATAAACACTACCTCAGAGTAAAGGGCTGGAAAACAAGTTTCCAGGCAATTGGTCCCAAAAACCAGGCCGGAGTAGCCATTCTAATATTGGATAAAATTGACTTTCACCCAAAAGTCATCAAAAAAGATAAGGAAGGACACTTCATAATCATCAAAGGCAAAATCTACCAAGAAGAACTCTCAATTCTAAACATCTGTGCTCCAAATGCAAGAGCACCTACATTTATAAAAGAAACCTTACTAAAGCTCAAAGCACACATTGCACCTCACACAATAAAAGTAGGAGACTTCAACACTCCACTATCATCAATGAACAGATCTTGGAATCACAAACTAAATGGAAAAACAGTGAAACTAACAGAGGTTATGAACCAAATGGATTTAACAGATATCTATAGAACATTTCATCCTGAATCAAAAGAATATACCTTCTTCTCAGCACCTCATGGTACTTTCTCCAAAACTGACCATATAATTGGTCACAAAACAAACCTCCACAGATACAAGAAGATTGAAATAATCCTATGCATCCTATCAGATCACTACGGTTTAAGGCTGGTCTTCAGTGGCAACAATAACAACAGAAAGCCCACATACACATGGAAGCTGATCAATGCTCTACTCAGTGACAACTTGGTCAGGGAAGAAATAAAGAAAGAAATTAAAGACTTCCTAGAATTTAATGAAAATGAAAGTACAACATACCCAAACTTATGGGACACATTGAAAGCAGTGTTAAGAGGAAAACTCATAGCTTTGAGTGCCTCCAAAAAGAAACTGGAGAGAGCATACACTAGCAGCTTAACAGCACACCTGAAAGCCCTAGAACAA
>CM052716.1:5852551-5878700 GCA_028551405.1 Uromys caudimaculatus
ATGGGCGAGAGAGAGAAGAAGGAGACCAAGCAAGTTCTTTGTCAAGGTCTCGTTTAATTTTCAAAACTCATCTACTTTTATACAATACTCAAAAAGGGGGAAACTCAGAGGTGGGGGGAAACAGGGGGTATGAGGTAATGGGGAGGGGGTGGGCTCAGTCCACAGTCACAGTGACTCAGATGTTCTTCTACGACAACAGAGTATCCTTGATCTTTGTGGTTTCATATTCAGCTCTCGGAGTAGTCATAATATTTTCCTGTTCTTCTTGGCTTCATTTTCTCATGACCTATAGAGATCTCAGCATCTGGGGGGTGGCGGCTCCCAACAAAAACTAGCCTCACTTCCTTCCCCATTAAGAGCTTTTCTGAGTGGAAGCCTGATCTTGCTCACCTATATTCTTAAATTGATTAACAATAAGGAAGATTTGTATCTTTCTCCCATGGGTTATTTCACTTACCAGTTCTGAAGTAACGACAGAATTCACATTTTATGAACAGTGGCTGTTGATTTATATACCATCAGGTGGTACCAACTTAGAAGCTTCCTGTCTGCTGGCTAGCTTTCATAGTGGAGGCACAATCTAGGTATGCTACTGTGGGAGTGCCTCGATAAACTAGCCATGAACCCAGGGAGTAGAATAAATTTCCAGGTGAATTGATGTGCCTATGGAGCCATAGTGACAGCAAAGTTATGGAAGTGACCAATTATTTTCTGGTTGAATTTAAAGTTCATTCCATGGACAGTAACTAATAACTGGTGATGTTAATCAGATGATAAACCTATGTGGGTCTAGGTGCTATGCCCTAGGGAGAACCTACTCCTGTTATTCTTATGGGTGACCAGTAACTAAATGAACCCAAACTCTTATCTTTGTACCCACAGACTCAGGCACCTTTTACCACCCACCAGAAAATTTAATTGTGTGGTAGATGGAGAATAATCCAGAGACTTGCAATTGGTTAAAATGTGAAGAACAATACTCTGTGGAAGGGACTGATTTAGATGTGATATGTATATCATACCACTAATGCCAAAACTGAGGGATCTCTGAGGGAGAAGAGGTAGAAAGTTGGTCAGAGCCAGGTAGAGTGATGTCTACAGTGAAACCATATTTGCTAGAAATGTCAAGACCATTTAATCATGTTCACACTGTGGCTACTACTTCTTGGACTACATGTAAACAAGCTAAAACCAGCCTTGCAAAAACATGGTTGTTTAAGGGCCTCATAATGTCTCTCCCCAAGTAGAGGAGCTATGGCTCTTGCAGAAGACAATCAATCTGAGAGGGTTCCAATCTCCAGTCGATTGACCTACACCCCTACAAAAAGAGGGGGCATTGAGTGGAAACAAGAAATTAAGAAAGTTAAAACAAAGACATTGATTGGAGCGTAAATCGTTGTAAAGGGTAAACAGTAATTTGAGGTGAAGGAACATGGAGGATATTTGGATAAAACACATTATACATATGCTAAATTCTCCCCCAATAAGTATCATTTTAAATCCTGTTGTTTTTGAATGTATCGAAACTTGACCTGTTTCAGCAGTGATTATAGCATAAGACTCTGGCTGTAATAAAGTTTACAGAGTGGTGAGAAGTCTCCTAGAAGGGCTCAGAGGCTGAGGACTAAGGAGCCCTTCATCAGTGTAACATCAGGGAAGAGATGGGGGTGGGTTCCCAGAGATGAGATGCAGCTACACTCACCTCATATCTTTCACGTGCCTTTGCCATGAGAACAACAGCAAAACGTTGAACAGTGGTCTCGCTGCCCTCCCTTCCCTTCCTTCTACATAACTATAGTTTGGTTACTAGTTATGCCTCATTTTTAAAGTCAGCAAAGGAGTACACCAGTCAAATGGAATTGGTCGGTAAAAATGAAAGAGACACCACATCGCATATCTTGTATAGTTGATTTTTGTAGAAACAAAGAGTTTACTAATATGTAAACATCAAGTGCCCATTAGAGATAACAAAGAGGAATGAATATCAGTTCCAGCTAATTCTCATTTATCTCAATAGCAAATAAAGGCTGGTGTGTAGGTTAGACTGGCTCTGTTTTTAAGAAATAGTGGCTAAGAATTGGTCAGCAAGTCCCCTTGACCAAATATTAGGTTTATTATGTGTCTTAGTTAGGGTTATATTGCTATGAAGAGGCACCGTGACGATAGCAACTCTTATATGGGAAACCATGTAATTGGGGCTGGCCTGCAGTTTCAGAGGTTTAGTCCATTATCATCATGGCAGGTCGCATGGCTGTGTGAAGGCAGATGTGGCTCTGGAAGAACACAGAGTTGTATATATTGATCTGCAGGCAACCAGGGGACTAGATTCCCCACCAGGGAGAGCTTGAGCACACAGTGATACAGTTCCTCTAACAGTGCCACACCTCCTAATATGCATATGTGGGTCATTGTATTCTCTGTACTCGCAGTTTGTGCAGACCTAATTAGGTCATTTCCCTTAGGAAAACAGAGGGAGATGTCTTTACAAATGGAAATATCCTTTATGAATATACATTTGTTTTACAAGAGAATCATTTTTCAGAGCTACCATCTGTGTAGGAAGTTTCTGCCTTGAGGGGACATGGGTGTACGGGTGATACCCCTTCACCACCTGTGGCACTCAGGAGAGCTGGCACTAGTGTCACGTCAGTTGGTGAGCTGGCCCTGCATCTCACAGGCTGCAGCACTCAGCAGAGTAGTTTCTGCACCTAACCTGGAGAGTACAGCAGAGTTGGCTCTGGTGGGGAGGTGTGGGTGAGCCAAACCAAGGGCATGAGAGTGGGAGAGCTGACCCTGCCTCTTATGAGGATATTGCATAGCATTATCTTAGTAAAAGAAGGATGAATTCAAATTACACATGGAGGGTAATGTAAGAAGTTAGCATTACTTGCATACACACTGTTAATCATCTTAACCTGAAAGATTCCTGGTAAATGTATAGAAAACACAAGACCGTTTTTATGATTTACACTGCGTATAGAGTCATTTGTTATAATCATTATTAAATATACATTCACATCATATCACAGACTTTGACAGAGGTAGCCCTGGTATGATGCTGGAATTTTATGGAGAGTTTTAGACAGAAGGTCTCTCTTATCCTCACTATGAATTACTTGCTATTACTACAGACTACTTTATATCAAGACTTAAATACAGTTCTCTCTGTTGGACACAGGCAACTTGTTAGCTGTTTTAAAACACACATTGTCTTCTTAGGCTGCTTTTTTTTTTTTTTTTTTTTTTAATATATTTTCTCTCAAGAGTCAGGAGTATTGCTCCAGTACAGGAGATTTAAGCCTTAGGGATACATATGCTTGAGTCTGACATGGAGATGCTAAATCCTAGTTTCACAGCCATCCTTCTCAGTTTTCCAAAACAGCATATGTTGACAGATGTGTAATACCCAAAAGATGAGTGGTTTATATAATGGAAAAGTAGAACAAAAACAAGAGTATCCAGGCTTTTTGGAGCAGAAACCATGGCGGGGAATAGGCATAAGGCAAAGTAATCTCAAGAACAGAGGGAATATCTCATCTCACTTAGAGGAAGGAGGCTTGGAGACATAGCAGGAAGAGCAGGCATTAGCACCCAGTATAGCTTCTCTATCTGGCCCTTGCAATAATTTTTCCTAGGCTACTTGCACACTGACAAAGTTTTAATAACCAGTTAATTACACAGGACATGACTATTAGACCAGATGTAGCAGAGTTAGTAAACTTTCAATTCAGAGACCAGTCCTGATGAGCTGTTGTTGTGGCTAGCCCTACTAAAAAGCCATGATGGCTAGTTTTATGTCAACTTGATACAGGCTACAGTCATTTGAATGATGGGAACTTCAACTAAGAGAATGGCTCCAGAAGATCTGGCCATAGGCAACCCTATAGGGCAATTGTTAATTCTTTTTTTTTTTTTTAACATATAAAACAAATAGTTGTAGCTAGCTCATAATCTTGAAGATTCAAAACCATCATATTGCCATAGGCTCAGCCCTGACAAGGGCTTCATTGGCAAAGTCACGTGGCAGATTCCATCATGGTACAAGGACAGGTGAGAGACATATCTTGCATGATGAGATGGGACACCTCCATGTTGTTTGGCTTTATTTTTTTTATGGCTGTCACAACTCCCAGTCTTCCTGTCAGAGCACATTCTTTCTTTCTTATTGAAACTATTATTCATAGTCAGGGTATCTGCAAGGAAGAACATAAACAAGTGGGAAGGCTCCTCAGCATGCATCCACCAATCTGCTTTCCTCCAATCTGCCTTAGAGAAATTGAGCCACCTTAGATCTCAGAATTAGTCAGTTTTAATAGATACATGCACAGATCACTTTACCTACTGCTGTGACCATAAACCTTACAAGAAGCAACTCACAAGAGGAGGTTTCATCTGAGATCGTGGTTTGCAGAGACACTCTCCATCATGGTGGTAATGGCTTGCACCTTATTTACTCAGATTTTTGAGTTCAGTCCCAACTTTGATGGTGCAATGACACAGCTTGACAAGAGCTGAGAAACCTGAATGGGCAACTGCTGCCTTTATAGTATGCTCTGTGTCTTCATAGAGCTGTTCTGTCTGTGGAAAACCCAGGATCTCTGTTTTCTTTCCATTTGATTTTATCTGAACTGTGCCATGTTTGTTTATTTTAAACATATTTATTATTATTATACTGCTTGCAATTTTTAGAGCAAAGATGTTCATAATTAAGAGTTCATCTTGGTAGATTTTTCCTTTGACCAGTATGAAGTGTTCTTCTTTATCTTTTTTGATAACTTTTGGTTGAAAGTTGATTTTATTCTATATTAGAATGGCTACTCCAGCTTGTTTCTTGGAACCATATGCTTGGAAAATTGTTTTCTAACCTTTTACTCTGAGGTAGTGTCTGTCTTTGTCACTGAGATGAGTTTCCTGTATGTAGCAAAATGCTGGGTTCTGTTTACATATCCAGTCTGTTAGTCTATGGCTTTTTATTGGGGAATTTAGTCCATTGATGTTAAGAAGATATTAAGGAAAATTGATTGTTACTTCCTGTTATTTTCAATGTTATTTATATGTTTGTTTGGCTATCTTCTTTTGAATTTGTCGAAAGATTACTTTCTTTTTCTAGGGTGTAGTTTCCCTCCTTGTGTTGGTGTTTTCCATTTACTTTCCTTTGTAGGGCTAGATTTGTGGAAAGATATTGAGTAAATTTGGTTTTGTCATGGAATATACTGGTTTCTCTATCAATGGTAATTGAGAGTTTTGCTGGGTATAGCAGCCTGGGCTGGCATTTGTGTTCTCTTAGGGTCTGTATGAGATCTGCCCAGGATCTTCTAGCTTTCATAGTCTCTGGTGAGAAGTCTGGTGTAATTCTGATAGGTGTGCCTTTATATGTTACTTGACCTTTTTCCTGTACTGCTTTTAATATTCTTTCTTTGTTTAGTACATTTGGTGTTTTGATTATTATGTGATGGAGGAATTTATTTTCTGGTCCAGGCTACTTGAAGTTCCGTATGCTTCTTGTATGTTCATGGGCATCTCTTTCTTTAGGTTAGGGAAGTTTTCTTCTATAATTTTGTTGAAGATATTTACTGGCCCTTTAAGTTGGGAATCTTCCCTCTCTTCTATACCTATTATCCTTAGGTTTGGTCTTCTTATTGTGTCCTGGATTTCCTGGGTGTTTTGTGTTAGGAGCTTTTCGCATTTTTCATTTTCTTTGATTGTGACACAGAGTTTTATTCAGTATGAATTATTTGATGTATTTTAAGGGCTGAAGAAGTATAAACTTTTTAAGACCTTTGTAGATTTCTCTCCAGTATTGAGTAAGTCTATAAATATTAACAAAGGCTTTGCCACATTCCACACACTTTAGACCAAATTACAAGGTGTCATCGGATTGGCTTCCCGTGGCTGTGGTTGGGTAACCAAGTTCCTGGATTGGGGTTATAATTTCTGGAAAACAGAAACTTAGTCCTAGTATCCCAAACTACCAGTTTTCAGTCTGTCCTGGAGTCAGCCTGGTTCTTGATAACTCAGCCTACTCAAGTCAAACTTATGGATTTGTTAGGTACTAGTTTAGTTAATCACAGTTGTTTTCTATTTTATTTAGATAGTAAATAGCTAGAGATGAGCAACATTTGACTATTCAAATATACTGAGAATGTTAGATTGTCTTCAGAAACATCAGAAATCTGTAGAATATGACATTTAAAGATGTCTTATAAATTTTTGATAATGAAAAATGTCAGCTCCTGGTACTACCCCCTTGCTACTTCAAAGATGAGTATCAAGAACTTCCTTACAGAGTTTGCTGCAAATGTGGCAAGCTGCCACGGGGCAAGAAACTGCCCCCAGGACAAGGTAGAGAATTCTTTTTTTTTTTTTTTCTTTTTCTTTTTTTCGAGACAGAGTTTCTCTGTGTAGCCCTGGCTGTCCTGGAACTCACTCTCTAGACCAGGCTGGCCTCGAACTCAGAAATCCACCTGCCTCTGCCTCCCAAATGCTGGGATTAAAGGTGTGCGCAACCACTGCCCAGAGAGAATTCTTTTATATATTCTGCATCAGAGAAAGAATCTGTCAGATATTCTTTGCCAATAGGTGGAAAAGATAAATATTTCAGTGTTGCAGAGGAATCTTTGGAGATTGTCAAGCTGCCAGATGTCCCTAACATTTCTATATATTTGGAAGCTGCTTGCTCTGCACTTCCTGTTTATTCAGGAAATATTTATCCTTCTCAAGTCTCTGATGGGATAGAAGACTTGATAGTTATAGTCTCACAGTTAAGATTAAGTTGTTTAGAACTTAAGAAAATGTTTTCAGGTCTAAAATTATGTTTTTAGGTTGATAAATGCAAGTTATGATAAATTGTTATGTAGGTACAGAATATTGGACTCACGAAGATAGATGTCATACTACATTCTTCAAGGTTACCAAATACAAATGGACTGGACATTGTGAATGTAATTCTTACCATATACTGTATGGTTTATTGATGTTAGAGAATGAGTCTTTCATTTAGACAAAAAGCAGAAATGCTGAAAAATATTTGATCACATTGTGAGCTCCAAGGTTGTGAAATGGAAAACCCTTGTAGTTTGACTCAATCCTAGCACACACCTTTAATCCAAGAGCCAAATAAATTCAACCATAGGTGAAGAGGCAGAGCAAGGAACAAGCTGGCAGGGAGTGAGCACAAGTAAATAGAAAGGCAGGACTTTGAAGAGAAATGTATTTAAGACAGGGTGGAAAAGGAGAGAAAGAGCTTTTTCCATCTGGGATGTCAGTGGTGTAGTAAGGTCAGTTGGGTGCATTCTCTCATTCTCTGAGCTAGCAGGCTTTCTCTGCTGCTGGGGTCCAGCCTCAACACAGGATCAGGGTTCTCAACTGGAAGCAGGGATATATGGAAGGCACATAAGTAATACACAGACAAAGTTTTCAGGTAGAAGCTGAGGGGCAAGTCTCGAGGCTTGAGATTGTGTGCACTCACTCGCTAGCACTCTCTCTTCGTGTGTGTAAGCTCTTACCTCTGACTAACCCTAGTCTTTTATTGTTACTCAAAAGAGGAAGTACAAAGAGAGACATTGTAAGTCATTACCACATTGTAAAGTCATTACCGGATGTGTCAAATTGAAAATTACATCTCACCATGAATTAAGAATTAAGAATTACCTGTGTGGTTGAATTAGGGAAAAATTGGAAGAATCTGAGGAGGGCATTCCTATAGGAGGACCAGCAGTCTCTATTACCCTGGACCCCTGAGATCTCTCAGACACTGGACCACCAACCAGGCAGCATACACCAGATGATATGCGACCCCCAACACATATTCAGCAGAAGACTACAGGGTCTGGGTTTAGTCAGAGAAGATGCACCTAACCATCAAGAGTCCTGAGGCCCCAGGGAGTGGAGAGGTCTGGTGGGGTGGGGGTGGGGACATCCTTGTGGAGGCGAGGAGGAGAGGAAGTATGGGATGTGGAACAGCCAGAGGGAGGACTGGGGCGGGGGGATAAAACATGGAGTGTATAAAAAAAAAAAAAACGATTAAATAAAATTTAAAAGAAAATTAAGAATTATGATTGTTCCCCAATGTTTCAAGCTTCCCCTTTTCCAGGGCCTGTTGCCAAAGTAAAAATTGCAAACTTATCATTATTTAAAATTTAACTTTAAACTTATTATACTTCAGAGCTCAAAGCTCCAAGGTCAGCTACATGCAGTTTCCTGTGAAGCTCTAATAATATATGACATGGGCAAAATATCAGGCAGTGTTTAGAAAGAATCAGGTTAATCCTTAACTCAGCAATTTGCAAGCTTCCACTTCTGCATGTAGCATACAATGACTCTCATAAAAGTCCCAGTGTTTTAACTTAGTTTTTCTACTATATGATTTTATGCATTCTATATCTTCTTTCAGGAATCTAACTGTTACTTGCTTATCCATACATATCCAAACGAGACCAGGAACCACTCTCAAATGTTGTGAAAAACTCATTTCTTAACTTTAATAGCTTTTTCCTTTCTGAACTAAAGTACCCTGTGTTTGTGTTCCCTTATTCCATTTTTCCCTTATCCTATAATTGTGTCTTTTATACTAATATTTTTCATAATTACAGTAAATTCCTTCACTTTCTGGTGATGGACCCTGTATGATTCCAGCAGTACATGGTTCTGTTTCATCTTAAAATTTATTTTTAGACATAATTTCTTCCAACTTTCTTTTCAAGTCACACATTAATCCCAAACTACCATTGTGTAGTTATTACATTGTTCCTAAAATGAGAGCGCCTCCTGGATTGGTAGATTAATTACCAGAACAGCTTTTACAGCATGTACCTGGGTCATTAGTACTGTGCTGTCCCTCTATGCCTCAATTATTGATTGTTTAAGAATCATTATATCAAGGAACATGATTTGCCAGAGCAGAAGGAAAACCAGGTATAATAGAATATTTATACACACCAAGGCCAACTGAAAAGCAGTTCCACACAAATGAAATCTATACAGCTGTTGCCCAGGGTTAAGGTCAGGAGAAATGGAAACAACTTTTTTACAAATGAGTTGTCCCAGAGTTTCTGAGATGTCACCATCCAGGCCTACTATGGGTAGTTCCTTATTCCTGATGAAGGGTCCCCTAGAGAGATGTGTCTCCTGCTTCTCAGGGTCCCAGACACCATCCATGTCATGGTATGCTGTCCCCAGCACTCTGCCTCTCTGAGCTAGCAGACTTTACCATGACATCTGGCTCCTGGGTCTTCTTTGGTAAAATTGTACTGGAGTTTTTGTTTTTAAAATAACAAGACTGTTTTCACCACTAGGCATAGTTTGAGTATAGAACTCAAGGCCCACCCCTACAATGACACACATACTACAACAAGGCCATGGCCACTCCAAAAGTCCACACCTCCTAATAGTGCTACTCTTTATGGGACAAAAGTTCAACCACATGAATCTATGTGGGCCATACCTATCCACCACCATAGTAGTCTAATAGATAGTTGTCTAGTCCAATGACTATTAGAGTGCCTTCCTCTGAAAGCTGGTAGAGAATGGAGGCCCAGAACCACAGCCAAACATTAGTCAGAGAGCCCAGGTTGGAAGTCTCCATCAGGTTTTTTTCATTGGAGCTTAGAGAATCTTGTGGGAGAGAAGGATAAAGAATTCTAGGAACCATAGGGGTTGAAGATACTGCAAGAACACTGCCTGAAGAATCATTTAATCAGGGCTCATGGTGGGGGTGTAGGAAGGAATGTCCAGGAAGGGAAGCCTATTGGGTAAACCCTCAGAGCTCACCTAGATATCTCATTAGCATGGAGAACTCTCTGTTTTGTGTTATGTAATCAGTGATCACATTTATGTGGGGAGTTGCAGCCACATGTTCCAGGCCAGGAATCTCGTCAGGTGTAGATGAAACACCTATTGTTCTTAGTTGGATGTTGAGGTTTCAAGAACCCATTCAACCTTACCAAGTTTCCTGGCACAGTCCACTGCACACACCTATAAACATACAAAGTTTTAGAGCACCAATTAGACTGGCCCAGAAAAGAAAATTGTCCACCCACATAATAATCAAAATCTACAGAACAAAGGCAGAATATTAAACGTGGCAAGGGGAAAAGTCCAGGTATCATATAAAGGCAGACTGATCAGAATTACACCAACTTCTCAACAAAGACTCTAAAAGCTAAAAGGGCCTGGACATATATCTCTCAATTTCTAAAAAAAAAAAAAAAACCCACAGATGCCAACCTAGACTACTATACCCAGCAAAACTCACGGTCACCATATATGGAGAAAACATGATATTTCAAGACAAATTCAAAGTCAAACAATATCTATCCACAAATCTAGCCCTACAAAAAATACCAGAAGAAAAACTCTCACCCAAAAAGAATAACCACTTCCAGGAAAATATGGGAAATAAGTAACTCCAGGCGAGCAAAAGCAAGGGAAGCACACAAACACAAACTCATACACTAACACTACCACCACCAAAATATCAGGGAGTAATAATCAGTAATGTCTCAACATCAATGGACTCAATTCTCCAATAAAAAGAAACAGGCTAAGAGAATGCATGTGAAAACATAGTCCGTCATTCTGCTGCATACTAGAAAGATACCTGAGTAATAAAAAATACATAGTACCTGAGGATAAAGGGTTGGAAAAAGTTTTTACAAAGAAGTGGATCCAAGAAGCAAGCTGAAATAGCAATTTTAATATCTAATAAAATACTTTCAACCAAAATTCATCAGAAGAGACAGGGAAGGACACTTCATACTCATCAAAGGAAAAATGTACCAAGATGATATTGCAATTTGGAGCATTGATTGATGCCCAAACACAAGGGCATTTACATTTGTAAAAGAAACATTGCTAAATTTTATGGAACTACACACATTAATAGTGTGAGACATCAGCTCCCCACTGTCACCAATTGACAGGTCACCCAGACAAAAACTAAACAAGAGAAATAATGAAACAAGACATTATGAATCAAATGGACCTAACTTAACAGACATCTATAGAATATTTCACCCAAACACAAAAGAGCAATAAGAAAAATAAAGGTGATAAAGGGGGTATAATTTGCACAGGAAGAAGTTGAAATATCACTACTTGCAGATGATATGATAGTATACATAAATGACCTCAAAAATTCTACCAGAGAACTCCTACTGTTGATAAAAACTTTCTGCAAAGTGGCTAGATACAAAATTAACTCAAAGAAATCTATAGCCCTCCTTTATGCAAATGATAAACAGGCCAAGAAAGAATTTAGGGAAACAACACCCTTTACAATAGCCATGAATAACATAAAATATCTTGGTGAAACTCTAAACAAGCAAGTGAAAGACCTGTAAGATAAGAACTTCAAGTCACTGAAGAAAGAAATTGAGGAAGATATCAGAAGATGAAAAGATATCCCATGCTTATGGGATTAACATAGTGAAAATGGCTATCTTACCAACAGCAATTTACAGATTCAGTGAAATTCCCATCAAAATTCCAACACAATTCCTTACAAACCTTAACAGAGCAATTCTCTACTTCATATGAAAACAAACAAAACAAAACAAAAACCCTAAAAAACAGAATAGTAAAAACATTCCTGAGCAATGAAAGAACTTCCAGAAGTATCACCATCTCTGACCTCAAGCTATACTACAGAGAAATAGTAATAAAAACTGCATGGTATTGGTATAGGAACAGAGAGGTTGATGAATGGAATGAATCACAGATGCTGAAATAAACCCAAACACTCTGCATTGATTTTTGACAGAGAAGGCAAAACCAGACAGTGGAAAAAAGAAAGCATCTTCAACAAATGGTGCTGGTCTAACTGGATGTCTGTATGTACAAAACCACAAATATATCTATATCACTCTGCACAAAACTCAAGTCCAAGTGGATCAAAGACCTCGACATAAAACTGGATGTACAAAATCTAATAAAAAAGAAAGTGAGGAATAGCCTTGAACTCATTGGTACAGGAGACAACTTCATGAACAGAACACCAATAGCCTAGGCTTTAACATCAAAAATTGATAAACGGGGCCTCATGAAACTGAAAAGTTTTTGTAAAGCAAAGGACACTGTCAATAGGACAAAACAGCAGGTTACAGATTGAGAAATGATCTTCACCAACCCTACATCTAACAGAGAGCTAATATCCAAAATATATAAAGAACTCAAGAAATTAGACATCAACAACCCAAATAACCCAATTTAAAAATGGGGTACAAAGCTCAACAGGGAATTCTTAACAGAGGACCCTCAAATGGCCAAAACCCACTTAAAGAAATATTCAGAGTTCTTAGTCATCAGGAAAATGGAAATCAGATCAACTCTGAGATTACATCTTACACCAAACTAGAATGGCTAAGATAAAAAACAAAACAAAACAAACAAACAAACAAAAACTCAGGTGATATCACATGCTGGCAAGGATGTGGAGCAAGGGGAACACTTCTTCATTGCTGGTGGGAGTGCAGACTTTCACAACCACTTTGGAAATCAATTTGGCGATTTCTCAGAAAAATGGGAATAATTTTATGTCAAGACCCAGCTACACCATTCCTTGACATATACCCTAAAGATGCTTTACCATCCCCAAAAGGCACTTGCTCAACTGTATTCAAAGCAGCTTTATTGTAATAACCAGAAACTGGAAACAACCTAGATGTCCCTCAACTGAAGAGTGGATAAAGGAAGTGTGGTGCATCTATACCATGCAATACTACTTAGGTATTAGAAACAAAGACATCATGAATTTTGCAGGCAAATGCATAGATCTTGAGAATACCATCCTGAGATAACCCAGTCCCAAAAGGGCATGCATGGTATGTCCTCACTTATAAGTGGATATTAGCCATAAAATACAGGATACTCATGCTACATGCCACAGACTCAAAGAAGCTAAAGGAAGGCCTCAGAGAATGCTTAAATCTCACTTAGAATGGAGCATAAAACAGTCATGGGAGGCAGATAGAGGGAGGAAACAGGGCGGGAGAGGGAATGGGGATTCTCAGGGTCAGGTATTGGGAGGGTTGGGAGAGACAGCCAGAAGGCTGGAAATCTACACTGATGGTAGTGGGGAGGTGGGGGGGGCACGTATCTCGAGGACACGAGAGAGGTATGGGATAGGGGAGGTATCCAAGAAACAATGGAGGTGACCTTAGCTGTGACTCACAGCACTAGGGATATGGAACTGGATGAGGCCACTTCCTGTAGCCAGGCAGGAACCCCATTGGAGCAATAGGGACACCAAACCACCCACGAAAATTTTGACCCAATATTTATCCTGTCTACAAGAAATGCAGGGATAGGGGATGGAGCAGAGACTGAGGGAATGGCCAATCCATAGTGGGCCCAACTTGAGACCCATCTATAAGGACTGGTTCTGATGATAAGATTCTGTTCCCCAGTTGGTTCCTGATCATTCAGTAAAGATGCCAGGAGCCAATTTCTGGGCGGAAGGAAAGAGGCAGAACTTCTGGGTCCCTGCAGGCAGGCTGAGTTTTATTTATTTTTTTCTTGCCATGCTTCAGAGGCCCAGTCTCCTAAGTGACCACTTGGACTGAGTGGCCATAGGATGCTTCCCCAGGTGGGAGATCAGAAACACAACTAAGCTAAGGGCAGTTTTTGGTTGTTGAACAAGGAGAAGTTAAAGGCAGATTAAGAGGTGTTGAGCTAATAGTATTTGGAAGGGCACACTATCTGCAGATTAGAAGTGCTGAGTAATTGAGCCAATAAGACAGGTTGAAATTGAGCACTGTGTCTGTGTTTTTCATCCAAGGATCCAATATTCTCTGGGTGTGGGCTGGTAGTGCAGTCTGCCTGGAGCTTAAAGCGGGTAGAAGGAACTACGTGCAACACTCATGCCATGGGCAAGCACCAAACCCTGACACTATTAATGATACTGTTATGCTTGCAGACAGGAGTCTAGCATAACTGTCTTCTGAGAGGCTCCACCCAGCACCTTACTTGGAAGGATGCAGAGACCCAGAGCCAGAGGATGTAGATTGGCAACTTTCATGAGAGTTTGGGGGAGGATTGCAAGTCCCAAAGGGGATAGGAACTCCACACGAAGACCAACAGTCAACTAACCTGATCCTTTTGTGGTTGTCAGAGACTGAAACATGAACCAAAGAGTATATAAAGGCTGGACATAGCCTCCCCACCTCCCCCAGATATGTAGCAGATGTGCAGCTTGGTCTTCATGACATTTCACAGTGTAAGGGATACTGGCCTATAAAGGAACAAAGAAAGAAAAGGCTCATGAAAGAAATCTTTCTTTAATCCAGAGGCTGCTGTTACACTAAGGGAATTGCAGCAATAAGAAGATTGGAACCTAACTAGAAAAAAGGCTACGGCATTGCTCCTTTTCTCAGTTGGGTTTTACAATTTTATTGTAACATGTATTGGGAAAGTTACATCTACATATCTTTGACCTTCCTATGCGGGTTTGCTCACATATTTCTTCAAGTATGTAAGGTATTTTCCATGCAAGTTTGTGTGCAATGTGAGGAAACCAGAGGACAGTGGCAGATTACTTGGAACTGGACTTACAGATAGGAATTAGCTGCTATGTGGCTGCTGGGCTAAAACTTGGGTCCTCTGGAAGAATACCTAGTGCTGTTAATTGTTGAGCCACCCTTCCATTCCCAAGTATATCTGTTATTAAGACAGGAGCCTAGCGTGACTATCCTCTGAGAAGCTCTACCCAGCAACTGAGTAAAACAGATGCAGAGACCCAGAGCCAAACATTCGATAGAACTCAGGGACTCTTATGGAAGAGTTGGGGTAAGAATTGAGGGCTCTGAAGGGGATAGGAACTCCAGGAAAGAATAACAGAATCAACTAATCTGGACAATTGGGAACTCTCAGTGACTGAACCACCAACCAAAGAACATACACAGGCTGGACATAGCATCCTTACACATATGTAGCAGATGTGCAGCTTGGTCTTCATGCAGATACCCCAAACAACTGGAGTGAGGGCTATCCCTAAAACTCTTGCCTTTCTGTGGACTACGCTTCCCAAACTGGGCTGCCTTGTTTTCCCTCAGTGGGAAAGGTTGAGCCTAACCCTGCAGAGACTGTGCCAGGGTGGGGAGATGTCAGAGGGGTGGGGGAGGCCTCTACCCTCTCAGAGGAGAAGGGAGTGCGGATAAGGACTTGGTAAGGGGAACACAAAGGGAGACATTCGCAGGATGTAAAGTGAATGAATAAACATTTAAAAATCAGAAAAAAGGAAAGCATTTAATTGGGGCTTGTATAGAGTCTCAGAGGTTTTATCTATTATCATTATTGTGAAAAGCATGCTAGGAAGCATGGGGAAATGCACAGACACGGTACTTGAGAAGTCGATGAGAATTCTACATATTGATCCATAGTCAGTAAGAAGAGGGAGACACTAGTTCTGAGTTTTTGAAACCTCAAATACAACCCCCAATGACACACTTACTCCAATGATGTCACACTTCTTAATCCTTTTAAAGAAGTGCTACTGCCTGATTGACTAAGCATTCACATCTATGAGCTCTTAGGGCAATTCTTATTCCAGTCACCACACAGTGAGAAAGGAAAGACAACAGGAGCTTAAAGCTGGTCATGTTCCATCCATAGTCAGGAAGCAGGAGACAGATGAAGAGGTGTTCTCAGGGTATTTTCTAATAATACATTATCTCAGTCAAACACATGCTTCCAATCATAATTAACAGGTCTTCTGACTTCAATTAAACTAACCAAGGTAAGTCCTGCAAGTCAACAACCTCAGGCTTGCCTCTCATATGCTTCTAGAACTCATGGTGTTACAAATGAGATGTAAGCACTACTTCTTGACCACTGTCTACATAAAACACAGACTCAATTTAAACATAATTTAAGTTTATTTTGTCTGGGCACACATATGTACGATTGTGTGTGGGCCCATACACTGAAGTCAGAGGACAACCTTCCGGGGTAATTACCTCTTTCTATTTTGTGGGTACTGGGAAATACTAACATGGTTGAGGGTATTGCTGACAATTAAGTTTGTTCCCAAAGTCATTGTAATAGCTCCAGCCACAAAGCTTTAAATCATAACATCCCTTCCCTTTCTCCAACCTTACCTTCACCTCATAAGTAAAATAAGCTACAACTTGAAAGGTCCACGAAATATTTAATAATTACAACACTATGAAAGACCACAGTCCATGTGTCATGTGAGACTCAAGGCAATTTCTTGACTGTGAGCTCCTACAATGGAAAAACAAGTCACTATTTTTACCATACACTGGCATAGAACAAACATTCAATTTTTAAAACAGAAGAAACAAAAGACAGTACGGACTATCAGTCCCAAGTCTTCAAAGACAAACACGGAGACTGACAGCTCCACTTAGACATGACTGTATGAATGGTTACAAAGGCTTTACCACATTCCCCGAATTTATAGGCTTCTATTCAGCATGAAACTTTTGATAAACTTTAGGCTCTCAAGAAGTTTTAACTTATTTTAACATTTATACTACTTCACTCCAGGTTGAACTACTTTGTGTTGGGAAATATAAGAAAGCCTATTAAAGGGTTTGCAACATTTTTCACAGATGGCATTTCAGTCTAGTATGAATTGTGAGGTGATTCAAAAGTTCTTAGTAAGTCCAGAAGACCTTGGCAGGTTCTTCACATTTGTATGGTTTCTTTGAAAGATGAATTCTTTAGTATTGTTTAAGATCAGAAGACTGGAAATAGTTTTTGCAATGTTGTTCACATTTGGAATGTTTGTCTCCAGTAAGAATTATCCCATGTTTGGTCATGCAATGGAACTTCTAAACTATTTGCCACATTCTTTACATTCATGTTTTTTTTCCAGAACGAATTATTTGCTGATCCCTAAAATTTTTGTTGAGCGTTTTCCAAATTCTTTGCCTTTGTATATGTTCTCCACATTGTGAGTTAATTTGTGCAGACATAAGTATGACTTCGTAGAGAAGGCTTTTCCACATTCCTCACATGTGTAATGTTTCTCTCCAGAATGGGCTATGAAATGAGCAGAAAGAATCTGGGAAGTTCGAAAGGACAGGACTTGTACTTTACAATTGTAGGGGTTCACATCTGTAATGAATTTTCTTGTGTTGAAAAAGTAATTATGAACAATAGAAGGCCAGGCCACATAGTTCATACGTGTAGGGTTTCTCTATTGTATTGAATTCTCTTGTGTTTAGAAAGTGATGATGGAAAATGAAAGACATTTGCACATTCTTCACACTTGTATGATTTCTTTCCTGTAATGAATTTGCTTATGGTTGGAGAGTCTTAATGGATAACAGAAGGGCTTGCTACATACCTCACATTTGTAGGATTTTTCTAGTGCATGAGTTCTCTTGTGGTTAGAAAGTGATGATGGAAAATGGAAGGGGTTTCCACATACTTTGTGCATTTATGGTTTCTCTCCTGTACAAATGTTCTTATCTTTGGAAATTCTTGATGAATAATTGAAGGCCTTCCCACATACTTCACTGTGGTAGATATTCTCTCCTGTATGAATGATCTTGTGTTTAGAAAGTGATGATGTATAATCGAAGGCCTTGCCACAAATTTCACACTTGTATGCTTTCTCTCCTGTGTGAATTTTCTTATGGTTAGAAAGTCTTGATGGATAATGGAAGGCCTTGCCACATACTTCACACTTACAGGGTTTTTCTCCAGTGTGAATTCTCTTGTGTATCAAAAGTAATGATGGAAAGCAAAAGGCTTTTCCACATATTTCACATTTGTTTGGTTTCTCTCCTGTATTAATTTTCTTATGTTTGGAACGTCTTGATGGATAATCTAGGGCCTTGCCACATGCTTGACCATGGTAGAGTTTTTCTCCTGTATGAATTACCTTATGTTTGGAAAGTCTTGATGGATAATAGAAAGCTTTGCCACAAATTTCACATTTGTGGGGTTTTTCTCCTGTATGAATTCTCTTGTGATGAGAAAGTTTTGATGAAGCATAGAAGGCCTGGCCACATACTTCACACTTGTAGGGTTTTTCTTGAGTATGAATTCTCTTGTGCACTGAAAGTGTTGATGGACAATGGAAGGTCTTGCCACATTCTTCACATTTGTAGGCATTTTCTCCAGCATGAATTTTCTTGTGTACAGAAAGTGTAGATGGACAATGGAAGGCCTTGCCACATACTTCACACTTGTAGGGTTTTTCTCCTGTATGAATTCTCTTGTGTATCGAGAGTAATGATGGAAAGTGGAAGGCCTTTCCACATACTTCACACTTGTATGGTTTCTCTTCTGTATGAATTTTGTTATGTTTAGAAAGTCTGGATGGAGAACCAAAGGCCTTGCCACATACTTCACACTTGTAGGGTTTTTCTCCTGAATGAATTATCTTGTGTTTACGAAGTGATGATGAAAAACAGAAGGCATTTCCACATACTTCACACTTGTATGGTTTCTCTTCTGTGTGAATTTTCTTATGGTTAGAAAGTCTTGATGGATAATCGAAGGACTTGCCACATACCTCACACTTGTAGGGATTCTCTTCTGTATGTACTATCTTGTGTTTAGAAAGTATGGATGGATAATGGAAGGCCTTGCCACATACATCACACTTGTAGGGTTTCTCTCCTGTATGAATTTTCTTATGTCTGGAAAGTCTTGATGGATAGTAGAAGGCCTTGCCACATTCTTCACACTTGTAGGGTTTTTCTTCTGTATGAACTATTTTGTGTTGAGAAAGTAATAATGGATAATGGAAGGCCTTGCCACATATATCACACTTGCAGAGATTCTCTTTTGTATGAATTATCTTATGTTTAGAAAGTATGGATGGATAATGGAAGGCCTTGCCACATACTTCACATTTGTAGGGTTTTTCTCCTGTATGAATTATTTTGTGTTGAGAAAGTTTTGATGGATCATGGAAGGCCTTTCCACATACTTCACACTTGTATGGTTTCTCTCCTGTGTGAATTCTCTTATGGTTAGAAAGTCTTGATGGATAATCGAAGGCCTTGCCACATACTTCACACTTGTGTGGTTTCTCTCCTGTATGAATTTTCTTATGGTTGGAAAGTCTTGATGGATAATGGAAGGCCTTGCCAAAGTCTTCACATTGGTAGGGTTTCTTTCCTGTATGAACTACCTTGTTTTGAGAAAGTAATGACGGATAATGGAAGGCCTTGCCACAATCTTCAGACTTGTAGAATTTCTGTCCTCTATGAATTTTCTTGTGTAAAGAAAGTAATGAAGGAGCATGGAAGGATTTACTACATATTTCACAGTTGTAGCATTTTTCTCCTGTATGATTTCTTTTGTGTGCAGAAAGTAATGATGAAAAATGGAAGGACTTGCCACACTCTTCACACTTGTAGGGCTTCATTCTTAAATGAATTCTCTGATGATTCTGATATACTTTTTTGTGCTCAAAGACTTTGCCACAATCTTTGCATGTATAGCATTTTCCCCCTGGTGAGGAAAGGTTGAGAAATGAATGAAAGCAGAGTAATATTCTGTATATTTACAATGTTCATTTTTAAAAGCAAACATTAACTCATAGTTGCATTTGTCTAGAAAAAATGTTAAGCTACATTCAAATTTCTTTCTGTATTCATTGAAATCAAATTTACAGCAAAGAAAAGGAGAAAGTCATGTAAGCTTCCACTGAATTAAGAAGATCATGACCACATAGACTATGGAAAGAAAGGAATATTAACTAAACTCACAATGTAAGCAAAACATATAGACTATGAAAACCCTTATTAGCATTATACAAATGAAAATCAACTCCTTAAACAAATACAAAAGTTTTATGACTAGTTAAAAAGAAAGTATAAAATAGTGTAACTTAGAGAACACCTAAATAAACAACACATTTTTTTCTGACTATATAACACCACACACATATATATACACACACACACACATTCTAAGTATGTAGCTTGGTGTTGGAAGCTATGAAAGTTAGGCAGCATTAGAATACTTTCCATAATAACATGAAAGAATAAATTTCAAGGATTTTAAGGCAAGGAGTTTTATGAAAATCTTAAAGCATAATGTGTTTGTGGATTCTGTAAAGATTATCCTATCATGCAAACACTGAATTCTCTGCCCCCATATCTCTTGCCATCCAGACATGGCATTGTAATGCTTGTTTTCAGAATTTCCCATCTAAAATTTATATAAATATTATTCCCCATTCATTTTCTGACTTGTCAATAAAAGCTGATCAGTCAATGGCTGGGGTGAAGAGAGAATAGAGCTGGACTTATGGCGGTCCAAGGAAGAAGACACACACACAACACACACAAAAACATACAAAGAGAGGGAAAGGGAGAGGGAGAGGGAGAGGGAGAGGGAGAGGGAGAGGGAGAGGGAGAGGGAGAGGGAGGGAGAGGGAGGGAGAGAGAGAGGAGAAGAGCTATGAGAAAGGCGTCCAGAGAAACATGAAAAGATATCTGAAGCCCAGCGAATCAGACCAATAGTAAAATGCAACTATCATGGGGATTTTGGCTGGGAGGTAGTCAGATTAATTTAGAGGATTGGAATCAAATATCAACTGCTCAGTCATTGTGTTGTAAAGCTCATCAAATAACTCTGATAGTCTCTATCTCATTCATTTGGGAGCTAGCTGGGGATAGAGAAAAATCATCACTTTTAAAAATGCATGTACATGTATGTATCTTATGAAAAACATAAATAGTCAAGTTAAAGATTTCATAGAAAGGACAGAGCTTAGGTTGTCATGGGAAACACATGTTAATGTCATGGTAGAAGAAAACAAAGCTTATGGGATTCAATGCATCCTAAACATTACAGGATGTCCTCCTTTGAAGGAAATACAAAACTAGATCTTTAAAAGACGATTTATACCAGAATATTTTATCTCAATGGCTTTATGGTGTATCTTAAAATTTCCTACTCTGTACTCTGACACCCTCCTTCTGATATACCTGGGTGCACAGTGATGGCCGCTTGTCTCTTCACATCTGAAGGTTCTTGTATTTTTTCTAGAAATGTGACCAGGTATGGCTTAGAGGAAGCAAGACCTGTTTGTGGGAAAAGGGAACAACATTATTAGTATATTCTCCTGGGAAATAAAATGTCCCTTCAGGATTGTGTGTACAAGGACGAGAAGATTAAGGAAAAAAGGAGTGTAGAGGATTAGTGTTCATGTGTTTTCTGTTGGGCACATCAGAATGCTTAGGAGGAACTTAAGAGTTTGTGGGTTCCAAGCTTCATATCCCTCAGTTACAGGGAGAACTTTTAAAACCAAAGTGTGTGACAGTCTCTTTAAGGTATACCACTTATTTTCTAATATAAACGATATATTTAATAGGTGGATATAAACACAAGAAGAGTTCTACGCTATATGAATAATGTTAATTTTCCCTGAAAGTAGCACTATGAGCAAGTTGGAAGCACAAGCTCCCATGAGGTACTGTACAACGGGAGGAAATTTCATACTGACAATTAATTAAGAATTCATCGTGGAAGTTATCCTCACCCAGAAACACAAGGTTGTTGTAATTCTCCAACATCACATCCCTGTACAATTTCCACTGAACAGGACCCAGGCATTCCCACTCCTCTGCAGAGAAATATATAGCCACATCCCAGAATGATAACATATCCTGAAAAAAAAAAAAAAAGAGTAAATACCACACATTATTGTTGTAGGTTGGTCTTGTGCCAATTTTTTCCTATTGTCAGTTAGAGACACACCAAAAACTATAATAACCAAAGAACTTTAGTAGCCAAAAATCAGTATCCAAAATGAAGTCAGAACCAAAGTGCTCAAAATAAATATATTGGGAAGAAAAACTTGCAAAGAAAATACTGACACATGTCAAAAACATTATTGACCATGACCAAGTTGGCTTTATCCCTTAAATGCAGTGATGGTTCATATTATGCAATTCAATATATGCAATAAATGACAGATTATGGACAAAAATCACATGGTCATCTCAAAAGGAGCAGAAAATTCTTTAATGTACTCCAATATGTTTTCATGATAAAAGTGCTAGAGAATGTAGGACCAGAGGGGTGCTCCTTCAAGGGAAGGAATGCCAAACTTGTTTTTCATACAAAGCTTAGAACAGACTGCTAGTGTGCTGAACTTTATTCTATCACTGTGACTAGAAATTCTACTGCCACCAAGTCTCCTCCAAGATGCTTCTTGTAATTAGTTTTTCTTATTCATTTTAAAATTGTTTTTCCACTCAATCTATAAAACATATGTATATAGACTTGACAATGGGTATCCTCTTATTCACATATGATCTGTATTTAGCTAATATTGTCCCTCTAGGAGAGTTATGTATGCTTTATTGTGCATACAGGATTTAGGTAATCATTACCAGGAGAGTTTTCATCTAATTGTGCTTGTGCATGAACATGCCTATAAGGAACATGTGGAGGTCAGATTCCCCCAATTTGAACAAAGAACTGCTAATGAGTTGTCTTGGGCAGACTGCCTTCCTGCCTCCCCTGCCTTGTTATTGGCTGGTCATGAAGGCCATGAGGCCCTGCAGGGATTCTCTTTGTGAGAGAGAGAGAGAGAGAGAGAGAGAGAGAGAGAGAGAGAGAGAGAAAGATTCTTCCCCTACCTCTCCTCTACCTCCATCACACTCCTGAACCATACAGACAGTAGCATGTTGTCCTCTGAAAGGCTCGACTCAGCAGCTGACTCAGAGAGATAGACATCCATAGCCAAGGAGTGGATAGAGCTTGGGGACGCTTATGGAAGAATAGGAGGAATGAAGGGCCCCGAAGGGGATAGGAATACCATAGGAAGACCAACAGAATCAACTAACCTGGACCTTTGGAGTTCTTAGAGTCTGAACCACTAAGCAAAGAACATACAGGGGCTGCACCTAGACCTCTCCACTCATATATAGCAGATGAGCAGCTTGACTTTCATATTGGTCCTGAACAACTAGAATGGGGGATAACCCCAAACCTGTTACCTGTATGTGGAGTATGATCTTCTAGTTGGGCTGCCTTGTCAGGCCTCAGTGGGAGAGGAAGCACGTAGCCTCACAGAGAATTGAAGTGCCAGGGTGGCAAGGAAACCCAGGAGGACCCAACCAACTCACAAGAGAAGGGTAGGGGAATGGGGGAAGGATTGTGGGAGGAGGTGACTGGTGGCAGGCAGTGAGTGGGATGTAAATTGAATACGTAAAAAAAAAAAAAATTAAATTAAATTAAAAAGAAAATAGGGGAGACAGAATGGAAGGTACATATGACCTCGTGGGAAAATTGGGAAGAACTGAGCGGCTCTAATTAGGAGAGTGGAAAAATATAAATATGGATTTAAACAGGAACTTTCGAGCTCTTCCTCCAACTCCCTACCTGCCAGAAGGTCCTCTAGGCAAAGCCAGCAGTGGTCACCATGATACCTAAACCACACAAAGACTCACCAAAGAAAGAGTATTCCAGACCAATTTTCCTTATGAACATTGATGCAAAAATACTCAATAAAATACTCACAAGCCAAATCCAAGAACGAGGCTTTGTCTCAGGTATGTAGGAGTGGTTCAATATATGAAATCCCATCAAGTTAATCCACCATATAAACAAACTGAGACAACCAAATTTCATGACAATCTCCTTAGATACTGAAAAAAAACTCTGAAAAAAATCCAACACCCCTTCATGTTAAAAGCCTTATAGAGATCAGGGATACAAAGTACATAACTAAACACAATAAAAGTAACATCCAGCAGGCCAACAGCCGACACAAATTAGATGGAGAGAACCTTAAAGCAATTCCACTAAAATCATGGACAAGACAAGGCTTCCCATCTCCCAATATCTCTTCAATATAGTACTTGAAGTTCTAGCCAGAACAATAAAGCAACAAGAAGGGGATACAATTTGGAAAAGAAAAAGTGAAAGTATAGATATTCACAGATGGAATGATAGTATGTGCAAGTGACCCCAAAAACTCTACCAGAGACCTCCTACAGCACATAAAAACCTTCAGTCAAACTACTGGATACAAAATCAGCTCAAAAAAAAAAAAATCAGTGGCCCTCAGTTATATGAACAAAAACAGGCTAACAAAGAAATTATGGAAACAATCCCCTTCACACTATCCACAATTTTATAAAACATCTTGGTATAACTTTAAACAAGCAAGTGAAAGACCTCTAAGACAAGAACTTCAACTCTCTGAAAAAGGAATGTGAATAAGATATCAAAAGATGGAATGATTTCTCATGTCATGGGTAAGTAAGATTAACATACTAAAAATGGCCATCTTATCAAAAGCAATCTCCAGATTCAATGCACTTCCCACCAAAACTACAACACAATTCTTAACAGACCTCGGAAGAACAATTTTCAACTTCACATGGAAAAAACAAAACAAGACAGGATAGCTAAAACAATCCTGTACAATAAAATGACCATCCCTGATTTCAAGTTGTACCACCAAATAGTAAAACAAACAAACGAACAAACAAAACAACAACAACAACAAATGCATGATATTGGTACAGAAACAGGTTGATGAATGGAATTGAATAGAAGATCCTGAAATAAATCCACACACCTATGGACATTTCACTTTTGACTTGCCAAAAATATACAATGGAAAAAAGAAAGCATTTTTAACAAATAGTAGTTGACTAACTGGATGTCTGCATGTAGAAGAATGCAAATAGATCCATATTTATCAACCTGCAAAAACTCAAGTCCACATGGATCAAAGGCCTCAAAGTAAAACCAGATACACTAAATCTAATACAAGAGAAAGTATAGAGTAGCCTTGAACACACTGGTACAGGAGACAGCCTCCTGAACATAACACCAAATAGCTCAGGCACTAAGACCAATACTTAATAAATGGAACCTCATGGAACTGAAAAGCTTCTGCAAGGCAAAGGTCACTGACAATAGGAAAAAACATTGGCAGCCTACAGAATGGGAAAGGATCTTCATCAGCCCTACATTCAATGGGGGATGGGAGCGATACCCAAAATATATACAGAACTCAAAAAAAGGTAGACGCCAACAATCCAAAAACCCAATTTAAAAATGGGGCTAAAGAGCTAAGGAGAGAATTCCTGAACAGAGGAATCTCTAATGGCCAAGAAATACACTTAAAAGGTCCAACATTCTTAGCCTTCAGGAATATGCAAATCAAAGTGACTGAGATTCTACCTTACACCCAGCAGAATGGCTTACATCAAAAACTCAAGCCACAGCACATGCTGTCAAGGATGTGAATCAAGGAGAACACTCCTCCTTGCTGGTGGGAGTGTCAAGTTGCACAACCACTTTAGAAATCAATTCGGCAGTTTCTCAATAATTGGGTATAGTTCTACATCAAGACCCAGCTATACCACAGGCATATACCCAAAAGATGTCCCACCATACTACAAGGCAGGTTGCTCAACTACATTCGGAGAATCTTCATTCATAATATCCAGAATCTGGAAACGATACAGATATCCCTCGATGAGCAAATGGATAAAGAAAACGTGGTCCTTTTATACAGTGGAATACTGCTTGCCTATTGAAAATAAGGCTAATAAGAATTTTTCAGGCAAATGGATGGAACTAGAAAACATCATACTGCAGGCTTAGAAATGTCAAGACTTACTTTAATTAGAGTTGAATGCTTCACCTTTCCCTCTAGTCCAGGTACCAGAGGTAAGGGAAAAGAAAGGTTAATTATTTGGATTGTGCAAACACAGGTTCATACCAATTGCAGGATTATTCTGTGGCTATATACCCATGTATTGTGATGACTCAGGTCACAGCGGTGTCCATTAGAAATTCCTACTCAACCCGAGGCATCCATAAATGTAACAATTCATTCCAAAGGAATAGAAACTAACATGCCACACAACAGTCGCCCTCACAAGACTCTGTTCCTGGACACTAGGAAATTTAGGTAGTTCTGTAAGTCCTGAGAATCTGACTACAGCCATGTGATCACCGGTCAGCTACTCAGAGTATGCTCTCCAGCAAAGTTGAGTGAGCTCCCTTCAGCATCCTAGGCACAGGCAGCAAGCAGATCCAGCCTACCCTTACAATACTGTTGTTTCCAGCATTCTGCACGGTCAATACTGCTCCCAGGGGCAGTGGCCCATCCTAGGTCAGCACAGCATCTCCAGGTCAGCAGCTTGGGGGGGGGGGGGGGGGGGGGGGGGGGGGGGGGGGGGGGGGGGGG
>CM052716.1:5884676-5907928 GCA_028551405.1 Uromys caudimaculatus
TTCTATCATCATCATGAGAAATGATTTTAAATCTGAGTCTTGCTTTTCTGGCTTATTGGGGACTCCAGGGCCTGCTGTGGTGGGAGAGCTGGGTTCTGATGATGCCAAGTGGCCTTGGTTTCTGTTCCTTAGGTTCTTGCCCTTGCCTTTTGCCATCTTGTTAACTCTGATGTTAGCTGATCTTACTTTCTGGCTATGGCTTTTCTCACCAGCAGGCATCTGTATCAATACTCCTTGAAGACCAGCTCTCTCTGAGAGGTGTTTTTTCCACCCTCCTGGGTGAGTAACTTTTTCCTGGAGCTCCTTGACTATGGAATCCTGGTGGCCCAGGCAGATGTCTCCTGCCGCAGCCACCGCTGTTGGGATCCAGGGGGTTTCTATGCCCGCCTACCGCAGTCCCTGTGTCTCGCAGGTTCAGGGCAGTTCCTGGTGAGCTGTGGAGCTTGTCTTGGACCCACTCCCGGCTTTTCCAAGCTTCTGGGAGGGTATCTTTCTCCCGGCGCTAATTGGCTATGGAGCCCTGTGGCCCAAGCTGAGGTCCCCGGCTGCTGATGGAGGCCGGAAGTTCCTGTCCCTCAGTCTCTGTGGCCCGCGGAAACCTGGCGGAATCGGTGAGCACTGGGGCTCATTTTGCCCCCACTCGGGGCTTTTCCACGCTCCTGGGAGAGTAACTTTCTCCAGGCGGGCGCTGCTTGACTATGGAACCCTGGTGGCCCAGGCAGACGTCTCCTGCCTCAGCCGCCGCTGTTGGGATCCAGGGGGTTTCTATGCCCGCCTACCTCAGTCCCTGTGTCTTGCAGGTTCGGGGCGGTTCCTGGTGAGCTGTGGAGCTTGTCTTGGGCCCACTCCCAGCTTTTCCAAGCTCCTGGGAGGGTATCCCTCTCCAGGCGCTAATCAGCTATGGGGCCCTGTGGCCCAAGCTGAGGTCCCCCTTTTTTCATATGAAGTTGAGAATGGTTCCTTCAAGATCTGTAAAGAATTGTGTTGGAATTTTGGTGTTAAGTGCATTGAATCTGTAGGTTGTTTTTGATAAGATGGCCATTTTTTACTATGTTAATCCTACTTATCCATGAATATGGAAGATCTTTTCATCTTTTGATATCTTCTTCAAATTCTTTCTTTAGACATGTGAAGTTCTTGTCATACAGGTCTTTCACTTGCTTGGTTACAGTTATACCAAGATATTTTGTATATCTTATATATTATCTATATATTTTGATATGTGGATATCATTAAGGTGGTTGTTTCACTGGGAAACATTCCCAATTTCCCATTTCTTCCTCAGTCCAATTATTGTTTGTATAAAAGAGGCCTAGTGGTTTTTTTTTTTTAATTGATTTCGACTCTAGCCAGTTTCTATCAGCTGTTGGAATTCTCTGGTAGAGTTTTTGTGGTCACTTATGAATAGTACCATACTATCTGCAAATAGCCACACTTTGACTTTTTTTTTTCCAAATTATATACCTTTGATCTCCGTTAGTTGTCTTATTGCTCTTGCTAGAACTTCAAGTACTATCTTGAAGAGATATGTAGCGAATGGACAGCCTTGTCTTGTCCATGATTTTAGAGGAACAAATGTAATTTAAATCCTGTCAATGGCAAGTAATTTTAAAAAGAATACAAAGAGAAATAATAGAAACTAACTCACAGAAAAGGATTCAAATGCTCAACAAATTTCACATCAGGTTCATTAAGAAGATAAAAAAGATTGAGGGACATTTGATCCAGCTAACCAACAGAAACAGGACCCAAATTATCAGATTCAGAAATGAACATGGAGATATTACAACAGATACCAAAAATTTCAGACAATCATAAGAAAATATTTTGAAAACCTGTCCGGTTTAATTGGAAAATCTAAAAGACATCACTCCTATCTCCTTCTTGTAGACAACATAAAGATGGATTCGTTTCTTGTTCCATTCTCCCGGCATGTGTCTTTTGAATGGAGGACTGTGGGCATCATTTGTTCTGGTATGTGAGTGTTAATTGTTAGTATGTTTCTTATGTTCAGTGTTGTTTCTGTTCTTAGTATCCCATTGTGGTTTTGTAATTTTGGCTCCCGACTCCTTTCCACAAAGTCTTAGCTATGCTGATCTCTCTCTTCAGCCTACAATGGTTCTTTTTGTATTTTTTTTTTTAATGTTTGTTTTGTAAAATACAATTTTTAAAATACTCTTGATTTTGTATATGGTTTTTCAACTACTGCAGATAGTTATGTGGTGTGCAGTATCTTAAGTTGGATGTCATTATCTTTTAGGAGTTGGAATGCATTACTCCAGGTTCTTCTGGCTTTCAAAGTTCCATATGGGAATTGACTCTAATAAATGTGTTCTTTCACTTGCAGATTTCAGTATACTGTGAAGTTTTAATTTTCTGATCTTGTCCAATTAGTGTTATGTGCTTTTTAAATATTATCATGGGTGTATCTTTCCTTAGTTTAGGGAAGTTTTATTTTATGACCTTTTTGAAGATGATATTTATGCCATTGGCTGGGCATTTTTCTCACTCATCTATGCCAGTAATTTGAAGGTTTGGTCTTTTCATAGAGTCTAACATGTCTTGTATATTTCCTTCCTATAGATATATTTTCTTCATTTATTTCATAGACGTAGCTTGTTTTATCTCAATCATATACTTTACTCATAAGTCCTTAGATACTATCTTCTGATTTATTCTAGTGTAAGTTTTTCTTTTAGGTTTTATTTTTGGATAATTGGGCTAGATGTTTTTATCCTTGCTGCTAGAGTCATGTTCAGTGTTTCTCTTTATTGAATTTCAGGTTCAAATCCTGGATGGTTTTGTCATTTCCATCATTCTGCCATTTTTGGTTTCTTGAGCATCACAGAAGCATTTGTTCTCTTTAATGGCACTGAAATGCTTCTACATGACTTTTTGAAATGTCTGTAGTCTTTGATGACGTTTATGACTGTACTTCTAAAGTCTATATCCTAGTGCTCATCTAAGCAATGTATAATGGCAAATATTTCTATCATGTAGGGTATTGAGGAGAAATGCCAGCATGATCTTTTATATTTTTTTTTCTGTAAGAACTGGTCATAAGGTTTTTAGGACTAATGCAGGCATGTCCTAGCAGTCAGCCCATCTGCAGCAAAATTAAATGTTGTTTTGTTAGGTTTGCATGTCTGACTTCATAACAGCTTCCTTTATTCTTTTCAGCTATAAAATATCTCTGTATTCTTTTAACACAAACACATTGTTTTTCTTTATATTCCCCTTCTCTGTGATTTTGAAGTCATCTTAATGTGGCTGGATATGAACTTCTTTGATTTGAATGAACTTTAATTAAATCTTAAAAGTAAAATAATCAGAGAATTGTGGTACACATGGTTAATTTGGGATAGTATTCAATGGTGTTAAAGGATGCAGTATGGTCATTTTTGAAAATATGGATGATGTTAGATTTGTTAGCCCAGTCCAAAGAGAAGAAAGGCAGGAAAGAGGCTGGAACAACAGATGAGACTGTTTTTTAGTACACACAGAGAGGAGCATCAACTCTCCTGGAAGTATGGGATAGGGGTTGTGTGAGGAAAGAAACCTGGCTTGTACTTTTTAGAGCAACAGATGAGGGGCTTGGAAATGAGAAAGTTGACGTTGCTCTAGGAGCCCCATGCAGGTCTGTAGTCTCTCCTTCCTGGTGTTGTCTGCTTAGGCAAGACAGATTATCTTGGGAGACAGGAGGTGACCAAAAACATCACTCCCTGAGTTGTAGCAGACAAGTAGGGTTAAGGAAGGTCAGATGTATTCACATAGGAATCCTGTTTTTTAAAGCAAGACTCTATCAGATGGGACAGGACATCATTCAGGCATAAAAAGACAAGTGCGACTTGTGTGCCCAAGCTTCTTGTGCTATAAAACTGACTTACCTATATCAGGGACATTTCTGGCTGAGATCACTAGAACTGCTGTACTCTGCTTGGTGGTAAAGCAGAACAGCTCTGAGATTAAGGTGAGTTTGGCAACTTACCCCTCTTTCAAGAAACAAATGTCTGAAGGGTTAACCTCTATCTACATTGGAAAACAGTTTGACCATGGAACGTCTTCAGGAGTGAAAGGTGGACTTTGTGTCTCATTCCCAAGCCCCTCGTTCTACTCCTATAAATGGTTGCAGTCTTCTTTCCACTTTGTTTTTATATTCCTCAATTTCCCATGAGAGTGAATCTGTCTTTCAATGTTTGAGACAATAAATGCACAACTGTATGTCGAGGGTCAGACTCCTGTCTCTTCTGTCTTCTGGATCTTTATGTTGCCTCAGAAATCTAACAAAGTCAGTCAGATGTTTAATCTAAAGGATTGTAAATCAAGTGAGAGATGGAATTTTTATGCCATTGGCCAGTAATGTCAGGAAGAAGAAATCTGGAGGAATATTGATCAATGGATATTCTTCTTCTTCTTCTCCTAGATAAGATGAAGAAATGCTTGGGTACTGGTGCTGTTCTGAATCCAAGGGATTTAAGATCTCAAATGACAAAGTATAGAATGGGTGGATCAGTGACAGAAAATAAAGAAAAAGGCTTAAAGAAGACAAAAGCAGTAGCTGGGAACAGAATGTCTTCTTTAAACAGTTGACACAAAGGCAAACAAGTTTATTTTAAAAAGTACAGCATGCAATATTGTATTGGTAGATGAAAAACGGCCAAGTTCACAAGAGACCTAAATCACACAATGTTGGCAATCAGAGCATAGGATAACAGAAACAGCTGTCTTAGGGCAGACAACCCCAGTTGCCAGAGAAGTATTGGATGCCCCTGTAACTGCAACAATGACTCCTTCATGGCACTGTATCCTCTGTCAGATTTGCCTAGCCAAGTCCACTACTAGATGAAGACAGAACTAAAGTTCACATTGTCCTTTCATGGGGCCTCTGATACAGTGTCAGTTTGGTATAAGCCCCAACAGTGACCGAACTTTCTGCTAAATTTTCTAATTATACTGTTGTTAATATAATTTTATTCCATTTGTGTATACATTCATTTATTCTTCTACCCATTGGCTGCTCAAACTCCTGACCCATAGTTCTGTATCATTTGCATCTCTATGTACATGCTCAAGAAGCCAGCTCTTAGCAAATACATCTTACAATATATGTGGATCTTCATTGTATTTGTCATTTGTGATTGTGCATATTTGGGTTGAGAAGTCCCTTTACCCTCACCATGGCTCTCTACTGTGAAAAATGTACATAATGTTGCTATATTATAATACAATGATAGGATACTAAAGCTCCAACATTTTATTATTATTTTTTTATTGTGGTGGCTAAAGTATTGTGTACTTGAAACAAACTAGTTGTGTGAGTATAGGAAATGTCAATTTTGAAAATACTCTGTAAGATCAGGCTGTGTGCCAGCCTTTAGAGCATTGACAGATAGACCATGGCACAGTCTGATATGCAAGGTGCTAACTCTGAGATGGTAGCCCTGGATTCTATAAAGAAGCAGGCTGAGCAAGCCATTTATAGGAAGCCTATGAGCAGAACTCCTCAATTATCTCTAAATCATTCCTGCCTCCAAGTTCCTGACCTGTTTAAATCCCTGTCCTGACCTCCTTTAATAACAAGCTGTGCTGTGGAAGTATAAGTTTAATAAACTGTTTCCTCACCAAACTGATTTTTGATCATGGAGTTTCATGGCAGGAATAGAAGCTGTAACTAAGGCATATATGGTTTGCTTTTTGTTACCATTCATGTCTAAGAGATTATCCGATCCTCTCTAAATGGAGTTATAGACAGTTGGGAGCAGTCATGTGGCATCTAGGAATCAAACCCCATGTTCTTTGGAAGAATAGCCAGTGCTCTTAATTACTGAGCCATCTGTCTCACCCCAACACACTGTTTTTAGATGCCTTCATTCTCCATTTTGGAATTCTTAAAAACGTTATACCATAGGAGTTTCTAGGACCTTCTGTGATCCACTTCACTTAGTGATGAGTCCTGTGTTGCAAACAGTACCACAAGAGTACAAGAGTATTTTAGGATTCTTCCTTACTTATATCAGAAGTGCTTCCGGCTCTCCTCTCAGTTAAGGTCAGCTTTAGATTTATATACAGAAGCACATGATGCCTCTTTGTATTTGTTATTATTGATGGTTATAATTAGCACAATGTGTAAGTTAATTGTGGTTATGTCTTCTCAGTATAGTTTCCGAATGAATGAGACTCAAAATATGACTCACTTATTTGGTTTTTGCTCAACTACTGGGGGATTACTCCTGATATATTTTTTCTAAGGCTGGACTAGCTACCTCCCCATCCATGTTCCCCAAATTCTTGCTGTTTGAGTTTTTCCCAAATTATTTCTGCTCCATCTGTCTGTCTGGGGCCAGGGTGGGACATTTCACTTGGGCATTGCTGCTGATCTATCATGACTGTTGGAGACCTGTCCTCACATCTCTCCTTCCAATCCCTATTTCTCCTTCTCCTCATTATGAACCTTACTTGTGACCCCCAGTCCAGTCATGGAAGCCCTGCCTACATCTATCGTCCCCCATAATTAGCTGTTGCTAGTTTTATTTAACCAATATTTTAAATTGGAGAGCCAGTTTTACACAAAAATTGCTGGTGATACCATGCTAATTCATTTGTCTTGGGGCAGCCAGATATTGGGGTACAGAATTTAGCGTTTGAATACATGGAAGCATCACACTAACCCCAAACAATAATGTCTGATATTTACTCTTTTTATTTTATTCTTCAGGACATGCTGTCATTCTGGGATGTGGTAATATATTTCTCTGCAGAGGAGTGGGAATACCTGAGTCCTGCTCAGTGGAATTTGTACAGGGACGTGATGTTGGAGAATTACAACAACCTTGTGTTTCTGGGTGAGGATAACTTCCATGATGAAGTTTTAATTAATTGTAAGCCTAAATGGTGCTCCCTTTGTACAGTATCTCATGGGAACATCTACATCCATCAATGAGGTCCATAGGGCTACTTTGAAGGAAAATTTAAATTATTCATATAGCTTTGAACTATTTCTTCTTGTGTTCATACCACACTCTTAAATGTGTCATTTGTCTTAGAATATAAGTTGTACACCTTAAAGAGAATGTCACACACTTCCCTTGGAAAAGTTCTCCTTGTAACCTGTAACCGAGAGGTATGAAGCTCAGGACCAACAAATCCCAAGTTCCTCCTAAGCATGCTGATGTGCCCATCAGAAAACACATAGGAACCAGCCTTCTGTACTCCTTTATTGTATTTTCTCATTCCTTATACACACAATGCTGGAGGGTCATTTTATTTCCCACCTGACCACAGTAACAATGCTATTCTATTTTCCCACAAACAGGTCTTGCTTCCTTTAAGCCATATCTGGTCACATTTCTGGAGCAAATACAAGAGCCTTCAGATGTGAAGAGTCAAGCAGCCATCACTGTGCACCCAGGTGTGTCAGGAGGAGTGTGTCAGAACAGAGTGGGAAACTATAAGAGCTAACTTAAATCCATTCAGACACAATGTTCTGGTACAAATCATCTATTTTTAAATTATATATATATATATATATATATATATAAATATATATATATATATATATATATACATATATATTTACTGATTCACCTTACATCCCACTCACTGTCCCCCTTATGGTCATCCCCTTCAACAATCCTTCCCCCATCTGCCATACCCTTTACTTCTGAGCAGATAGGCGCTGCCTGGGTATTCCCCCACCCTGCTACTTCAAGACTTTTCAAGGTTAGGCACTTCCTCCTCTACTAAGATCAGACAAGGCAGCCCAGCTTGTAGAATATATCACACATACAGGCAACAGCTTTTGGAATATCCCCTTTTCCAGTTGTTCAGGACCCACCCAAAGATCAAGCTGCACATCTGCTACATATGAGCAGGGAGGCCTAGGTCCAGCCCATATTCTTTGATTGGTGGTTCAGATTCAGAGCCCCAAGGATGCAGATTAATTGACTATATTGGTCCTCCTGTGGAGTTTCTATCCCATTTGGGTCCTGCAATCTTTCCTCCTCTTCTGTAGGAGTCCCCAAGCTCCATCCACTGTTTAGCTCTGGGTGTCTGTATCTGTCTGTGCCAGCTGCTGGGTGGAGCCTTTCAGAAGACAACATGCTCATTCACTTTAAAGAATCGATTTTTCTTTTTTTTTCTTCTGTCAAAGGAGAACATAACCTAACATTAGAATGCTTTGAGTCTCATTATATTTGCTTTCTTCTACCATGAGATTAACCTGTGTTTTACATGACAGCCAAAGCTTTGTCATTTCTATGTAATCTTTAACTTGGGTATTTATTTTTTTAAAAAATATATGTACATGTGTTTTAAAATTGATGACTTTTCTAATCCTCTAAGGTAATCTGGCTAGCTCCCAGGCAAAGTCCCCATGATACTTGCATTTTAGTACTGGTCTGGCTTTCTGTGCTTCAGGGGACTTTCCATGATGACTGTCTGGACCCCTTCCTTATAGTGAACCCCCTTCTGTTCTTCCCTGGGGTAGCAGAAGTCCAGCATATTCTCTCTTTAGTCCAGCCATTGGCTGATCAGCTTTTATTGACCAGTTAGAACATAAATGGGGAACAATGGTAATACAAACTTAAGATGGGTGATTCTAAGAATGAGAACTACAATGACATGTCTGAATGGCACAAACATATGGTGGCAGAGAAATCAAGCATTTGAATAATATATGAATAATCTTTACAAAATGCACAAAACCATTATGCCTAAAGATGTGCATAAAACTTTTTTCCTTGAATCTTTATTTTATGTTATTAACAAAAGTCTTCAGTCACCTTTTAAAACTTCCAAAACCAAACTCTATATTTAGACTATAGTTATAATATTATACACATATAATATGTAATATATAAATACTATTAATTCGGGTGTTTTCCAAATTAGACTAATTTGTAATTTGTTTTTAACTAGCCATGAAATTTCTATATTTGTTTAAGGGGCTGATTTTGCATATTCATAATCAAGTTATGGGTTTTCTTAGTTAATATTACACTTTTGTACATGTTTGATTTTCTTTAATATTCTATTCCTTCCTTCTTCTATGTTGTCAAAGTCTTCTTACTTCACAGAGGCTATATAATTTTCACTTATTCTGTGTTTTAAATTATACTTCACTGAATACAGGTACAAAAAATTGAATGTAGCTTATCATTTGTACAAATAAATGCAAGTATGAGTAAATGTTGGTTTTTAAAAAACAATTGGTGTAAATATACAGATTTTTGTTCTATTTTCATTCATTTCTCAACTCTTACTCACCAGGGGGAAAAAGCTATACGTGCAAAGAATGTGGCAAAGTCTTTGAGGCAAAAAAAGTATTTCAAAATCATCAGATAATTCATTTGGGAGTGAAGCCCTACAAGTGTGAAGAGTGTGGCAAGTCCTTCTGTTTTTCATCATTACTTTCTGAACACAAAAGAATTCATACAGGAGAAAAACCCTACAAGTGTGAAATATGTAACAAGGCCTTCCATGTTCCATCAAAACTTTTTCAACACAAGATAATTCACACAGGAGAAAAACCCTACAAATGTGAAATATGTGGCAAGGCCTTTTGCATTCCGTTATTACTTTCTAAACACAAGATAATTCACATGGGAAAGAATCCCTACAAGTGTGAAATATGTGGCAAGGCCTTCGAATATCCATCAAGACTTTCAAAACATAAGAAAATTCATACAGGAGAGAAACCATACAAGTGTAAAGTATGTGGAAAGGCCTTCCGCTCTCCATCATCACTTTGTGAACACAAGAGAACTCATACAGGAGAGAAACCCTACAAGTGTGAAGTATGTGGCAAGGCCTTCCATTATCCATCATTACTTTCAAAACACAAGATAATACATACAGAGGAAAAACCCTACAAGTGTGAAGTATGTGACAAGGCCTTCCATTATCTATCAAGACTTTCCAATCATAAGACAATTCATACAGGAGAGAAACCATACAAGTGTGAAGTATGTGGCAAGGCCTTCCATGTTCCATCATCACTTTCTGAACACAAGAGAACTCATACAGGAAAGAAACCCTACAAATGTGAAGTATGTGGCAAGGACTTTCGTTGTCCATCATTATTTTCTAACCATAAGAGAATACATACAGGAGAAAAACCCTACAGCTGTGAAGTATGTGGCAAGGCCTTCCATACTACAACTTTATGTTCTATACACAAGAGAATTCACACAGGAGAGAAACCTTACAAGTGTGAAGTATGTGACAAGGCCTTCCATTATTCATCAAGACTTTCAAACCATAAGAAAATTCATACAGGAGAGAAACCTTACAAGTGTGAAGTATGTGGCAAGGCCTTCCATTATCCATCCATACTTTCTAAACACAAAATAATTCATACAGAAGAGAATCCCTACAAGTGTGAAGTATGTGGCAAAGCCTTCGATTATCCATCAAGACTTTCCAACCATAAGAAAGTTCATACAGAAGAGAAATCATACCAGTGTGAAGTATGTGGCAAGGCCTTCCATTATCCATCATTACTTTCTAAACACAAGATAATTCATATAGGGGAAAAACCCTACAAATGTGAACTATGTGGCAAGGCCTTCCATTACCCATCAAGACTTTCCAACCATAAGAAAATTCATACAGGAGAGAAACCATACAAGTGTGAAATATGTGGAAATGTCTTCCGTTTTCCATCATCACTTTCTGAACATAAGAGAATTCACACTGGAGAGAAACCATACAAGTGTGAAGTATGTGGCAAGGCCTTTCATTATCCATCATTACTTTCTAAACACAAAATAATTCATACAGGAGAGAATCCCTACAAATGTGAAGTATGTGGCAAGGTTTTCAATTATCCATCAAGACTTTACAAACATAAGAAAATCCATACACGAGAGAAACCCTACAAATATGAAGTATGTGGCCTAGCCTTCTATTGTCCATAATTACTTTCTGAAAAGAAGAGAATCCATACATGTGAGAAACCCTAAACTTGTGATGTATCAGTCAAGTCCTTTACAACTTTCCAGATTCTTTCTCCTCATTTGATAACTCATTCTGGAGAGAAAGCATACAAAAGTGAGGAGTGTGGGAAAGCCTCCTTTACAAAGTCATACCTATATCTACACACATCAACTCACAATGTAGAGAATATTTACAAATGAAAAAGAATATGTCAAAATGCTTAACAAATTTAGGGATCCTCAAAGAATTCAATCTGGAAAGAAACCATACAAATGTAAAAAATGTGGCAAATACTATTGAAGTTCCATTGCATGATCTGAACACAGGATAATTCCTATTGGAGATAAACACTACGCATGTGAAGAATGTGGCAAACACTGTTATTACCAGCCTTCAGGTCTTAAGCAACATCAAAGAATTCATCTATGAGAGAAATCACACAAGTGTGAAAAATGTGCTAATGTCTTTGGACTTACCAAAAACTTGGGAAAAAAACTCATAATTCATACTAGACTGATATGTCACAAGTGTGGAAAATATTGAAAACCCTTTAATATGCTTTTTTATATTTCTTAACACAAGGTAGTTCAAACTGGCATGAAATAATGCAAATGTTAAAATGTTCATAAAATCTTAATACTTCTTCAGACCCTGAAAGTTATCAAAAGCTTCATGCTGAATAGAAGCCCTATAAGTTTGGGGAATATGGTAAAGACTTTGGAATCATTTATACAATCATGACAAAAGTGGAGCTGTCAAACTGTGTTTTTCCTTCTGGATTTGAGGCTGACCCTTCTTTGCTGTCTTTTGTTTCTTCTCTTTTAGAATTGAAACACTGGTTCTATAACAGTATGATGAAAAGTAGTCACCTGTTTTTATGTTGTAGGAGCTTATGGTTAAGGGATTGCCTTGAGTCTCACATGACACATGGGTTGTGGTCTTTCATAGTGCTATAATTGTTACATCCTTTGTGGACCTTTCAAGTTGTAGCCTCTTTTACTTATGAAGTGTGGGTAAAGTTGGGGAGAGGGAAGGAATATTATGATTTGAAGCTTTTTGGATAGAGCTAGCAGGTGATCTCACCTTGGCAATCTCTCTGTGCCAGAGCTCCAGAATCCCTTGGTGGATCTCTGCTGCCAGACCCATGCAACGACCACGCACCCCATGGTCAGCCATTACAACATCCATTACCCAGTAGAATCAAAACTCTAGAAGCTTATAATGAACCAATTAGATTTACGTATCAATAAAATCTCAATTTACAAGATGCCAATACTATAATTTAAGCACTAATTGATAATGATAAAAGCTTTATCCCAATTACTCTAACTTTATGATATCACAACTAATTGTGGCTGGTAAACGTCATGCTGGTTCACATCCGCCGCCATCTTCCTTCTCCCTCTCCCCTCAGATGCTCCTTGTCTCTGCAACTCTTAGCTCCGCCTCCCCTTTCCCTGTCCAATCACAAGCCTTCCACTGCCCTAATGTAATTGGACAAGGAAAATCCTACAACAAGAGAGCTGTGTGGTTCCTTGGCTCACAAGTCCCAGGATGCCTTTCCATCTGAGGAGGAATGCCAACACAGTCCCTGGCCACAGTGAGTATGGGTTCTGGCCTCCATAGCTGCTTAGATTTCTGCCAGAGATCAGCTCCAGCGACAAGGTACAGGTACTAAGACAGGGAAGGGCCACTGGCACAAATGAAGATACTGATCATCTGTTAACTTTCAAGTAAGTGGTCCCAATAGCTTGAGCCATCTTTAGTTATACAATCACAATCTTGCTGACCTGAGCAGTAACATCATTGGTTATTTGTTAAAAGAAATCATTACATCAGCTTTTTAAAAGCCCCATCATTACAAAAATCCCTCAATAGTTCCACTTCCTACTTCCTGCTGACCCAAAATAACTAGCCAGGCATGCTCTAGAGACATGAGCACATACTCAGGGAGTAGCAAATGTGGTTATACAGTTATGCAAGGTTAGAGACAGATAAAACATTTGAGGGTATATGTCCAGTCATCAAATAGCACCCCTCTGTCATAATACTTTTTAAATTGTAGAAAGACATTGTACTCAGCAAACTTTCCAGATAAGCACCTAGCAATTCCTGATACCATCTTTTCAGGAACCATGTTTAAGTCCTGTAGCAGTGAATTGTTAATCTGCTTTGGGCCCAGGCAGGTCAATCGTGTTACACCTGCCCAAGAGCTCTTGATTTGAGAATGACACACACACACACACACACACACACACACACACACACACACACACACACCAGAAAAATTTTATATGCCTTAACTAGCTCAATGACTGTGGCTGGTCACTTCTAAACCTCCCCATGCCTAGCACATACTCCCCTCCAGTATTCCATGCTTAACACTTCTGGGCAGCCCACATATCTATCCACAGGGCTGCTTTCCTTTCCATCTACATTGCTGGATGAGTTCTCTCTTGCAGCTCTTAAATCTGAACCCTCTGCCTCTGAGTCATGGCAATATCATTCTCCTTACTTGCCTATGCAATCTACAACTCCTGCCTGTTTCACCATGCCCATTCACTTTTGGCAATTTTATTCCCAAAAAGAGCCTACTGGGGGTAGTGTTCCTTTAGAGTCTTAACTTGCAGATTCCCATGTGATTCTGTGTCCCGCGCGCTATTTGGTCTCGCCAGCAAGAACCCACGTGGACACACGGATCCTTCTGCAGCAAAGCGTTTATTGCATCATGAAGAGGAAGACCCCGGGCCCCAGAATGGCGCTGCTATATAGCCCTGAGGCAGCGTGTCCTCCACTGATTGGCGCGCCCCGGGAGTGGGCGGTGATTAGTCATGTACACCCATAATGCGCAAGCACTTTGGGCGAGTCACCCCGCGCTATCCATAAGTTTCCTAGAACGACAGCGGAACTCAGCGCCATCTTGTAATGGCGAATACTCTAACCGCTCTCTACAATTCTGGGAGCTGAATCAGACAAAGTATTAGAACCAATTCCCATCACACAGCTTCGTCAATATAGGTCTCTGTTGATCAGACATAGCTTCCTCAGAACAGTTATACAAGCAGAGTCCACTACTCTCCACAACTGCCATAGGCTTACTCAGTGTGACTATAGCTGTTTCTCAAGAGATACAATTTTGTGTCCCAAAATACCCAGGATTAATGGTCATATCTGGAGAATCTATACAAGCAGAGGGAAGAGAGGATGATTTCTCAACACTTTTGAGAAAAACAGAGTCATACACAAGGGTTTTAGCATGAATGATCCTGACCTTGCCTGTGACCAACAAACTAAAATTAAATATAGCTATGAGTATAGACAGCATGGAAAAAGTAAAGAGAGATTTGCAGTACATGAAATCTAGGTAATAAACATAGAGGCCACCAAATTCCCTACAAGTCCCCACCAAGTGGAAAGGGGTTCCCATGGACTTTGCCATAGCAGAGTCCCAACACTGAAGCATTCATACCATACACTGTTCCATGCAGATGCTGCATCTCCACTGCTAGATTTCCTGAGGTTTCAGAAAGATAAAGAAGTGCAGACTGGATACACCACTCCTGCCAGTTCTGCAGCTCTTACTCAGGAGGCTCTTGGAACTGCCACAGGTGGACATACTCTGCCTCCCTTACCACAGGATATGAGCACAAGAAAGCAGCACTAGTCCAGTCTACTCACCTTGCACTGGGGTTCCTTTAAGGCAACTTCACACTTAGTCAACATCCAACAAATCTGTTTTAGCTCCCAAGTATAAATAAGTAAGAAAAATAATTGGGTACTGGCTATTTTCTTTCTCAACAATAGCTGCTGTTGGGGTAGCAGGATGGATAATGAGTTTCAAAAGAGTGTCAAGTGAAGTGGGAACTTAAAGGTTCTTTGGAAAGACAGTTGTGTCAGATGGGGTTTTGCTGAGGCAAACATGTGAGGGGTGTTTTCCTGAAACAGACACAGGTGAAAGGACGTTTTGCTAAAGGAAACATGTGAAAGAACATTTCACTGAAGCAGACACAGGTGAAAAGCTGGGGAAGACCTGTGAAGGAACATTTCCCTGAGGCAGACGTGGGAGAAATGATGCTCTGCTAAAGCAAGCACATGAAAGGACACGTGATGACGGACTCTTTGCTAATGACACACTTGTATTGGTTCGCCTTACATTGCATTGTTGAGCTCCATTCGCCAGGACTCCCCAGAGAGAAATGCACACTAAAACTTCTGGTGCTGTGTTGCAGTTTCTTGTGGATTCTACAGACTCAGATTGATTAGCAGAGTGATATCAGCTGAAACGGAGTCACGTGCTGAGGCAAGACATGTGCTGTGGCAAGACCCTTGCAGGACTCGAGATATTTGGAGGGAGTGTAAATAGGACTGGCCAGTGAAGGAGGCTGGGCCTGGCTTGCTGGTACAGCTAGCTGTGGAACTTTTGTTGGTCTCGAGTCTTCAATGATCTTCGCTTCACTGCATCCACTAAGTATGGAGCTGGACAAATATTTTGTAATTTTGTGAGAATTTTGGTGCCATCTCAAACAGGACATTCTCAGAGCAGGAGAACCAAAGAGGCATCAACAACCACTGGGAGTTAAAAGAAATTAATAAATATTAAAATGATTTTCATTCCCATATTAGTGTATTAATTACTTCCATATTTTAAAGCAAAACTGAGTCAGCATAATTTTCTTCAGGCTATAATATTAAAATTACAACATACAGAACAGAACAGACTTGTAAGCCTAATATTTCTGTCACAGGCTTGATTTACATTCACATATCTCCTGTTGTGGATCTGGGGGTAAACACCAGCCTGACTCCCCATGGCTGTCCTTCAGACCCTGCATCTTTCTCCCATACTCTACTGTGGGTTTCCAGAAACAAATCCAGGAACAGTAGGAATCACCCTACCTGGGTTCCGGGAATTCCTTCGCACAGACTTCTGGGAGATGTAGTCTCTATACTATGACATCACAGAGAACCATCTAGGCAATCCCCATCAGGCTTTTTTTTTTTTTTTTTTTTGGTTTACACATGAGTCTTTCTCAAAATCTGGCAGAAAAACTGCCCTGCTGTACATCCCTGTTGTGTCTCTAACACAGAGGTTGGTCCAGGAAGCAGCACAGGTCTATGTGGGGTATGGGGTGGGGATGGGGATGTGCCTTGAAGGAAGCAGAACAGTACAGTGTGGGAGGGCCAACGAAGCTACTTGGGAGTGCTGTGCAGAACTGCCTAGGACATGCGGTTGCAGGTCAGGGTTGGGGACAGGGCAATTGGGATTGTGCCTTGAGTAATGGGTGTCTGGGACAAGAGAGCTGCCTGGTAGTGCAGGAACAGATAATAGTGCAAGGTCCATGATTGTAAGCTAACAGTATCAGATGACTACCAGCACCTGACGTCATGCTAGAGCTCCCTGAACAGCTTTGCTGGGAAGCATGATTTACTAGCTGCCCCGTTCTTACATGGATGCTGTCAGATTCCTCAGTGTCTTTACAGGAAATGGGGTTTCTGGTTCCCCTGTACACTGCAGCTGGCCTATTGTAATGGCTGTGAGGTATGACTGTTTGCTTTCTTTGCCACTTAAAGAGTTAAGAGAGAAAATCTGAGGTGCAACAGGTTACAAGGGGAAATTCTTGAATACAGACTACAGAGCCCACAATGAATGTGTCAGCATGCTGTTTTGTTTTGTTTTTTTAGGTTTGTTTTTTGTTTGTTTGTTTTTGTTGTGTTTTGTTTTGTTTTGTTTTGAGACGTGATTTTTCTTGGCTCTCCTGGGACTTACTTTGTAGATCAGGCTGTTCTGGAACTCACAGAGATCCCCCTACCTCTGTCTCCCCAGTGCTTAGATTAAAGGCATGAACCCCCACACACAGAGTGTAAGCATGCCTTAATCTAGTCTTCAAATTTTTGAGCTAGTCCATGAGCAGAGCCCTACGAGCAGGCCAAAACCTCACATGGCTTTGTTTAAGGGTGCCAGGCTGTCTTTGTTAGTGTTTTACTGCTGTAAACAGACACCATAACAAAAGCAAGTCTTATAAAAGACAACACTTAATTAGGGCTTGTTTACAGGTTCAGAGGTTCAGACCATTATAATCAAGGTGGAGCACGGCAACATCTAGGCAGGCATGGTGCCGGCAGAGCTGAGAGTTCTACATCTTCATCATCTGAAGGCTACTAGTGGACAACTGAATTCTAGGCAGCTACACTGAGGGCCTTAAGACCACACCCACAGTGACACACCTACTCAAGCAAGGCCACACTTCCTAATAGTACTACTCCCTGGAACAAGCACATACAAACCATCACACTCCACTCTCTAGCCCCTATAGACTTGTTCAAACATATGAGTCTATGGGGACCCCACCTAAACATAGCATAATGCAAAATACATTAAGTCCTACTTCCAAAGTCTCCATAGTCTATAGCAGTCTCAACAATGTTAAAAGTCCAAAGTTCAAAGTCTCTTCTGAAATTCATCCAATCATTTAACTGTAATACCCAAAGCAAGACAGGAAACCAGCTGGGCAAACTCCAAATTCTGCATCTCCATGTCTGATGTCAAAACACTCTTCAGTTCTCCAACTCCTTTTTCATCTTTATTGACAGCAAAACTTCTTTCTCCTGGGCTGCTTCCACTCTCTGTTAGCAACTTTCCTCAGCAGATAGCACACAGCTTTGGCATCTCAAACGTCTTGGGGTCTCCAAGGCAACTTTAGTGTTACAGCTTCTATATCAATGTCTAGGATCCACACATGATCTTCTGGGTTCCTTAGAAGGGATGACATCACTTCTCTGGCTCTGCCCTCTGTAGCACTCTAAGCTTAGTTTGATCCACTTAGCTATTGCTGCTGTTCTTGGTGATCATCCCATGATACTTGCATCTCCAATACACTGGGATCTTCCACTGCAACTAAGCTTCACCAAAAGACTCTCTTCAGTTCTCTTCATGGTGCCAAGCCTCAAAGCCTTTGCATGACCCCTTCAGTCCTGGGCCATCAACTGCAACTGAGGCTGCACCTTCACCAATACCATTTCATGGCCTCTCACAGTGTCAAGCCTCAGCTGCTCTTTTTGACCCTTTCATGCCTCCAAAACCAGTAACACCTGGGTGACTCTTACACATTACCAAGTACAGTTCCCCTTGGTGTGTAGTTCTTTCTCTGTCCTCCCAGGCTTTCTTCATTCTATCCTAATGTTAGTCTGAGGGAAGGAGTTACTTATCTTTAAAACTCATGCATGAACCTTGCTGTATTAGACATGTCCTCTCTGGAAAACCCTGAGGGTAGTTGTGATGGATGATGGCTTTTCCTTATCTCCAGTCTACATAATTATGTTAGAGGTCATGAAAAACATTACAAGAAAACATTTGAAAGGGAGTGAAACACATAAGCAAGAAATAAACCTGAGGAACCCAGATTCTACTTACATTGTCATTTTCTGTTCAAACAAACAAACAAACAACAGTATCTGTCATAGCATCCTCTATAGTCAAATTATCAAATGCAACAATGTATCAGTGACATAATTTGATGTGAGATGTGTCTGGCCCCCCTGCCAATTCTCTGTAAATCTGCATCCCAAGGTTCTCTTCTTTCCAGAATCAATATAAAAATAAGTCAGATGGATCAGGGTACAAGTTTCTATTTTTTACTGAATACACTCCCTGTACTCATACTTTACGACTCAAAAAAATATATGGACTCCTTAAAATCCACAGATTCATCTAGATATCTAATGTACAGAGCAAAGCATGTGATATCTATTTTCAAACTTAAAATACAGTTACATCATTCATGTTTTCAAAGCATATTTTATATGTGTTCTCTCATATTTTTCATGGTGTATTCTACCTTCTCAGTCATAAAGTTACAAAACACATTTACCTGAAGCAAAAATTAATGATTGTTTCATACCACTGTGATGGGAAAAAAGCCTTGGGGCAAAGTTCTAGGAGATGCTGCTTCACGATGTGTGTAGTATGTATTTTAAGCACTAGATTGTGTAATCTGTAGATAAGTTCTTCTTGAATGGATGGTCACTATAGTTTATAACCTGATCAGGAATCCAGTACTTTCTTTGCATCTCACTTTGACTTCCCACTAATGTCCTGTCACTGTAGAGTTTTGTCTGATGTCTCTGAAAAGATGTCTCTGAGGGGCACTAACAGGAAATGCAAGAGTTCTTAACAATTCTCATCTGTCCATTCTGCTGCCCCAAGCTTGCCTCTGGGACCAGCCTTCAGTCAACTGGAGTAGAAACATCTACCTCCCAATTAATGCAAGAATGTGTAGCAATTTTCAATAAATGACGATTTGCACACCTCGTAGCAGACCTCATTTACATTTATTTTGCATAGAGAGTAAATTTTGTCAGTCTCATGTACCACTAAAATATTTGCCATTGATTGTACTGGATAAAATGTCTCCTAAATGATATCCTTCCCATTGCCCATCCCCCACAGCACCTCAGGAGATTGACCTCAAGACAGTAGACACATGTCCATGCAGAATAGAGGGAGCCAGTGTTGGACTACATAGGGAATGATCCTTGCAGTTAATTCTTCTTAGGGTGTCTTCTCCAGTTCCCTCAGAGAATAACATTTCCATCTTCACTGTGCTCTGGACTCTTGACATTCTCCACACTGATCTCTTTTATCTGTTCTTGTTGATCTTATAGGTATAAAACTGTAAATATTTGTTAGTTTTTTTCTTCCATTTACTTGTAAAATGGGAACATGCCCAAAGAGCTACAATGAAGCAGTTTAAGATATTTCAACTGCTTTTCTCTTGAGAAAATCCTTAGTGTTCAAAGCACCAATTTTCTTCAGTTTGCCTGGGACATAGAGTTCTGTTGACATCCTCATTGTTACTCAACTCTGCCCTTTATTTAAAGATATTTTTCCATGTGTCATTCTTTACACAGTATGTATTTCTGCTGTAACAAACATCTTGTGACAACAGTCTTGTAATGGTGAAAAGACCATTAGACCAAAGGCACTGCAGACACAAGACTCAGAGCATAACACCTGCATCTGATGTGAAGTTCTCCTGCCTTTGGGAACAAGGTTTCATAGTGCTGGAAGGGTTTTGCAAGCTCCTATGGGAGAAAAGCAATAAATAGTACTGCTTAGCTGTTACACCAGTGAACTACAGCAATGATCAGTGTGGCATGATATCCTAAATGTGCCACAGTGCCTCTCACATCTTGACATTAGCAGCAGCTGTCTAATTGGACCTAAATGTAGATCAAGAGGTTGAACATCACACCTGGAACCATAGGCAACCATTGATGGTTTGTTGAGAACACAGTAATGCCAATTTGCTAAACAATCATAATATTTCTGGAGAGGCAGTAGATAGATTATGAGAGCCAGGGGTCTAGGAGGTCTGCTGTGAGGTTGTGCATGGTAAAAAAGTGAAGGGAAACTGCATGCTTGATAACTCAACAACAAGACTGCCTGAGCAATGATAATGACACATGATACCCTGCAAGGGGAGTCTCCTAGCTAGACATTGGTGTATGGGCATTTAGAACTCCTGAGAGTGTGTGTGTATATATGTTTGTCACTAATAACTAAAGACAAATATGTCTTATATTTTAAATGTACTGTCAGGGGACACGAGAGGACTAGGAAAGATGTGAATGGGGATATGTAATTTAAGTTTACCAGTTTTTCAGAAAAAAATAGTATTGCGAATTTTGACAATATGGGTGAAACTGGAAATTATTTCAGGCATAGAGAGATCGATACTATATAGTTTCATTGATATGTTCAAGATACAAAATTATAACTTAAATAAGAAGGAGGTAAAATAGTTTTGATGATGGACCAGTGATGTCAGGAAGCCAAGGTTCTGGGACTTCCTGAGCAATGGATGCTCTGAAAGAGGGGGATAAAGAGAAGCTTGCAGTATTGGTGCCCTGAATGCTGGATATATGTAAGAATTATGTGGGGCATATTTTAGAATCTGAGAAGATAGTGTTTGAGATGAATAAAAAAATCATCTTGGTGGATTTTTCCTTTATGACTACAAAATATTCTTTCATGTTTGGCTTGTTTTGTTGTTTTGCTTGTTTGTTCGTTGATTAATTTAGGTTTAAATTCTATTTTTTTAGGTGTTAGAATAGCTATACCAGGTTATGTCTTAGGTCCATTTTGTTAGAAAATATCTTTCCCACATTTTACTCTGAGGCAATGGCTATCTGTGATGTTGAGGTATGTTTCTTGTAGGAAGCAGAAAGATGAAATATTTTCCACATCCATTCAACTAGTCTATGTCTTTTTATTTAGGGACTTGAGTGACTGTTCAGTACATTGATTAGTATGTGGTGAGATTTGTTATAGGATATTTGATTATTGTACATTGAAATCCTAATTGTCAGCAAAATATGCAAGCTTAGATAGATACTACATTTGTCAGATGCATTTGTCTGTGTATCCTAAAGTGGTTTAGCTCGGGTGCACCTCTGCAAGCCTCCATAGGTAAGAATGCTAAAGAAGGGAAGGTTCCTGCCTATCTTAAAGCAAGTTGATATTCGCAGAGGTCTTGTGATCTTTGCTCTCTGACACAAGGCAAAGTCAGTTTGCTGGCCTTGAGCAACCCCACTATTAAGTGGAATTGGCTTTGGCCCCTCCTGACTTCGGTTAGAATCCTACATCATGATGGTGACACATGCTTTCTGAGTTTGCAGGAACTACAAAGAAGCACCTGGCAGGACACCGGTGAAACAATATTCTAGGACAGAGAACTAAGGAGCCCCTTTGAGTTCGGAGGAGCTCAAGAGAAAGGTATCATAGCTCAGTAGTATGATCCACACAGAGAGTTCTAAAGAGCTAGCAGTTTGCTTGTAGAGTCAGTCTTTTATAGATAATGTGTCTATAGTCAAGAATTTAAAGGTACCTCACTGAGCTAGAAGCTTTTATACCTCAGTTCCTGCCTCTGTTTCTTTATTGGTATATATATGACTTAATTTTAAAGGATAAAATATTACATATGGGAGTTTCTTTTTCTCTCTTTTTATTAATCATTTTATTCACTTACATTTCAAATGATATCCCCCTTCCCAGTTTTCCTTCTGCAAGCCCCCTATCCCATGCCCCCTCCCTTTGCCTCTATGACTTTCTATTTTGGTTCAATATTTTGACGATCTAAATGGGTGTTGTACTTTTATAAGCATCTCCTTTATTTTTATTTTTTATTTGTTTATTTTTATTTTTATTTTTTGATACTTTATTTACATTTCCAATGTTTCCCCCTTTCTAGGTCTCCTCTTTGGAGACAACCTATCCCTTCCCCCTCCCCCATCTCTATGAGGGAATTCCATCTCCCACCCACCTGCCCACCCACTCACATATTCCCACCTTGACATTCCCCTTTACTGGGGCCTCTCCTCCCCCTGATGGCCAACAAGGCCCTCCTCTGTCACATATGTGGTACGAACTATTGGTTCCTCCATGTGTATTCTTTGGTTGGTGGTCCAGCCTCCAGGAAGACAGGGGGGGGGGGGGTTTAGGCCAGTTGACACTGTTGCTCCCTCCATAGGGCTGCAGACTCCCTCAGCTCCTTCAGTCCCTTCTCCAACTCCTCCATCTGGGACCTCACTCTCTGTTCAGCAGTTTCTGTAGAGTGAAACTTGGGTATTCCAAATGTTTCAGCTAATATCCACTTATCAGTGAGTACATACCATGTTCGTTCTTTTGTGACTGAGTTATCTCGCTTGTGATGATATTTTCAAATTCCATCCATTTGCCTACAAATTTCATTAAATCTTTGTTTTAAGTAGCTGAGTAGTACTCCATTGTGTAAATGTACCACATTTTCTGTATCCATTCCTCTGATGAGGGACATCTGGGTTGTTTCCAGCTTCTGGCTATTATAAATATGGCTGCTATGAACATAGTGGAGCATGTGTCTTTATTACATGTTAGAGCATCTTCTGGGTATATGCCCAGGAGTTGTATAGCTGGGTCCTCAGGTAGTATTATGTCCATTTTTCTGAAGGTCCACCAAACTGTTTTCCAGAGTAGTTGTACCAGCTTGCAATCCCACCAACAGTGGAGAGTGTTGCTCTTTCTCCACATCCTCGCCAGCACCTGCTGTCACCTGAGTTTTTGATCTTAGCCATTCTGACTGGTGTGAGGTGGAATCTCAGACTTGTTTTGATTTGCATTTCCCTGATGACTAAGGATGTTGAGCATTTCTTTAGGTGCTTCTCAGCCCTGAGAATTTCCTCAGTTGAGAATTCTCTGTTTAGCTCTGTTCCCCATTTTTTGATGGGGTTATTTGGTTTTCTGGAGTCTAACTTCTTGAGTTCTTTGTGTATGATGGATA
>CM052716.1:5908428-5924451 GCA_028551405.1 Uromys caudimaculatus
TTTCCTAGGTTTTCTAACTCCAGGATTGTCTCTTTTTGTAATTTCTTTATTGTTTCTATTTCTACTTTTAGCTCCTGGATGGTTTTGTTCATTTCCTTTGTCTGTTTGATTGTGTTTTCCTGTAATTCTTTAATGGATTTTTGTGTTTCCTCTTTAAGGGCTTCTAGTTCTTTACCTCTGTTCTCTTGTGTTTCTTTAAGGGTGTTAATTTCTTTCTTAAAGTCTTCCATCATCATCATGAGAAATGATTTTAAATCTGAGTCTTGCTTTTCTGGCTTATTGGGGAATCCAAGGCTTGCTGTGGTGGGAGAGCTGGGTTCTGTGATGCCAAGTAGCCTTGGTTTCTGTTCCTTAGGTTCTTGCCCTTGCCTTTTGACATTTTGTTAACTCTGATGTTAGCTGATCTTACTCTGCCTGGCTATGGCTTTTCCCACCTGCAGGCCTCTGTATCAATACTCCTTGAAGACCAGCTCTCTCTGAGAGGTGTTTTTTCCACGCTCCTGGGAGAGTAACTTTCTCCCAGTGCTGCTTGGCTATGGAACCCTGGTGGCCCAGGCAGAGGTCCCCTGCCGCCCATGGGATCCAGGAGGTTCCTATGCCTGCCCACCTCTGTCCCTGTGTCTCACAGGTTCGGGGTGGTTCCTGGTGAGCTGTGGAGCTTGTCTTGGCCCCATTCCTGGCTTTTCCAAGCTCCTGGGAGGGTAGCTTTCTCCCGGCGCTAATTGGCTATGGAGCCCTGTGGCCCAAGCTGAGTTCCCCAGCCACAGATGGAGACGGGAAGTTTCCTGTCCCTCAGTCTCTGTGGCCCACGGTTTCCGGGCAGAATTGGTGAGCACTGGGGCTCGTTTTGTCCCCACTCGAAGCTTTTCCACGCTCCTGGAGAGTAACTTTCTCCCGGTGCTGCTTGGCTATAGAACCCTGGTGGCCCAGGCAGAGGTCTCCTGCCGCCGATGGGATCCATGGGGTTCCTATGCCCGCCCACCTCAGTCCCTGTGTGTCGAAGTTTCGGGGCAGTTCCTGGTGAACTGGGGAGCTTGTCTTGGCCCCACTCCCGGCTTTTCCAAGCTCCTGGGAGGGTAGCTTTCTCCCGGCGCAAATTGGCTCAATAGGTTGTCATTTTTGGAAAATGGTCATAATTTTGTATAGGGAGGAAATATATGGAATGTATTACTAAATTTATTTGTAAACAAAGCATTGCATAGCCATAATCTTACCTTGGTAGAATTCTTTATAATTGACAGCAAAGTGAAGTTATAATATCTTACAATGGTTTGCATTTATACATTGGTACATATTTAAATTTTTCATTGATACAAATCTTCATATACTGATAAAAAAATTGAAATTTTTGTTGTTACTCTTAGTTAGGGATTGTGCCTATGCAACTGATTTAAGAATACAAGGCTTTGACTCAGTCCTACTATAGCTATTATTACAAACTGTTTAGGATGAATAAGTAACACAAGTTAGGGACCAGATATTAAACTCATGGTTATATTAACTTCTGATTTAATTATAGTATAGTATTTTCAATATTATTCAAATAGAAATAATTAAGAGTGTTCAAGGTTTAACAGTTCAGTATACTTTATATAGATAGTCTTCAAAAACCTCATAAGTCCACAGAATATGATATTTATAATAATTTCATTATTATTAGAGTTTTGACTAAGAGACATGTCGGCTCCTGATAGTATCCCCTTCATGATTCAAAGAATATAGTGAGCATCATAACCTCCATATGGAGTTGCTTCAGTTGTAGCAAGGTAGCCACTGGGCAGGAATTACCTGACTTCATCTACAGACAAAAATATACTGTCTAGGACTCAAGATGGCAGGATAATCGACAGCTTAGCTCTGCCAAGCAAGAATAAACTAGTCCTTCATAGTTCCTGCTTCACTTAAGGAGTTTTAGATCTTTATCCGACAAAAGTCTGAAGACAGATGCTCTGACATTTTGAGGAATAGAGGACTGTTTAGGTAGTCAGCTGTCTCTACAATCTGTTTAAGTTTTGGAAGCTATGTTTTTGTGCTTCCAATATATTTAGGTAATATTTAATTTGCTCTTAGATCTCTAATGGGGTTGAAGACTAGTCATAGTTTCATAATGAAACTTAAGTTCTTAAACACTCAGGAAGATGATTGTTGAGGATAGCCCTGGGGCTGTTTGTATTTTGATGCTAATTCTGTCCTCCTGGGAGGGACTTTGGACAAGGAGTGAGTTACATACTCATGTGACTTCTTGTGAACTAATCCCCTAATGAATAAAGGAGCCAATCACTGGGTGAGTAGGAGGGACTTCCAGGTCAGATAGGGGAAGAGAGGAGGAGGAGATAGAGAAGACCCTTTTGGGATGGGGAAAGCAGATAGGCAAGATGTAGCTAATAGAGTCTCCAGGTATCATGGTGAATTGGCAAGTATTCACCACCAGAGGAATCAGATTTTGATAAGGCTTATAAGATTAGGTTTTAGTTTTTGCGCCAAGAGATTGAGTTACTATTGTTTCTGAGCTAAGTTTGTGGTGCATTTTCCTTCATGCAGCGGCTCGTCTGGGTTCCAGAGTGAAAGGTATACCAGCAAAGTGTGAATTTGCCTGATGTGCAGCACAGACGCCATGGGGGTATTAAAGCATGGGGCTGGCATGGTAGCGACCCGCTTGTGGGAACCTAGTGAGCTGGGTGGAGAGATCTGAGTCAGAGCTCCATGAGATAAAAGCAGGTCAGTCATTGCTCGCCAGTGTATGGCTGGTCAGCCCGCCAGGGACGAGAGATTCAGGGCGTAGTGTGGGAACACGCTATAATATATTTCTTCTGTTTTAATATTTCCCACAACCGATGATTTGGGTTTAAAGGGATGTTTTTCAAGTAGTAATACAAGTTAAAATCAAAACATAATTCAAGTATAGAATTGTAAACTCTTTAAGTTAGGATAGATGTTAGAGTAATGTACCTAAATTGACAAAAGTAATGGACTGGACAGTATTGACGTATATCATTCCTTATAGTTCACATAACTGTTATAACAATGTTCAGTGTATATCTGAGAGGAAAGGCCTTTTTAATGGACAAAAGGGTGAGATGTTGTGGATTTGGTTTATTGCTTATGTTAGTTGGGTTCACAAAATATATGGGAATTCACATGTGTGCATGTGAGACACTGACAGTCCCATCCCCAGCTGCTGCTAATTGGTAAACAAAGTTGCCAGTAGCCAATGGCTGGGCAGCGATACAGAGATGGGACTTTGAGGTTCCTGGGAAAGGAACATGGGAGGAAAGGGAGGAGAAGTGCCCCGACCAGCGGGACTAGTTATTGGAGGGAAACCTGAGGAGACCCCATGACCTGTGGGAGAGAATGGGCAAGAGAGAGAAGAAGGAGACCAAGCAAGCTCTTTGTCAAGGTCTCATTTAATTTTCAAAACTCATCTACTTTTATACAATACTCAAAAAGGGGGAAACTCAGAGGTGGGGGGAAACAAGGGGTGTGAGGTAATGGGGAGGGGGTGGGCTCAGTCCACAGTCACAGTGACTCAGATGTTCTTCTACGACAACAGGGTGTCCTTGATCTTTGTGGTTTCATATTCAGTCACAATGACTCAGTTGTTCTTTTACGACAACAGGGTATCCTTGATCTTTGTGGTTTCATATTCAGCTTTTGGAGTAGTCATAATATTTTCCTGTTCTTCTTGGCTTCATTTTCTCATGACCTATAGAGATCTCAGCATCTGGGGGGTGGCGGCTCCCAACAGTGCTCCAAATGGTATCACCCACCCCATTTGTTACCAGCCAGGTGAGATTGAAAGGTTGGTGAATGTTGGCCTCTTCCATGGCCAGAGGTATTCAAATCATCAAGAGGACTAAGCTTCTCCATCCCATAGAACTCATTTTAGGATTCAGCATTCGATCTATGTGTACAATGTAGGTGCAGCTTGAGAGGATCGACAGTCTTCTCCAATTTTCATTCATCTTGGGCTGGTTTTGGGGCTCTTTTGACGTGGGAAGCGTGGATCTAGGCTGAGATACCTTCAACTTTAATTGCCATGGGGATGATCAGGAACACTAGGTAGGGTCCTTGCCAGAGGGGTTTGAGGTTGCCTACTCGATGGCACCAGACTTAGGACAGCATCTCCAACCTGGAACTGATGAGGCACATTGGTACTTTCAGGCTTATAGGTTTCCTTTATTTGTTCCCAAACTTGGCGCCTGACCAACTCAAGGGCCTTTAAGTGAACAAACAGGGGTTTAGAGAGAGAAGCATCAGGGTCAAAGATTCCACCTGCCTCAGTAAGTGGTGGCGGTCCCCCACATAAAATCTCATAAGGGGTTAGTTTAAACCTTCCAGGAGTGTTCCGAACTCAGAACAGGGCAAAGGGGAGGAGGGCTGTCCAATCTTTCCCGCCGGTCTCTAAGGCTAGTTTTGTCAAAGTCTCTTTTAAAGTTCTATTCATCCTCTCTACTTGACTTGAACTCTGGGGTCTATAAGCACAATATAATTTCCAATTAATCCCCAGTTGGGTGGCCAGTCCCTGACTTACCTGGGCAACAAAAGCAGATCCATTGTCAGACCCAATTACCTTGGGAATTCTAAATCTTGGAAAGATTTCTTCAAGGATCTTTTTAGCCACCACATTGGCAGTTTCAGTCCTGGTAGGGAAGGCTTCTACCCAGCCTGAAAAGGTGTCTATAAAAACTAGCAAATACTTGTTGCCATATTTGGCTGGCTTGATTTCTGTAAAGTCCACTTCCCAATATGCTCCGGGGAGGTCGCCTCTAAGCCTTTGACCAGTGTTATTTATAGAGCACCCAGCATTAGTCAGGGTACATGCTTCACATTTGTTGACCACATCTTGTGTCAACTTCGAAAGTCCAATAACATAGTAGTCAGATGATCTCACAATGTCCTTTAATTTCTTTGTTCCTAAGTGGGTTAAGCAGAGAAGGTTAGTGACATATTTTCATCCTTCTTTTTGGGAGGAATCTGCTTACCTTCTTTAGTTTTGGCCACCCCGTAGGGGGTGTAACCTTGTACTATGCCTAGCTTGTCCATAACCTGATAATCTTCAGGAGTATATCTGACGCTGGTTTCTCTGATATCATAATAATCCTTTGGTTCTTGAGCCGTCAGAATCATGGTTCCCTGTGCTGCTTGCTTAGCAGTTAAGTCAGCCATTTGGTTTCCTTGAGTCACTGCGTTTTGCCCCTTCTGGTGTCCTGGGCAATGCATGATGGCTACTCTCTTTGGTAAGTGTATGGCCTCAAGGAGGCTCAGAATTTCTTCTTTATTTTTAATGTCTTTTCCTGCGGATGTGAGCAGCCCCCTTTGCCTATATATTGCCCCATGTATGTGGGCGGTTGCAAAAGCGTACCAGCTGTCAGTGTAGATGTTGATGGACTTCCCCTCCACCAGTAGTAGAGCTTGTATCAGGGCTATTAATTCAGCTTTCTGGGCCGAGGTTCCTTCCGGGAGGCTACTGGCCCAGATTATTTGTTTTCCATCCATCACTGCTGCCCCCGCCTTCCGCTTACCTTCAATCATGTAGCTGCTGCCATCGGTATACCAGTTGGGGCTGCCAGGCCAAGGCTGATCCTGGAGGTCATTTTGGACGCCAGCTTTTTCTGCCAGGATATCAGCACAGTGATGAGTAGGCGAGGATTCGTCAGCCTCCGGTAGCAAGGTAGCGGGGTTGAGGACAGCAGGGGAGCAAAAGTCACCCGTTCAGTCAGTAAAAGGCTCTAATAATGCATCATCCAGGCATTGGTCATCAGTCAGGGGGCTGCCTAATGATGCTTTCGAGGGCATGGGGCACTATCACAGTGGTCTGCTGTCCCAGAGTGAGCTTATCAGCATCTTTGATGAGCAAGGCCACTGCAGCGATGGCCTTTAGACAGGAAGGCCAACCACTTGAGACTGGGTCCAGTTTTTTTGACAGATAAGCCACAGGTCTCCTCCAAGGTCCCAGAGTCTGAGTCAGGACCCCTCTCAGAACATCAGCCCTCTCATCTACATATAGAGTGAAGGGTTTGGTTAAGTCAGGCAAAGCCAGGGCAGGGGCAGTCAAAAGAGCCTTTTTGATCTCTTTAAAGGCCTTCTGGTGGTCTGAAGTCCATATGAACGTTCACCCTTCCTTGGTTAGGGGGTACAGTGGGGCCGCTAAGGTTGCAAACCCTGGGATCCATAGCCTTCAAAATCTACCAGTACCTAAAAATTCTCTTACTTGTCTGGGTGTAGTTGGGGTGGGGATCTGGGTTACAGTCTTCTTCCTGGCTTCCGTGAGTCATCGTTTCCCATCTCTGAGAACATAACCCAGATAGGTGACCTCCATTTGGCATAATTGAGCTTTCTTTGCCGATGCCCTGTACCCCAACTCACCCAGTTCAGTCACAAGTTTTTCGGTTCCATGCTGGCATTCAAGCTCAGTGGTGGTGGCTAGAAGCAAATCATCAACATATTGGAGCAGTGTAATTTGGGAGTTCTTAGCTCCGAAAGTGGCCAAGTCTCGATGGAGGGCCTCATCGAAGAGGGTGCGTGAATTTTTGAACCCTTGAGGCAGCCTGGTCCAAGTCAGCTGCCCTGTCTGTCTGGTGTCCGGGTCTTTCCATTTAAAGGCAAAAATAGGCTGACTTGAATAATGTAACTTGAGGCAGAAGAAGGCATCCTTCAAGTCTAAAACAGTATACCATTTTCGATCGGGGGGGGGGGGGCAAGGAGCTAAGGAGGTTATAAGGGTTAGGAACCGTTGGATGTATGTCCTGAACCCTCTTATTGACTTCTCTCAAATCTTGTACTGGCCGGTAGTCATTAGTGCCAGGCTTCTTGACTGGTAACAAGGGTGTGTTCCAGGGCGACTGACAGGGAATTAAAATGCCTTGTTGTAGAAGCCTCTGGATATGAGGTCTAATTCCTTCTCTAGCCTCCTTGCTCATGGGGTATTGGTGAACCCCAATGGGGGTGGCATCTGTCTTTAGCCCCACAACTATTGGGGGAACTCGTTTCGCCATCCCCATGCCCCCAGTCTCTGCCCATGCTTTGGGGAATGCTATCAGCCATTCTTCTAGATCAGGTGTCTTTGCTTTTGTAGGAAGCTCATGTAATCGATATTCCTCGTCTTGTTTCAGAGTCATTATCATGGAAGTGGGGTTTTGCCATGTCACCTCTGGTCCCTCTTGAGAGAATCTGATCTGTGCCTTCAATTTTGTTAGCAAGTCTCTTCCTAGCAAGGGCATAGGGCATTCAGGGATGACCAAGAAGGAGTGGGTCACTTGCCTTTTTCCTAGGTCCACTTGTCTGGAAGTGGTCCATTGGTATGGCTTTTGTCCGGTAGCCCCCATGACCATGTTTTTTTCATTTTTTAGCTTTCCTAATGGTTGTTTCAAGACCAAAAATTCAGCTCTAGTATCTACTAAAAAGCTCATAGGGGTCCCCTCCACAGTTAGGGTTACCCTAGGCTCAGGGAGGGGATCTGAGCCCCGTCCCCCGTAATCTTCTTTTTCTAGTGTCAAAATCTTAGGTGTTTTAGTCTTCCTCTTTGGGCAATCTTTTGCCCAATGTCCTTTCTCTTTATAATAAGCACATTGGTCTTTCTCTAGAGGGAATTTTTGTCTGCCTTCTCTCATCCGTGGTCTTCTGTTGCCCAGGTCCCGTCTGTCTAAGTCCTGCTTTTTTTTTCTCTCCCATTACTGCGGCCAAAATCCTAGTCAGATTCCTCTCTTACCTACGATCCCTTCGGTTCTCTCTTTCTTCTGCTTCCTGCTTCTCCCTTTCTTTCTTCTCTTCCTCGGTCTCTCTCTTATGATACACTTTCTCTGCCTCCTTAACTAAATCCTATAAAGTTAGGGTCTGTAGTCCCTCTAAACGCTGTAATCTCTTCTTAATGTCTGTTGCTGATTGTCCTATAAAGACCATAGCTATTGCCACCTGTTGACCCTCAGAGGTTGGGTCAAAAGGGGTGTAACGTCTATAAGCTTCTATTAATCGTTCTAAAAATACAGACGGAGGTTCGGTTGGTCCTTGAAGGACTTCTCTTACCTTAGCCAAATTGGTGGGGTGTCTGGCTGCCCCTTTGAGACCTGCCACAAGAGCCCTGCAATAGATTGTCAGCCACTCCCTACCTTCTGCTGTGTTGAAGTCCCAATCAGGGCGGTTCAAGGGAAATCCATCATCTATTACGTTTGGGAGGTTGGTAGGGTTCCCATCCGTTCCTGGAACATTTTTTTGTGCTTCTAAAAGAATTCTCTCTTTCTCCTCAGTAGTGAAGAGAACCTGTAAAAGCTGTTGGCAATCATCCCAAGTGGGCTGGTGGGAAAACATTAGGGATTCCACCAGTCCTGTTAGGCTAGTAGGATTTTCTGAAAAAGAAGGGTGGTTAGTCTTCCAATTATAAAGATCAGCAGAGGAGAAAGGCCAATATTGGAGAGGCTGGATTTGAGGGGGGTCAACCGGGGGCCCATAGACATGAAGCAGCAACACTACGGTGGAATCTGGCCTTTCAGGATCTTGTGTAGGACTGTGGGCATGCCAACTTTGAGTTCTGGCGGCCGGTCCGTCCTCACCATTAGCTCCGTGATTCGGCACCTGGGGTAGAGGGTAAGGGGGCGGGAGAGGAGTTGGCCATTTGGGTGGCTCCTCAATCTCAGGATAGATTTTAGGAGGAGCCGAAGGCTGACTCTTGGGCTGAGTCTCAGGTTTTGAAGTTCTTATTTTTGGTTTAAGTTCCGATTCTTTGAGTGCCAGGACTCGGGAGCCTGGTTTTCGTTTTTGCGCCCAAGGCTTAAGCCATGGAAGGGGATCTTGTGCAAGATCTTCCCAAACAAAAATGTAGGGTCCCTGATCAGGATGGGACCTTTGTCCTTTCTGAAAAACAATGGCTTTGATGGCAAAAATGACAGTCAGGTCAGGAGTGCCCTCTGGGGACCATCCAACATCAAAAGTTGGCCATTCCGAGGAGCAAAAAGTCTACCATGGTCTTTTGCTAACTTCAACTGACAAATTATGGGTCCTATCCTTAACTTCAGTCCAATGTTCTAAAGTCAGACTCAAAGGAGTTGCAACTGTCTGTCCCATCGTCAGAGTCACAAATAAGACAAAACAACAACAGAGAATACACAAACAAAGACATGCAAGTGTCCGCTTCCACCAGGGTAAGCAGGTCCAATTCAGAAAGTCAGATGGCCGGGAGGGCGTATAGCTTCTCCATTCAAGGAGAACTATCGTATCCTCTTCGGCAGTCAGATGAGAGTCACCCAGGCGTCCCTGGGGCTGCCCCAAACCTCCTGGGACGTCTCCCAGGGCGGCAGTTGGTGATCCCCTGGCCCGTCGGCCGATCACACACCCCTCGCTGTCCCTGCTCGAGACAGAAGCGACTGCATAAACAGACTTGCGCGCAAACCAAAAGTACAGATTCAAAAGTCGACCGTACATACAGACAATAACATATAGACAAAATCTCACCTCCAAGTGGGTCTTTGGAGATGAGGATGGTTGCGAAATCCTGGATGAGCCCCCAAATGAAAGACCCCCAAAGTGGGGATACCCTCACTGGAACCTCGGGATGTCGCGACCCCCAAGAACTCACGAGAGACCAATCTTGCTGTAATCACATGAGGTTTATTTGGGAATCAGTAACCAGTGCACTGGGGATGAGCTCATAACCCACGCAGGGGCAGAGGAGTTCGACCCCGAGCAACTGAAGTCAGGGGTATTTAAAGGAAAAACCACAAAGCAAGGAGGTGAAGTAAGGGGGTGAGGTAAAAAACATGTGTCATGGAAAAATGCAGAATGTCTTAAGATAATCATAAGGTAGTCACAAGGCAGTTACAAAAACATTTTTGCAGCTATTCTAAGTTGTTCATAAGATCGTTAAGCCACAATGTGGTTGTGAAACCTGTCTTTATGGTTAGCTAGTTCCTGGAATAGGGTGTTTTGACTCAGAGGCCAGTCCAGGGTCATTTGTTTCTCGGAACTATAGTGTGGTCAGGTGGGGCTTAGTCAGGCACATAGTTTCATTCCTATTTTTATTTCAGGCTCTAAACTGTCTAGGGGTCACTAAGGGGACAGATGAGGGTTGGGGTCTTTCAGTAGGACAGAGAGAGACACTGACAACATGTAAGAATCGCGAATCATGGTCCAGGAGGGCTGCAGGCCTGGACCTGTGGTAGCCTTGCTAATAATTGAAGAATATCAGAGGGGAGAGTGTGTTAGTGGTGGGAGGTTAATGAAATTGGTGGTTTCTCAGTTCAGCGAAGTATGTATGTATGTGTGTGTATGCATGACTTCCTCACTTTCTTTTTTTTTTTTTTTAATGTTTAAAACTATTTCATTGGAGTTGTTCTGCAGTTTCAGAGATTTAGTCCATTGTTATCATGGTGGGAAGCTTGGCACCATCCACACAGACTTGGGGCTGGAGAAGGAGCTAGGAATTTTACATCTTGATCCAAAGGCAGCTAGGAAGAGCCTGTCATTTTTCAGGTTTCAGGGAATGTAGGTACCAATGAATCAAGCTTTGTTCCCTCAGAGAAATGTCTGCTCAGTGACTACTCTAATCACTAGCAGCCACAAGCAATAGGCCATGTTGGTTGCTCTGAACTGACCTGCATTAGCCCTCCTAGCCCTTGCACCCATCAGTTGCTCTAAGCACTGACTCTGATCATCAATGGCATGCCTTACTGTCTTACTTTACCATGCGGTATTAAAGTTGACCTTTATCACTTCTATAAGGGAAAGGATATGGGAAATAGGATAAAATGGCTGCTTATAGAGTTGGAAAAGATTTTCACCAAGCCCAGATCTGACAGAGGGCTAAATCTAAAATCTATACAAAAATCAAGAAAGAAGACATCAAAGTATGAAACAACAAAATTACAAAATGAGGTACAGTTATAAACAGAAAATTCTCAAAAGAGGGATCCCAAGTGGCAGAAAAACAATTAGAGAAATATTTAACATCCTAAGCAAATGACATCATGAAATTTGCAGGCAAATGGATGAACCTAAAAAAAAAAATCATCCTGTGTAAGGTAAGCCAGATCCAGGAAAACAAACATGGTATCTATTTACTTTTAATTAGATATTACCTTTTAAGTAAGTGATAATCATGTGTTGACTGAGACCTTGGTCCTTCCCAGCATCCCCCATGGGGGCAATGGGAGAGAAGGCACTGAAGCAACTACTCAGACTCTGGGAGCAGGTAAGAATGCAGCAGCAAGCTTTCTTAATTCTTGGGGAGTGACCATTTTAGTTTCCACCAAAGTCTCATTGTTCCCAGCCAATCATATCCTCTGAATGGAGTTCCTGATTGGCTCTCATGGTCTGTGTCACCAATTTCTAGGTCTCAGGCTGGCATCAGTTCAGCCCTCAGGTGGAAGTTACCTCCACAGGAGCATGATCCTACTCCCTGTTTACCAATGTTTATGAGGAAGTGGCCACCGCCTCGACAGCTGGGCCTTTCTCTTCCTTCTACAAACATGCTTAAATCGAGAGGATAGGTAACAAGAAGTGTTCTAGAGGGCTGACAGTATGTGTGGATCTCCCTGTGAAGGAAACATAGAATAGATGTAGTGGAGAGACTGCAGATGGTGGGGGATGGAAATTGAAGTGTCAAGTGGGGTATGGTAAAAAGGAAAATGATGACTGAAATTTGAGGGCATGTGTGGGGCGACATGGAAACCTAGTACAGTGGAAATGCCCTGGAATATTTGAGGTTGTTGTGGCTCCTGGTAGGACCACTCCACCCTCTGGAACCAAAACTTCTAGGCCAACAGAACTTAGGGTTGTGCTGGCTGGAAGCAAAAATTTTTCTAGAGGGTCACTAGGAATGATAGTGAGTGGAACTTTTGTAGAGTGTCTCAGCTCTAGCACATACCTTTAATCCAAGAACTAAATTAAGTCAACCCTAGGATAAGAGGCAGAGCACACAACCAGCAGACATAGAGGGAACATAAGTAAACAGATAGAGGGCCATTGAGGAGAAGGGTATTTAAAACCACATGGTGAAGGAGAAAGAACTTTTTCCTGTTGGGACAGTGGTGGAGTAGAACAGCCAACTTGCTGTTTTCTCTTCCTCTTTGAGCTGTCAGGCTTTCACCACAGCTTATGGCTCCTGAGTCAAGGCTGTAGCCAGGGTTGTCTTGGCTACAGCTGCTGTTGAATTCCAAATCTGCCAATACCACTGAACAAAAATGAGACCCAGATGTGGCACCATTCCCTGAGGTGACCAGTCAGTAAACTGGTGGCAGGTTGATTATATTGGACCACATCCTTCATGGAATGGAAAATAACATTTTGATTTTATTGGTAAATACTTATTCTGGTTATGGATTTTCCTTTCCTGTATATAATTCTTGTCCTGAAACCATCATACATGGACTTACAAATAACTTATCCCCTGTCAAGATATTCCACAAAGTATGTCTTTTGATCAAGAAACTCATTTTACAGTCAGAGCAATGGGACTGTGGGCCTACATTCAAACAACCCACTGGTTTTACCTTGTTCTCCACCATCCTGAAGTAGCTGACCAGATAGAAAGATAGCCTTTTGAGGACACAGTTACAGAGCCAATTAGACAGCAGCAGGATGAAGGTCTAGGATGGGGTTTTCAGAAGGCAGTATATGCTTGGAATTGCCATCTGATATATACGACACAGTTTTTCCCCGTAGCCAAAATCCGTGGGTCCAGGAATCAAGTGGTAGGAAGGGGAATAGTGACCAACTTTGGAAGTTTTGGCTTCATGTTCCTGCAACCCTAAGTTCTGTTGTCCCAGAAGTTTTGGATATGGGAGGGGTATGCTCCTGCCAGTGCCACAACAAATATTCCATTAATCTTGAGGTTTAGATGTCCTCCTGGTCATTTTGTTCTTCTAATGTCCTTAAACCAAAAGGTTAAGAGGGGAATAACAGTGATAGGAGGAGGGATATATACAGATAACCATGGGGAAAGTGAATTGCCTCTCTACTATGTATGTAAAGACAATTATATCTGGAGTACAGGAGATCCCTTAGGGCATCTGTTACTACTACCATGTCCTGTGACTAAAGTCAATGGGAAACTATCACAGCCTACTCCAAACAGGATGACAAAGGGAGCAGACACTTCAGAAATGAAGGTACATGTTACTTTTCCAGGAAAAGAACCAAGACCTGCTAAGGTGCTTGAAGAAGGTGGAAGAAAGGAAGAATGAATAGGAGAGGAACATAGTTATAATATCAGCTAAGGCCATGTGACCAGCTGCAGAAATGAAGATTATAAGTGATATGAGTCCTTGTTTTATTTTGGTAAGAATGCATTTGTACAGATATTTGTGGGTTTTTTTTTTTTCGAGTTCTATAACATAAATTAAGAAAATGTCAATGGTTTTCATATTTAAATTTGAGATACTAAAATAATGTTTCCCAAGGGAATTTGACCTATTCTAAGTTTGCAATGGGTTTGTGATTGTACAAGTGATCGTGTGTCATGTAACATGTTTATGACCTGGTTATTGTTTTCATTTGACATGAGATATGGTTTGTGTGAAGTTGACAAGGGGTGGATTGTAATGACTATTCCCATTTTTCAACTTGACTATATCTGGAATAAACTACAATCCTGAAATGGAAGTCACACCTGTGACAGGTTTTGAGGTTGAAAGTCACAAGGTTTTGATGAAGAACTTGAAGCTGGAAGATGCATACCTTTCTTCCCGATCTTGAAGCACACCTTTAATCTGTGCAAGCCTTCTCTGGAAGTGTACATAAGGACAATGGAAGATGGGCAGGTTCTTCAGCTGCTTGTATTTATTTCTCAGCACATCTATTGGAGCCTACTTCTTTGGAATTCTTGCTTATATAAAAGACTTGCTGAGATATCCATCCTCATGGGACTGAACAACTACTAGACTCATGGATTTCCCTTTCACAGCTGGGCATATATAGTTACATACATAGACAGACAGACAGACAGACAGACAGATAGTATAGTATATATGTATATATAATGAAATTTGGTTCAATCAGTCCCTCTCACCATCGGAGGAATTCAGTCACAGATCAATTAAAAGATTTAATGCCTGTTGTTAAAAATGCCATTGCTCTGGATGTAAACAAGGACAGAACAACTTCAATAGATAAAATAAAAAGTTCAGGATAGACCAAAAAACCAAGTATTTTGTTAAACTGCTATATGATCAGAGACCAAAGCCACAAACACAAATAAATGACATTGAAACTGAAGGCGTAATAGATATGGGAGCAGATGTAACAATAATTTTACCAACATCTTGACATCCAGATGGCCTCTTCAGAGGGTAAATATTTAGCTTCTAGGGACTTTATCTATAGTGAACCAACTTACAAGTTAGGTCTGGTGTATAGGACCAGAAGGATACATATATAAATAAATATAATATGTGGCCAAAATAGCATGAATTTATTGTGGTGTGAGATATTGCAGTAATGAAAAACACAGATTAGCATTCCTCCACTCTCAGAAAGAAACCACTGTCAGGCACCATCTGGACAGGTTAAAGGCTAGCAGCTGATATTCCAGAGATGTTTCATTGTGGAAAATATGATGTATGAGCCATTTGAGGCAAGGCCTAGGGGACAAGTCTCAGGAAAGATTTTAATATTAAACATATTATTGGATATTTGCTCACCTTGTTTGGGCAGGATCTCTACAGATCCAATGAAGATTCACTGTTTTGTACTTACGCTGTTCAGACAAATATATGACTTAATAATAACAACAACAACAACAACAACAACAACAACAAGAATACCCATGATTCAACTAACAGCCTGAATGAAGTGATGCAAGAAAGAAGGCCCAAGTGAGGACACTTCCTTCCCACTTAGAAGAGAGAACACAATAATCTCGGGAGACAGAGGAAGGGAGGGACTTTGGTGGGAGAGGGGATTGGGAGGGGAAAGGGGGGAAGGATTAGGTATTGGGAGGAGACAGGGGTGAAGCACAGAGGGTCAGGAGGATCAATGGAAATATACAACTGCAGGGGGTGAGTAGTGAGGGCAACCTCTAGAAAGTCCCAGTGATCTGGACTGTGAGAGGCCCCTAGGAATCAATGGGGATGATCTTAGTCTAAATGCACAACAGTGAAGAGATGGAACCTGAGAAGAAGACCTCCTGTAGATAGACAGAGCCCCCAGTGGAGAGATGGTATCACCCATCTTCATGTTTTTGACTCAGAATTGTTCCTGTGTAAAGGAAATGCAGGAACAAAAATTGAGCAGACACTGAAAGAAAGTGTCGGGCCTGGCCCAACTGGGAATCTGTCCCATGTGCATGCAAACCCTGACACTATACCTTATGACATGTTGTGCTTGCAGACAGGAGTCTAGCATGGTTGTCCTCCGAGAAACTGTATCAGGAGCTGACTGACACAGATGCAGATCCTTATAGCCAACCATTGGACTGAGGACAGAGACCTGTCAGAGTTAAGTAGAGGACAGAAGAAGCCGAAGGGGATGGCAACCCCGTAGGCAGAACAACAGTATCAATTAATCTGAACTACCTTGTCTGGTCTCAGTGGGAGAGGAAGTGTCTAATCCTGTAGAGAATTGATGCCCCAGGGGTTCTTTTTTTGGGAGAGGGGAAGAAAATTAGAAAATATGGTTAGTCTTCAGAAAGCAAGCTCTAGCTTTGGCTGTCTATACTCTGTATGCTGAGTAAGTTCAGGGCTTACCTGAAGTCCTGATTAGAAGCATCTGAAAGGCTAGAAGAACTGAAGTCCTTGGGGATTAGCAGCCCTTTCAGGTGCTGTTCTCACAGCAAGTCTCTGGAAACAGCATCAGTTGAGGCAGGATCAGGCAGGGAGCTGGAAGAGCAGGTATTCTCAGCCTCTCCAAGGGTGAATTTTGTCAGGGCTGTCCTCTTGGTGTTTTATTCTGTAATATATAAACCTTCCAACAATATTTAGTTCTATAAAGACATTTGTATGGAACGTGCAAGGTGCACAAATAAATCAGTTAAGTAAGAATTTTTGTACTTTGTTTGAACAGGTGAAAGACAACTGTCTTTTTTTTTTTTTTTTTTTT
>CM052716.1:5924951-5944557 GCA_028551405.1 Uromys caudimaculatus
GTGGGGCGTGTCTTTGGCCCTCCGCTGGGTCTTGCAATCTCCGGCGAGGGATCTTTGTCCCGGCGCTGATCAGGTGTGGGGCCCTGTGGCCCAAGCTGAGGTCTCCGGCCGTCGCCGGAAGCTGCTGGCGGTCAGTCTCTGTCGACAACTGTCTTTTTTGTGGTAGCTCAATCAATAACCAAATTGTAATAAATCTTCATTCATGTCATATGAAAGGATGGCATGATGAATTTTGAAGATTCTGCAACCAATAAGATTTATAGGCTATGCATAACTGAAGTTTTGGCTAGAGACATTTTTATGTCTCATCCAGTTTCAGAGCTGTTCCCATGTAGAGAGAACAGGAAATCATGTTACCTGTATGATCTTTTTGATGTTTTTCCTTCTTGTCTGCAGCCAAGATCTTCAAGGGGTCTTCCTCGGTTATGCCTGATCCACATTACTTTGGAAAGAGTCCAAAGCATTTTTTTTCTTTCCTGTTAACAGAAATGCAGAGCCTCTTTCCCAAAATAGCGTGTTCTTGGTCCAGCAACCCAAAGTCATCAAAAGTCTAGACTGATTCAATATAGCAGCCTCATTTATATTTAGATCTAATCTACTTTGACCTCTCTCACAGAGAATTTGAAATACCATTATAATCATCAAATATATTACCATCTTCATTTTGATAATTAAAACAGTTTAAAATAATTAAAGGAGGTTAAAACAGTAATTATTCATTATTGAGATAGGGGTTCTCTCTATTGGGGTCCATACCTTTGTCTCCTATACATTGAGATCAAAGGCCTTTTTTATTTATTCCTTAATTTCTATAAATTTCTCTATACTAAAAAACATTTGAAGCAATATTTATTTATTCCTCCCTTCTATGGAGATTAATATATATTATGTTATATAATACACACATATATATATATATATATATATATATATATATATATATATATATCTTGTTATATACGTTGAACTAATACATTCTTATTTTCCCATATTAAACCTCAATTAAATTCCCTTCTATTTACTGTATAACCTATTTTTCAGGCCAATATATGTGTCATGTGCAAGGCTAAGTAGTCCTAAGTACATTGAGCCCACATTGAAAGAATCCAGTTGCTTAAGATAGCATTGACAATTTACATTTTCATTTATTCTCTACTTTTATTTTCATTGTGGGAGGCATGCAGCCATACTCTGTGCACTCTGAGCAGCCTGCTTGATTGCACAGCAGTGCTCTGAGCATCAGCAAAGAGCCCACCTCCCAGTGTATTGTCTGGGTCTGCTAGGGGGGTGCAGTTGTCTCTTAGCTTACGCTATGAACCCCAGAATCTTGCACACCCAATTAGCATGACTATTCTCCTAGTCCCAAACACCATGTATCTTTGAGAAAAAAAAAAAAACTTACAGCTAAGAAACCAGATCTTCCTGCCTCCTAATATAAAAGGGATGGCATATGTTTTTCATTTGGTAATCTCAAATTAATTTTTTTAAAAGTGAGTTTTTGACAGACGTTGAGATGACATATGTTTTTGAAATAATTTAATCCTGGCCCAGGGTTTCTACCCTGCCTTTACCATTTAGTTGCTGAATAAAAACACACACAACTTTTATATTTACAATAAGCCTTACATAATACAAAGGATGGGACAATATCTATCCTTGATGCTATCAGAATCTACTTTCCTATTAACCTCGAATTATTTAATATTTACTATATTTCATCTGGGCTCCTCTTAACTTCAATTGGCCAGCTGACAGAGTCACTTCTTTTTTTAGTGGCTCACCTAACCCACAGCAGCTTCTTCTTTTCCCACCTGCACATTCTTCTTCTCCCGGTTCTCCTCTGACCCCCAAGCCCAGGAAACCTAAACAGTACCTATGTCCCTTCTGCCTATTAGTTTGTTGGTATCTTTATTTACCACTCAGAAATAACATGGGGCAGGATCACAGGGGCTAGGTGCACACTGCAGGTCTTGGGGCCCTGCACTTTGCATTGCAATAGACACTAAAAGACAAAACCTGAATACATACTATCACAGACAATTTCTAAGTTAATGAGATAGTAAATAGAGACAAGCAATATATGCCTATGCAAATATACTGAGAATGTTAGATGGTCTTCAGAAACACCAGAAATCTGCAGAATATGGCATTGAAAGATGTTTCTTTCTTTCTTTTTTTTTTTTTTTTTTTTGAAAGATGTTTCTTAATCTTTGACAGCGAGAAGTTCCAGTTCTTGGCAGAACCCACAGAGTCCTTCAAAGAAAGTGATGAGCATTGAAGAACCTCCTTATGGAGTTTGCTAAAACTGTGACAAGCAGCCACTGGACAAGAAAATGCTCTTGCCTCAACTGCTGACCATATGTTGTGCAAGCTGTGGACAAGCAGGACACAACGAGAGTCAACTGCCAAACTCTGCTGGGAAATGGGAGAGAACTGCTTCATATTTGTTGCTTCACAGAAAAATCTGTCATGTTCTAGGCTAATAGGTTGAAGAGATAGATGCTCCAGTGTTGCAGGGGAATCTCTGTGACTGTCAGGCAGCCAGCAGTCACTAACATTTCTATTGGTTTGAACATTGCTTGCTCTACATCTGTGCTGTTCATATAGATATGTTTGTAAGTATGTAAGTAAAGAGGAGAGGAAACACTTTTTGGAGAAGTGGGCAAAAGGGAGGGCAAAGTATTGGGAAAAGGGGAAAAGTACATGATTCATATGTATTAAATGTCACATTGAAACTTGTATTTGGCATGAAGATTTAGTAAGTATTTTCATGGCAGTGATAAAATATGCACACAAGAGCAACTTGAAGAGTTTAATTTGGACCACAGTTCAATTTTATTGTCTACCATTGTCTTAGGGTTTTAATGCTGTGAACAAACACCATGACCAAGGCAAGTCTTATATAGGACAACATATATTTGGGGCTGGCTTACAGGTTCAGAGGGTCAGTCCACTATCATCAATGTGGGAGCATGGCAGCATCTAGGCAAACATGGTGAGGGCAGAGCTGTGAGTTCGACACCTTCATCTGAAGGCTGTTAGTGGAAGACTGACTTCCAGGCAGTTAGGATGAAGGTCTTAAGCCCACACCCACAGTGACACACCTACTACAACAAGTCCACACCTCCTAATAGTGCTGCTCCCTGGGCCAAGCATATACAAACCATCACATTCTACTCCCTAGCCCCCATAAGCTTGTTCAAACATATGAGTTGATGTGCCATACCTAAACATACCATAATGAAAAATACATTTAGTCCAACTTGCAAAGTCCCCATAGTGTATAGCAGTCTCAACAATGTTAATACTCCAAAGTTCAAAGCCTTTTCTGAGATTCATCCAATCACTTAAGTGTAATTCCCAAAGTGATACTCCCAGCTGAGCAAACTCCAAACTCTGCATCTCCAAGGCTGATGTCAAAGCAGCCTTTGTACCTCCATCTCCTTTTTCATTTTTGTTGACTGCAATAAACTTCTTTCTCTTGGGCTGGTTCCATTCCCTTTTAACAGCTTTCCTTATCACATAACCCATGGCTCTGGTATCTTAAACATCTTAGAGTCTCCAAGGCAACTTCAATGCTACAGTTTCTTGTTCCAGTGTCTGGGATTCACACATGATCTTCTGAGCTCCTCATAAGGGCTGGCATCACTTCTTTAGCTCTGCCCTCTGTAGCACTCTAAGCTCAGGTTGATCCACTCCACTTCTGCTGCTGTTCTTGGTGATCATCCCATGGTACTGGCATCTCCAAAGCACTGGAGTCTTCTGCAGCAACTAGTCTTCACTGCCTCTCATAGGCTCTCTTCATGATGCTAAGCCTCCACTCCTTTGCCTGACCCCTTTATTCCTGGTACATCAACTGCAACTGAGGCTACACCTTCACCAGTATCCTTCCATGTCCTCTCACAGTGCCAAGCCTGAGCTGCTCTTGATGACCACTTCATGCCTTTAAAACCAGTGCCCCCTGGATGATTCTTACACATTACCAAGTACAGCTGAAGCTCAAGTTACAAACTTGGCTATCTCTGGAACAAAGCTTCTTTGTACTCTCAGAAAACACTTCCCAGAAGATTTCACCTCAGTGATGCTGGTCTTTTCTTAACCAATTTCTTAGCTTTAGCTAACCATGTCCCAGTAGTCTCCTTTTCCTCTTGAATATAAAGGCAGAGACACGTGGCCTAAGCTGTTGAGTTCTGCTGCTTGCAGGAGCTGGAACATCGGCCACTTTGTTCTATTACATTATCACTAGCTTTCGATTTTCCAACTCCTTCACTACCTAAGCTTGTCTGTCCTGGATCTTGCTCTGTAGATTGACCTTGAACTCAGAGATCTGCATGCTAATCTCCTGGAATTAACTGTGCATACTACCATGCCTAGATTTAAACTGTTCACCTAGAACTTGCTGTCTCAGGCTGGCCTTGAACTCAGAGATCTGCTTGGCTTTATCTCCTGGGATTATAGGTGTGCACCACCATGCCTAGATCTAAACTTAGCTGGGTAGGATCTTGTTCCAAAGCCCCACTCCCTTAATTCACTGTAATATTCTTGAACACAAGATTCAGCTCCATTTCACTTCCTGGTGCCCCTTTAATACTTGAACCATATATTTTATATTTTCCCTTTCTCAGCTTGCTATGCTTGTTTAAAATACTCTTCATGAGTTAAAAGAAGTCTCTCTCTCTCTCTCTCTCTCTCTCTCTCTCTCTCTCTGTGTGTGTGTGTGTGTGTGTGCTGATTGAGAAGAAAGGTTTCTGATCTCAGTGGGTTAGACATGAATGTGCTCTAAATATAGAGGATAAAATTTTCAATAAACTGATTATAAAAATAAAATTATGTAGCTCTTCACAAAAAACATGGAGAATTATATACTTCATAAACTGGCAGGTTTCTAATTGTTATCTCTTTTGACTTATATGCAATGGAGCAAAAGAATGCGGTCTCAGTAAAGAATTATGAAATTTCTATGAGGACCTGACCACTACGTAAGATATTCCAACTGAAATATACGAGATGTCTTCAAAAATGGTAATTCGTTGTGCTTTGTTTCTCAAAAATAATGATCTGGAATAAGAGAAAGTCACAAAAATTATTGATTTCCATTTTTAAATTAAAAAAATGAAATTAAAATTATTAGGTAAATCAATGATATTTTACTTTGAATATCCTATTATTTCACAGACACCTGTTCTCAATGAAGATACTAATTTGGTGAGATTAGACTTCTTGAAATTCCATGTCTATAAAAATTTATGTAGTTTTACTTTAAATCAATCCTATAATCAAAAATAAGCCTGATATACTGTGCTGCCCATATACTGATGTGTGGCCTTTCACTTCAGAATGTTCAAAATACCAGGGGCCTCATTTATCATTTTCTTTACAGTACTATTGCAAAACACTATAGTCAAGCTTTGGCTTTGTGTTTACTAAATGTAGAGCTTTGTCGTTTTACAGGGTCTTAGAATCAACTAATATTTTCATCATATACTTATATGAGGAGTCTTAAATAACATTCTGGGAACCCCAAGGTACTTTACTATTAATGGTCTTATATTTGATAGGCATTTAGAAGAGATTTCAGTATAGTCACATTTCCAACAAATGTAGTGACATACTAAAATGTTTGGTTTATTTTCTGGAAAGAAGAGGTATTTCTTCATTTCTCCCCAGTAAGGGTAACAAACAACACTCAGGTGATTAAACCCAGTAACGCATGTATGTCATGCTTAGCACTGGTCTCATGGACATTCCTGACTTAAAATGGTATGAAAAAATATTTTAGAATATTACATACCCAAAAGTTTGGTTCTGTACCTACTTGAATTCACTTAATGCCACATAATGCAGATGCCTGAAAACAGATCTTGAATACTTTCTTATAAAAAAATGTAAACACTGAAATTTACCTATCATACTTACAAAATGCTGCACTCACGTTTCTAGTGTTTCCATTCTTTTCAAAAGAATTCAACTGTATGATAACAGTGGTACTTGATACAAAATGAATTGCAAACCAAAAGACACCTGAGACTGAGAAGAAATATTTGTTCTGTATTAGATAACATGGATGAAATCTATCACTTTTATTGATTTGGGCATAAGTGGTTGTTTAAGTATAAGTGGAATTTCCCAAGCAAAAATAAAATAAAACATTACAAAAACTTTATTGTAGTTTATGAACTAATTGTCAATCACATGACTTACCAACGTGGAAACAACAGTATACTTATGAGAACTAAGTAAAATTTTAGACTTTAATATTTTATTTCTCTGAACTCTTGCTAATAAAATTTGTGTTAATACATGAGATAATAAGTGTAGATACATGTATTACAAACTTCTTCTTGAAATGTACACTTTATCTCAGAAATAAAATTTAACAAGTACAAAAAAAGAGTGCGCTTCATGAGACTTAACCAGAGACCAAAGCTTATGATGGGTGTTTCTCAGACTTGCTTTGTCAGTGCAATTAATCTGAATCTCTTCACCTTAGACTTAGGCAGACTCTTCACAAAAGGGCAAAAATTAGCCATATTCTTCACCAAAATACCACAAAAACAGTCTTTAGGCCACATACTGAAATTCTTCTCCATTGAAACCTCTTGGACAAGGTCACCACAATTTAAATCACCCACAGCAACAGTCTTCCATATTCCTTCTAGGATATCACATTAAGCCCCACTTAAAGCAGTCCAATGCTTTCCAAATCCAAAGTCAGAAAATGCATATTCTTCCAAACAAAAGCATAGTCAGGCTTATCAAAGCAATACCCCACTCCTGGTACCAACTTCTGTCTTAGTTAGGGTTTTACTGCTGTGAACAGACACCATGACCAAGGCAAGTCTTATATTGGACGACATATATTTGGGGCTGGCTTACAGGTCCAGAGGGTCAGTCTACTATCATCAATGTGGGAGCATGGCAGCATGAGGCAAACATGGTGAGGGCAGAGCTGTGAGTTCTACACCTTCATCTGAAGACTGTTAGTGGAAGACTGACTTCCAGGCAGCTAGGATGGAGGCCTTAAGCCCACAACCACAGTGACATACCTATTCCAACAAGGCCACAACTCCTAATAGTGCCACTCCCTGGGCAGAGCACATACAAACCATCGCAACCATGGAGTCTTACTCAGTGTTCTATTGCTGCCAAGAGACACCAAACTAGGATAACTCTTATAAAAGAAAGCATTTAACTGGGGCTTGTTAACAGTTTCAGAGGTTTGCTCATTTTTATTGTGGGGAGCAAGCTGGGGAGCACACTGGAATGCAGGTAGACATAGAACTTGAGAAGTAGCTGGGAATTATACATACTGACCCATAGTCAGTAAAAGAGGGGGACACTGGGTCTGAACCTTTGAAACCTCAAATATGACCTCCAGTGACACACTTACACCAAGGATACCACACTTCTTAATCCTTTTCCAGCAGTGCTACTACTTGATGACTAAGCATTCAAATCTATGAACCCTTAGGAAATTCTTATTCCAGCCACAACACATGGTGAGAAAGTTAAAATGACAGGAACTTAAACCAGCTGGTCGTGTTCCTTCCACAGTCAGGAAGCAGGAGATTGAGGAATAGTTATTCTCAGAGTATTATCTTATAATGCAGCATCTCAGTCAAATAGATGCTTCCAATCGCAATCAACTGACCTTCTGAAAACAAACTAATCAAGATAAATCCTACAAATCAACAAGAGACTTGCAACTCAAATGATTCTAGAACTCATCGTGTTAACAAGTGAGATACAAGCATTAGTTCTTGATGCTTGTCCACATAAAACACAAAGTCATTTCAAACACGCAATTTACATTTATTTCTGGGCACACAAATTTATGTTTGAGTGGGAGTCCAAGAATGGAGGTCAGAGGACAACCTTCAGAAGTAATTACTTTCTATTTTGTGACTATTGAGAATACTAGCATGGGTTTGGGTCTCGTTGGAAATTCAGTTTGTTCCCAAAGTCAACATGCTAGATTTATCAAAAAAGCTTTAGATCATGACATTCCTTCCCTTTCCCCAACCTTACTCTCGCTTCCTAAGTAAAATAGGCTACAACTCGAAAGGTTCACAAAGGATTTAATAATTACAATACTATGAGAGACCACAGTCCATGTGTCATGCAAGACTCAAGGCAATCTCTTAACTGTGAGCTCCTACAACATAAAAACAGGTGACTACTTTTCATCATACTGGTATAGAACCAGTGTTTCAATTCTAAAACAGGAGAAACAAAAGACAGCAAGGAAGGATCAGCCCCAAATTCAGAAGGACAAACACACAGACTGACAGCTCCACTTCTGACATTGTACAAATGACTCCAAAGCCTTTGCCACCTTCCCCAAACTTATAGGCTTCTATTCAGCATGATGCTGTCGGTAACTGTTAGGGTCTGCAGAAGATTTTATGAACATTTTAACATTTGTACTATTTCACTCCAGTTTGAACTACCTGAAGAAATATATGAAAGCTTATTAAAGGGTTTATAATATTTTTCACACTTGTGACATTTCAGTCTAGTATGAATTATGAGGTTTTTCCGAAGGTTTCAGTAAGCCCAAAAGACATTAGCACATTTTTCACACTTGTGTGATTTCTCTCATAGATGAATTCTTTGATGTTGCTTAAGACCGGAAGACTGTTAATAACAGTGCCACATTCTTCACATGTGTAATGTTTATCTCCAAAAGGAATTATCCTGTGTTCAGACCATGCAATGGAACTTCAAAAGTATTTGCCACACTTTTTGCATTTGTATGGTTTCTTTCCAGAATGAATTCTTTGAGGATCCCTAAATTTGTTAGCATTCTGACATGTTCTTTTCATTTGTAAATATTCTCTATATTGTGAGTTAATTTGTGTAGATATAGGTATGACATTGTAAAGGAGGCTTTTCCACATTGCTGACTGTTGTATGTTTTGTCTCCAGAATGAGTTATCAAATGAGGAGAAAGAATCTGGAAAGTTGTAAAGGACTTGTCTGATATATCACAAGTTTAGGGTTTCTCAGCTGTATGGATTCTCTTCTTTTCAGAAAGTAATTATGGACAATAGAAGGTCAGACCACATACTTAATATTTGTAGGATTTCTCTCTTGTATGAATTTTCTTATGTTTATAATGTCTTGATGGATAATTAAAGACCTTGCCATATACTTCACACTCGTAGGGATTCTCTTTGATATGAATTACCGTGTTTAGAAAGTATGGTGGATAATGGAAGGCCTTGCCAAATACTTAACACTTGTAGGGTTTGTCTTCTCTATGAGTTCCCTTGTGTACATGAATTGATGATGGAGAGCGTAAGGCCTTTCCCCCTCCTTACACTTGTAGAGTTTTTGTTGTGTATGAATTATCTTGTGTTTTGAAAGTAATGATGGATAATGGAAAGCCTTGCCACATACTTCACATTTTTATGGTTTCTCTCTTGTATGAATTTTCTTATGTCTGGAAAGTCTTGATAGATAATGGAAGGCCTTGCCACATACTTCACACTTGTATGGTGTCTCTCCTGTATGAATTATCTTGTGTTTTGAAAGTAATGATGGATAATGGAAGGCCTTGCCACATACTTCACACTTGTAGGGTTTCTCTCCTGTATGCATTATCCTGTGTTCATGAAGTGATGATTGAGAGCGGAGGAAATCTCCACATACTTCACACTTGTAGGGTTTTTGGTCTGTATGACTTATCTTGTGTTTTGCAAGTAATGATGGAAAATGGAAGGTCTTACCACATATATCACACTTACAGGGTTTCTCTCCTGTATGAATTCTCATGTGTTGATAAAGTGATGGTGTAGAGTAGAAGGCCTTTCCACATACTTCACACTTGTATGGCTTCTCTCCTGTATGGATTCTCATGTGAAGACAAAGTCTTGATGGATAATTGAAAGACTTGCCACATACGTCACACTTGTAGAATTTTTCTTTTGTGTGAATTATCTTATGTTGAAAAAGTTTTGATGGAACATGGAAGGCCTTGCTACATACTTCACACTTGTAGGGTTTTTCTCCTGTATGAATTCTTTTGTGCTCAGAAAGTAATGATGGAAAACGGAAGGATTTGCCACACTCTTCACACTGGTAGGGCTTCACTCTTAAATGAATTATCTGATGATTTTGAAACATTTTTTTCCCCTCAAAGATGTTGCCACATTCTTTGCACGTATAGCATTTTCCCTCTGGTGAGTAACAGTTGAGAAATGAATGAAAACAGAGCAAATATCTGTATATTTATACTGATAGTTTTTAAAAAACCTACATTTACTCATACTTGTATTTGTCTGTATTAATGAGAAGCTATATTCAATTTTTTGTACCAGTATTCAGTGAAGTACAATTTAAAACACAGAATAAGTAAAAATCATGTAGACTTCCTAGAAGTAAGAAGATGATGGCAACATAGAACAAGAAAGGAATAGAATATTAAAATCAAACATGTATGAAAGCATAATATCTAAGAAAATCCACAATGGCATTATGCAAATGCAAATCAGCTCCTTAAAGAGATAGTGAAATTTCATGAGTCCTTAAAAGCAAAGTATAAATTAGTCTAATTTGGAAAACACCTGAATAAACAGTATTTATATATTCTATGTATATATAATACTATATCTATAGTCTAAGTATAGAGTTTTGTTTCAGAAGTTTCAAATGGTGACTAAAAAAGAATTTTTTAAATAACATTAAATAAAGATTCAAGGAAAAAAGGTTTATGCACATCTTGAGGTATAATGGTTTTGTGCATTTTGTGAAGATTATCCCTGTATTATTCAAATGATTGATTTCTCTGCTCCCATTTGTTTGTGCTATCCAGACATGCCATTGTAGTGTCCATTCTTAAAATCTCCCATCTTAAATTTGTGTACACATTGTTCACCATTTATGCTCTAACTTGTTAATAATAGCTGATCAGTCAATGGCTGGCCAGAAGAAAGAATATGGTAGACATCTGCTACCCCAGGGAAGAACAGAGTAGGGGTTCACTATAAAAAAAGAGTTCTAGATAGACATGGAAAGTCGGCTGAGGCTCAGAGAGCCAAACAAGTACTAAAATGCAATTATTATGGGGACTTTGTCTAGGAGCTAGCCAGATTACCTTACAGGATTAGACTCAATTATTAATGTCCCAGTAATTGTATTGTAAAGCATATCAAATAAATCTTATAGTCTCTGCCTTAATCATTTGGAGCTAGCCAAGATAGAGAAAACTCATCAATTTTAAAATGCATGTACATATATCTTATAAAAAAAATAAATACCCAAGTTAAAGATTACATACAAATGACAGAGTTTTGGCTGTCAGGGGAAACACAGGTTACTCTCATGGTAGAAGAAAGCAAAACTAATGAGACTCAAAATATTCTAAATGTTAGATTATGTCCTCCTTTGACAGAAAAAGACAAAAAATTATATTTTTAAAAACGAATGAGCATGTGGTCTTCTGAAAGGCTCCACCCAGCAGTTGGCTCAGACAGATACAGACACCCAGAGCCAAACAGTGGATGGAGCTTGGGGACTCCTACAGAAGAAGAGGAGGAAAGATTGCTGGACCCAAAGGGAATAGGAACACAGCAGGAAGACCAACAGAGTCAACTAACCTGGATCCTTGGGATCTGTGTCTGAACCACCAAACAAAGCACATGAATGGGCTGGACCTAGGCCTCCCTGCTCATATGTAGCAGATGTGCAGCTCGATCATTAGGTGGGTCCTGAACAACTGGAAAGGAGGCTATCCCAAAAGCTGTTGCCTGTATGTGAAAGATATTCTACTAGCTGAGCTGCCATGACTGGAGTCAGTGGGAGAGAAAGCACCTAGCATTATAGAGTGTGGAATTGTCAGGGTCAGGGGTTGGGGGGACACACAGGAAGGTGCCCACTCACTTAGAGCAGAAGAGGATGGCAGACAAAGGAAGAATTGTGGAAAGGGGTGACCAGGAGGGTTGGCAGTGAGCCAGATGTGAGGTCAATAAGTAAGAAAAAAAAATGAATTTAATTTTAAAAAAGATGATTTGTACCAGAACATTGTGTCTCAATGGATTTATGTTAGATCTTAGAGTTTCCCACTCTGTTCTCTGATACCCTCCTCCTGACACACCTGGGTGCACAGTGATGGCTGCTTGACTCTTCACATCTGAAGGCTCTTGTATTTGCTCCAGAAATGTGACCAGATATGGCTTGGAGGAAGCAAGACCTGTTTGTGGGAAAATGGAATAACATTGTTACTGTGGTTACATGGGAAATAAAATGTCCCTCCAGGACTGTGTGTATAAGGAATGAGAAGATACAATAAAGGAGTATAGAGGACTAGTTCCTATGTGTTTCCTAATGGGCACATCAAAATGCTCAGGAGGAACTTGGAAATTGCAGGACCTGAGCTTCACACCCCTTGGTTACAAGGAGAACTTTTATAAGAGAAGTGTGTGATGTTCTCTTTAAGGTGTACCACTTATATTCTAAGACAAACAATACATTTAAGAGGGTGGTATGAACACAAGAAGACATAGTTTAAAGCTATATGAATAATTTAAATTTCCCTTCAAAGTAGCCCTATGGACCTCATTGATGGATGTAGATGTTCCCATGAGATACTGTACAAAGGGAGCACCATTTAGGCTTACAATTAATTAAAACTTCATCATGGAAGTTATCCTCACCCAGAAACACAAGGTTGTTGTAATTCTCCAATATCACATCCCTGTACAATTTCCACTGAGCAGGACCCAGGTATTCCCACTCCTCTGCAGAGAAATATATTACCACATCCCAGAATGACAACATATCCTGAAAAAATAAAATAAAATAAAATTAAGACTAGAGTAAATATCAGACATTATTGTTTGGGGGTTGGTGTGCTGCTTCCATTTATTCAAAGGATAAAATTATGTACCCACCCCCATCCCATCCCTGGTGTCTGGCTGCCCTAAGCAAAGTGAATTCCCATGAGTTCACCAGCAATTTTTGTGTAAAACTGGTTCTCTAATTTAAAATACTGGTTAAATAAAACTAGCAACTGCCAATTATGGGGACGATAGAGGTAGGCAGGGCTTCCATGACTGGATTGGGCCTTGCAAGTAAGGTCTACAACAAGGAGAAAGAGAAATAGGGACAGGAAGGAAAGATGTAAGGACAGGTCTCCAGTAGCCATGATAGATCAGTGGCAATGCCCAACTGAAATGCCCCACCCCTGCCCCTGTCAGTTTGATGCAGCAGAAATAATTCAGGAAAGACTCAAACAGCAAGGATTTGGGGAGCATGGATGTTGAAGTAGCCAGTCTAGTTTTAGAAAAGTAGATTCGGAGCAATCAACCAGTAGTTGAGCAAAAGCCAAATAAGTGAATCATAGTCTGAGTCTCATTCATTCAGAAGCTATCCTGGGATAGACATAACCACAATTAACTTACACATTATGCTAATTATAGCCATAAATAATAACAAATTCAAGGAAGCATCATGTGCTTCTGCATATAAATCTAAAGGTGACCTTAAGTGAGAGGAGAGCCAGGAGCACTTCTGATACAGGTAAGGAAGAATCCTAAAATACTCTTCATGTGGTACTGTTTGCAACACAGGCCTCATCTCTAAGTGACGTGGATCACAGAATATCCTAGAAACTCCTATGGTATAATGTTTGTAAGAACCATAAACTAGAGAACAAGGGAAACTAAAAACAGTGTGTTGGGGTGAGACAGATGGCTCAGTAGTTAAGAGCACTGGTACTCTTCCAAAGGACATGGGGTTTGATTCCTAGATGCTACATGGCTGCTCCCAACTGTCTATAACTCCAGTTAGAGAGGATCAGAAAATCTCTTGGACATGAATGATAACAAAAAACAAACACATATACAGTCTAGTTACAGCTTCTATGCCTTCTATGAAACTCCATGACCAAAAGTTAGTTGGCAAGGAAACGGTTTATTAGGGTTATACTTCCACAGCACAGCATAGCACAGTTCATTATAGAAGGAGGTCAGGACAGGGATTTAAACCAGACAGAAACCTGCAGGCAGGAGTTGAGTAGAGATAATGGAGAGGTTCTGCTCATAGGCTTCCTATAAATGGCTTGCTCAGCCTGCTTCTTTATAGAATCCAGGGCTACCATCTCAAGAGTTCCACCTTCCATATCAGTATGTGTCAGGCTCCACCAATTACTAGGAAATTGCTCTACAGGCTGGCACACAGCCTGACCTTATATAGTGTGTCCTAAATTAACATTTCCTATAATCACATAAGTAAGTTTGTTTCAAGTGCACAATACTCTAGCTAGCACACTAAAAATAAACAAATAGTTAAATCTTGGAAAAAATGGAGCTTTAGTGTCCTATCATTGTATTATAATACTGCACACATTATGTCCATTCTTCACAGTAGAGAGCCATGGTGATGGTGAAAGTACTTCTCAACTCAAATATGCACAATCACAAATGACAAATACAATGAAGATCCACATATATTGTAAGATGTATTTGCTAAGAGCTGGCTTTTTGAGCATGTACATAGAGATGCAAATGATACAGCACCATGGGTCAGGAGTTTGAGCAGTCAATGGGTAGAAGAATAAATGAATGTGTACACAGATGGAATCAAATTATCCTAACCACATTATAAGTAGAAAATTTCCCAGTAAATTCAGTCACTGTGGGGGCTTTTACCAAACTAACACTGTATCAGCTGCCCCATGAAAGGACAATGGGAACTTTAGTTCTGTCTTCATCCAGTAGTGGACTTGGCCAGGCAAATCTGACAGAGGATACAGTGCCATGAAGGAGTCAATGTTGAAGTTACAGGGGGATCCAAAACTTCTCCTGAGATTGGAGTTGTCTGCCCTAAGACAGCTGTTTCTGAAATATCCTGTGCTTTTATTGTTCACATTGTATGATTTAGGTCTCTGGTGAACTTGGCCATTTTTCATCTACCAATACAATAGTTCATGCTGTACTTTTTAATAAACTTGCTTGCCTTTTTGTCAACTGTTTATACAAGATATCCTGTTCCCAGCTATTGCTTTTGTCTTCTTTAAGCCTTTTTCTTTATTTCTGTCCGGGGTCCACCCATTCCACACTTTGCCATTTGAGATCTTAAATCCCTTGGATTCAGGACAGCATCAGGACAGAATCAGTACCCTAGCACTCCTTCATCCTATCTAAATGAAGAACAACAACTACTGATCAACATTCCTCCAGGTTTCCTCTTCTAAAGACTACTGGCCAATGGGATTAAAAATTGCATCTCTCACTTGATTTACAATCCTTTAGATTCAATGTCTGACTGACATGGTTAGGTTTTTTGCTTTTAAAAACAGGATTCCTGTGTGAATACAGCTGACTTTCCTTAACTTTACTTGTCTACTATAACACAGGGAGAGATGTTTTTGGGGACCTCCTGTCTCTCAAGATAATCTGGTTTGCCTAAGCAGACAACACCAGGAAGGAGAGCCTGCAGACCTGCAGGGGGCTCCTAGAACAGCATCAACTCTCTCATTTCTAAGCCCCTCACCTGTTGCTCTAAAAGGTCCAAGCCAGGTTTCTCTCCTCACACAACCCCTCACCCCATACTTCCAGTAGAGTTGGTGACCCCTCGTGTGTCCTAATAAGCAGTCTCTTTCCTCTTTTTAATAAAAGCCCCTTTCCTGCTTTTTTTTCTCTTTGGACTGTGCTCCCAAATCTAACATCATCCATATTGCCAAAAATGACCATATTGCATCCTTTAAGGGCAGTGAATAGTGTCCAAAATTAACCATGTGTACCACAATTCCCTGATTATTTTACTTTTAGGATTTAATTAATATTCATTCAAATGAAAGAAGTTCATATCCAACCACTTTAAGATGACCTCACAATCACAGAGAAGGGGAATATAAAGAAAATAATGTATTTGGGTTAAGAATACAGAGCCGTTTCATAACTGGAAAGAATAAAGCAAGCTGCTATGAAGTCAGACACACAGAACAAACAAAATGGCATTTAAGTTTGCTGCAGGTAGAGTGACTGCTAGGTCATGCCTGCATTTTCTCCTAAAAACCATATGGCCAGATCGCATATCAAAATAAACAATATAAAAGATCATGCTGGCATTTACCCCCACCATCATACAAGATAGAAACATTTGCTATTACACATTACTTCGATGAGCACTAGGACACAGACTTTAGGAGTACAGTCATAAATTTCACCAAAGACTACCAAACATTTCAAAAAGGCATGAAGAAGCATCTCAGTGCCATTAAAGGCAATGAACTTAAGGAGAATAAATGCTTCTTTGATGCTCAAGAAACCAAAAACTTTAGAATGATGGAAATGACAAAACAATCCAGGATTTGAACCTGAAATTCAATAAAGAGAAACACTGAACATGACTCTAGCAGCAATGATCCAAAATCTAGCCCAATAATCCTAAAAGAAAGCATAAAAGAAAAACTTACAACAGAATAAATTGGCAGAAGATAGCATATAAGGATTTACAAATAAAATAGATGATCTAGATAAAATAAGCTAAGTATATAAAATAAATGAAGAAAAAAATCTGTGGGAAGGAAACATACAGGAAATGTTAGACAAGGTCACAAGACCAGGCAATGGCATAGGTCAAGTGGGTTTGGCCTATTGCTGCTTGTATTCTAAAGCTAATTTTGGTCCCCAAAACAGCTTACACAAGTGTTTGCACATGAGACAATGAAGGACCCTGCCCCCAGTTGGTTCTGATTGATAAAGATGCCAGCAGTAAATAGCTTGGCAGGGCAGACAAAGGTGGGACTTTTAGAATTCCTGGGATTGGGACAGATCGGAGAGAGAGAAATGGCAGATTCATCATGACTCAGAGGCAGAGGGATCAGATTTAGAAGCTATGTAAGAAAAACCACCCAAAATGTAGGTGGAAGGAGTAAGCAGTCCTATGGGGGCAGCTGCCCAGAAGGTAACAGGACAGCAAAGATAAAACATAGAATTAGAAGGTGTTAAACTAGAAACCCCACAGGGAAATACATGCTAGGTGCAGGGAGGATTACAAGTGCTGAGTATTTTTGCATCGATATTCATAAGGGAAATTGGTCTGAAGCATTCTTTCTTTGTTGGGTCTTTGTGTGGTTTAGGTATAAGCATAATTGTGGCTTCATAGAATGAATTGGGAAGTGGTCCTTCTGTTTCTATTTTGTGGAATAGTTTGAAGAGTATTGGTATTAGGTCTTCTTTGAAGGTATGATAGAATTCTGCACTAAAACCATCTGTTCCTGGGATTTTTTTTGGTTGGGAGACTTTTAATGAGTGCTGCTATTTCTTTAGGGGTTATGGGAATGTTTAGATGATTTATCTGATCCTGATTTAACTTTGGTACCTGATATCTGTCTAGAAAATTGTCCATTTCATCCAGACTTTCCAGTTATGTTGAGTGCACTGGCTGGTTTTGTGTGTCAACTTGACACAAGCTGGAGTTATCACAAAGAAAGGAGCTTCAGGTGAGGAAATGCCTCCATGAGATCCAGCTGTAAGGCATTTTCTCAATTAGTGATAGGGGAGGGCATTGTGGGTGGTACCATTCCTGGGCTGGTAGTCTTGGGTTCTATGAGAGAGCAAGCTGAGCAAGACAGGAGAAGCAAGCCAGTTAAGTAACATCCCTCCATGGCCTCTGCATCAGCTCCTGAATCCTGACCTGCTTGAGTTCCAGTCCTGGCTTCCTTTGGTGATGAACAGCAACGTGGAGGTGTAAGCTGTATACACCCTTTCCTCCCCAACTTGCTTCTTGGTCATGTTTGTGCAGGAATAGAAACCCTGACTAATACATTGAGAATAGGCTTTTGTAGTAGGATCTGATGATTGTTTGAATTTCCTCAGTTTCTGTTGTTATGTCTCCCTTTCAATTCTGATTTTATTAATTTTGATAATGTCTCTATGCCCTCTGGTTAGTCTGGCTAAGGGTTTATCTATCTTGTTGATTTTTCTCAAAGAACCAGCTCCTGGTTTTGTTGATTCTTTGTATAGTTCTTTTTCTCTCTACTTGGTTGATTTCAGCCCTGGGTTTATTTCCTGCCATCTACTCCTCTTGGGTTTATTTGCTTCTTTTTGTTCTAGAGCTTTCAGGTGTGCTGTTAAGCTGCTAATGGATGCACTCTCCAGTTTCTTTTTGGAGGCACTTAGAGCTATGAGTTTTCCTCTTAGCACTGCTTTCCTTGTGTCCCATAAGTTTTGGTATGATGTGCCTTCATTTTCATTACATTCTAAAAAGTCTTTAATTTCTTTCTTTATTTCTTCCTTGACCAAGTTATCATTGAGTAGAGTGCTTTTCAGGTTCCATGGGTATGTGGGCTTTCTGTTGTTTTTGTTGTTATTGAAGACCAGTCTTAGTCTGTGGTGTTCTGATAGGATGCATGAGATTATTGTGACCAATTACATGGTCAATTTTGGAGACGGTACCATGCGGTGCTGGGAAGAAGTTATATTCTTTTGATTTAGGATGAAATGTTCTATAGATACCTGTTAAATCCATTTGGTTCATAACCTCTATGAGTTTCACTGTGTCTCTGTTTAGTTTGTTGTTTCCATGATCTGTCCATTGCTGTCAGTGGGGTGTTGAAGTCTCCTACTATTATTGTGTGAGGTTCAGTGTATGTTTTGAGCTTAAGTAAAGTTTCTTTCATGAATGTGAGTGCCCTTGCATTTTGAGCATAGATGTTCAGAATTGAGAGTTCATTTTGGGAGATTTTTTCTTAAAAAAACAACCAAAGAGTACACAAATGGAGGGACCCATGACTCCAGCAGCATATGTAGCAGAGAATGGCCTTGTTGGGCATCAATGGGAGAAGAGGCCCTTGGTCCCGTGAAGGGTCAATACCCAGTGTAGGGGAATTCCAAAGCAGGGAGGCTGGAGTGGTTGGGTGGGTAGGGGCACACCCTCATAGAAGCAGGGGGCAGGGGGATGGTATAGGGAGTTTCTGGGGGGGGGTGAATCTAGAAGGGGATAACATTTGAAATGTAAATAAAGAAAATATCCATTTTTTTTAAAAAAAGCATGCAACACACACACACACACACACACACACACAAAAGTGTCCAACCATTAAACTAGCCAAGGCACATGAAAATTAACTGGGGTGTGTGTGTGTGTGTGTGTGTGTGTGTGTGTGTGTCTTTCTTCTCAAACCCAGAGCAGGTTAACTAAATTACCACTACACAGATATGATCTCAAGAAGGCCATAAAAGAAATCTTCCCTAAACTAAGGAAAGGTATACCCATAATAATATAAAAAGCACACATAACACTTAATTGGACAAGATCAGAAAATAAAATCCTTACTCAAAGGATAAACAGGCTGAGAAAGAAATTAGGGAAATGACACCCTTCACAATTGTCACAAACAATATAAAGTATCTTGGTGTGACTCTAACCAAGCAAGTGAAAGATCTGTATGACAAGAATTTCAAGTCTCTGAAGAAAGAAATCGAAGAAGACCTCAGAAGGTGGAAAGATCTGCCATGCTCATGGATTGGAAGGATTAATATAGTAAAAATGGCCATCCTGCCAAAAGCAATCTACAAATTCAATGCAATCCCCATCAAAATTCCAACTCAATTCTTCATAGACTTAGAAAGAGCAATTCTCAAATTCATTTGGAACA
>CM052716.1:5945057-5965838 GCA_028551405.1 Uromys caudimaculatus
CAAAAAGTCAGGTGACAGCAGATGCTGGCAAGGATGTGGAGAAAGAGGAACACTCCTCCACTGTTGGTGGGACTGCAAGCTGGTACAACCACTCTGGAAATCGGTTTGGCGGACCCTCAGAAAAATGGACATAATACTACCTGAGGACCCAGCTATAGCTCTCCTGGGCATATACCCAGAAGATGATCCAACATGTAATAAAGACACATGCTCGACTATGTTCATAGCAGCCATATTTATAATAGTCAGAAGCTGGAAACAACCCAGATGTCCCTCATCAGAGGAATGGACACAGAAAATGTGGTACATCTCCACAATGGTGTACTACTCAGCTACTAAAAACAATGACTTAATGAAATTTGCAGGCAAATGGATGGATCTTGAAAATATCATCCTGAGGGAGGTAACTCAGTTACAAAAGAACGAACGTGGTATGTACTCACTGATAAGTGGATATTAGCCCAAAAGTTCAGAATGCCCAAGTTTCACTTTACAGTAACTGCTGGACCGAGAGTGAGGTCCCAGATGGAGGAGTTGGAGAAAGGACTGAAGGAGCTGAGGGAGTTTGCAGCCCCATGGAGGGAGCAACAGCGTCAACGGGCCTGACCCCCTCCCGGTCGTCCTGGAGTTTGGACCACCAACCAAAGAATACACATCGAGGGACCCATGGTTCGGATCACATAATTGGCAGAGGATGGCCTCGTTGGCCATCAGGGAGAGGAGAGGCCCTTGGGCCTGAGGGTGTTAGAGGCCCCAGTAAAGGAGAATGTCAATGTGGGAATACAGGAATGGGTAGGCGGGTGGGTGGGCGGTGGAATTCCCGCATAGAGGCAGGGAGGGGGAGGGGATGGGGGTTTCCAAAGAGGAGACCTAGAAAAGGGGAAACATTCAAAATGTAAATAAAGTATCAAAAATAATAAATAAATAAATTTTTTAAAAAATTGTCTTTCTCATAGTTTCATGCATAGAGCTATAATCTTCACCTGCCGGATTAACTTCAACAGGTCTCAGAGGTTTAGTTTTCTTGTGATTTCATTTTCATTCCTATATGTTTTATACATAAATAAAACACATTAATGAGGAATCATTTAACAACCTAAATGGATTCAAAAGAATGGGGAGATTGTAAGTGTAATAAAAAGTTTTCCATCTAAAAAAAATTCTGAGCCCAGATGAATTCACAAGGAGATATATATATATATATACACATACACACACACTAAGTATATATATGTATTTTACAAGGAACCTAGGAGCTCTTCAGCCTGCAACCACTCTGGGCAAACCCAGCAATGGACATCCTGATACATAAACCACATAAAAACTCAACAAAGAAAGAGTATTTCAACCAGTTTTCCTTATGAATATTGAACAAAAGAACTCACCAAAATACTCACAAACCAAATCCAAAAATACATCAAAAATATCATCCACCATGATTATGTAGTCTTTAGTCTTCATCCCAAAATGCAGGGGTGGTTCAATAATTAAAAGTCCATCAATTTAATACAACATATAAATAAACTGAGAAAACCAAAATGACATGACAATCTCCCTAGATGCTGAAAAACCCTTTGAAAAAAATTCAAACTCCTTCAGGTTAAAAGTCTAGGTCAGATCAGGGATACAGGGCACATATGTAAACATAATAAAAGCAATACGCAGTAAGCCAATATAAAAATCAAATACATGGGAAGAAAGCAATCCCACTAAAATCAGGGACAAGATAAGGCTGTCCACTCTCGCCATATCTCTTCAATATAGTACTTGAAGTTCTAGTCAGAGCAATAAGACAACCAAAGGGGATCAAAGGTATAAAATTTGGAAAAGAAAAAGTCAAAGTATGGCTATTTGCAGATAATATGGTAGTATTCATAAGTGACCACAAAAACTCTACCAGAAAACTCCAACAGCTGATAAACACGTTCAACAAACTGGCTAGAGTCAAAATCAATTAAAAAACATCAGTAGGCCTCTTTCATAAAAACAAAAAATGGGCTGAGGAAGAAATGGGAAATTGGGAATGTTTCCCAGGGAAACAACCACCTTAATGATATCCATAAATAATACAAAATATCTTGGTATAACTATAACCAAGCAAGTGAAAGACCTGTATGAGAAGAACTTTACATGTATAATGAAAGAATTTGAAGAAGATATCAAAAGATGAAAAGATCTCCCATGCTCATGAATAATTAGGATAAACACAGTAAAAAATGGCCACCTTATCAAAAGCAATCTACAGATTCAATGTACTTCCCATCAAAATTCCAACACTATTCTTTACAGACCTTGAAGGAACCAATTTCAACTTCATATGAAAAAAATCACCGGGCAGTGGTGGTACACGCCTTTAATCCCAGCACTTGGGAGGCAGAGGCAGGCGGATTTCTGAGTTCGAGGCCAGCCTGGTCGACAGAGTGAGTTCCAGGACAGCCAGGGCTACACAGAGAAACCCTGTTTCGAAAAACCAAAAAAAGAAAAAAAGAAAAAAAAAGCCCTGAATAGCTAAAACAAACCTGTACAATAAAAGAACTTCTAGATGTATCATGATCCCTGATTTCATGATATACTACAAAGCAATAGTAATAAAAACTGCATGGTATTGGTGTAGAAACAGACATGTTGATCAATGGAATCACAAAGTAGAGCCAGAATAAACATACACACCTATGTATGCCTGATTTTTGACAAAGAACCCAAAACCATACACTGGAAAAAAGTATCTTCAAAAAATGGTGCTGGTCTAACTGGATATCTGCATGTAGAAAAATGCAAAGAGATTCATTTTTATCACCCTGTTCAAAACTCAAGTCCCAGTGGATCAAAGACCTCAACATAAAACCAGATACACTAATCTAATAGTAGAGAAAGTGTAGAGTACCCTTGAACACATTTGTACAGGAGATAACTTCCTGAACAGAACACCAATAGCTCAGGCATGAAGATCAAAAATTAATAAATGGGACTTTATGAGACTGAAAAGCTTTTGAAAGGTCAAGGGCACTGTCAATCGTATAAAATGGCAGCCTAGAGAATGGGCAAAAATATTCGCCAACCTAACATCCCACTGAGGGCTGATATCCAAAATATGTAAGGAACTCAGGAAGTTAGACACCAATAAACCAAGTACACCAGTTAAAAAATGGGGTACAGAGCTAAACAGAATTCTCAGCAGAGGAATTTCTAATGGCTAGGTAACATTTTTAAAAGGTTCAACATCCTTAGTCATTAGGGAAACACAAATCAAAGTGACTCTAAGATTCTCCCTTACACCCATCAGAATGGATAAGATCAAAAATTCAAGTGTAGGCACATGCTGGAAAGAATGTGGATCAAGGAGAACACTCCTCCATTGCTGGTGGGATTGCTCACTTGTATAACCACTATAGAAATCAATTTTGTATGTATTCACTTATAAGTGAGTGTTAGCCATACTCACTTACAAAGTGAGGATAACCATGCTATAATCAAGAGACCTAAAGAAGCTAAATAACAAGGAGGGCCCAAAGGAGGATGCTTGGATCTCACTCAGAAGGGGAAATAAAATAGTCATCCGGAGTGGATGGAGGGAGGGAGGTGGGTGGGGAAGGGGATAGGAAGGGGCATGAGTGATGGGGGATCAGGTGTAGCGAGAGCCTGGAAGAGAGGGCCAGAAGTGTGAATGGAATTTGGTGGTGGGCCAGAGGAAGGGGGATTCTCTGGGACAAGTCTGAGACCAGGAATGCAAGAGGCTTCAAGGAGTCTATGAGGGTGACTCTAGCTGAGTTCCTAGCAGTGGGGAATATGGAAACTAAAGTGGCTTCCTCCTGTAGTCAGGCAGGACCCCCATTGGAAAGATAAGGACACCCATCTGATGACAAAAACTTTGACCCAAAATTTATCCTACCTAAAAGAAGTGCAGGGAAAAAGATGGATCAGAGACTGAGGGAATGGCCACTCCTTGATTAACCCAATTTGAGACCCTTTCTACAGGCAAGAACCAATGCCTAATACAATTAATATTACTCTGTTAGTCTTGCAGACAGGAGCTTCTGTTAAATGTCCTCTGAGAGGATCAACACAGCATCTGACTGAAACAGATGCAGTGACCTAGAGCCAAATATTAGAAGGAGCTCGGAGAGTCTCGTGGAAGGGTTAGTAGAAGTATTGTAGGACAAGGAGAGGATACAGGCTCCAGAAAAGACCAACATAGTCAGTCAATTAAAACCAGTAAGTCCTTCATCCATATAATCGGTCACAGTAAGACTCAGATGAAATGAAAAGAGCCTGCAAGGAAAAGGGCAGGACTGCATACCAGAGGAGACGGGACTCCTCCTTGAGGAAGAGGAAGGAATACCAACTTAACAGTTTACTTCCACATAAAACCAGATACACTGAATCTAATAAAAGAGAAAGTGGGGAAAAGTCTCAAACACATGGGCACAGGGGAAAAGGTCCTGAACAGAACACCAATGGCTTATGCTCTAAGATCAAGAATCAACAAATGGGACCTCATAAAATTGCAAAGCTTCTGTAAGGCAAAGGACACTGTCAATAGGACAAAATGGCAACCAACAGATTGGGAAAAGATCTTACCAATCCTACATCTGATAGAGGGCTAATACCCAATATATACAAAGAACTCAAGAAGCTAGACTCCAGAGAAACAAATAACCCTATTAAAAATGTGGTAGAGTCGGGCAGTGGTGGTGCACGCCTTTAATCCCAGCACTTGGGAAGCAGAGGCAGGTGGATTTCTGAGTTCGAGGGCAGCCTGGTCTACAGAGTGAGTTCCAGGACAGCCAGTGCTACACAGAGAAACCCTGTCTCGAAAAACCAAAAACCAAAAAAAAAAAAATGTGGTACAGAGCTAAACAGAGAATTCTCAACTGAGGAAACCCAAAGGACTGAGAAGCACCTAAAGAAATGTTCAACATCCTTAGTCATCAGGGAAATGCAAATCAAAACAACCCTGAGATTCCATCTCACACCAGTCAGAATGGCTAAGATCAGAAACTCAGGTGACAGCAGATGCTGGCGAGGATGTGGAGAAAGAGGAACACTCCTCCACTGCTGGTGGGATTGCAAGCTGGTACAACCTCTCTGGAAATCAGTCTGGCAGTTCCTCAGAAAATTGAACATAGTACTACCTGAGGACCCAGTTATACCACTCCTGGGCATATACCCAGAAGATGCTCCAACATGTAATAAAGATACATGCTCTACTATGTTCATAGCAGCCATATTTATAATAGCCAGAAGCTGGAAACAACCCAGATGTCCCTCATCAGAGGAATGGATACAGAAAATGTGGTACATCTACACAATGGAGTACTACTCAGCTATTAAAAACAATGACTTAATGAAATTTGCATGCAAATGGATGGAACTTGAAAATATCATCCTGAGCGAGGTACCTCAGTCACAAAAGAACAAACCAGTTATGTACTCACTGATAAGTGGATATTAGCCCAAAAGTTTGGAATACCCAAGATTCAATTCACTGATTATACGAAGCCCAAGAAGAAGGAAGTCCAAAATGTGGGTGCTTCTTGTGCTTTTTAGAAGGGTGAACAAAATACTCACAGGAGGAAATATGGAGACGAAGTGTGGAGCAGAGACTGAAGGAAAGGCCCTCCAGAGACTGCCCCACCTGGGGATCCATTCCATATAAAGCCACCAAACCCAGACACTATGTGGGTCCTGGGAAGTACTTGCTGATGGAAGCCTGATATGACTGTCTCCTGAGAGGCTCTGCCAGAGTCTGACAAATACAGAGGTGGAAGCTCACAGCCAACCATTGGACTGAGCTCTTTGTTCGCCGATGGACAAGTTGGAGAAGAGACTGAAGGAGCTGAGGGTGTTTGCAGCCCCATGGAGGGAGCAATAGTGTCCACTGGCCAGACCTCCTGGAGCTCCTGGGGACTGGACCACGAACCAAAGAATACATATGTAGAGACCTATGGCTCTGGCCACATATGTGGCAGATGAGGGCCTTGTTGGACATCAGTGGGAGGAGAGGCCCTTGGGCCTGAGGGTGTTCGATGCCCCAGTGTAGGCGAATGCCAGGGCAGGGGGAGGAAGGATGTGATAGGGGTTTCTTAAGGGGAGACCTGGAAAGGGGAAAACATTTGAAATATAAATAAATAAAATAAAACAAAACACATATTAAACTAAAAAAAAAATTATTTGGATTGGGCAAACACCAGTTCATACCAATTACAAGATTATTTTATGGCTATGTAGCCATTTATTGTGATGATTCAGATACAGGATTGTACATTCAGAATTCTTATTCAACTCGAGGCATCCATAAATCTAACAATTCACTCCAAAGGAAAAGGAACTAACACTAGCACTTTAGGAAGATTTGTGAGCTCAAACTCAAGTACTAGACAGGACATAAAGTACAGGGGGCGCTAGATGTCCACGTGTTCGATATGTTCTGAGAATCTGACTACAGCCACGTGGGCATGGGTCAGCCAGGCAGAGCACGTTTTCCCAGTAAAGACGAGTGAACATCTCAGCATCTCAGGCGCAAGCAGTCAGCCGACCCAGCCTGCCCTTGCTATCCTGTTGTTTCCAACTTTCTTCCGTAGCCTAGGTCTGCACAACACCTCCGGGTAAGCAGCTTGCCCTATCTCACAACAAGCCCAAATAAGCTCCTTTCGTGCCGGATACGCCACCCTGCACAGTCCCTAAGGCCTTCAAGATCGTGCTGTTCCCTGCACCAACCTCCATGTCACAGATCCAAACGCAGCTCTCAACAGGACAGTCGACTACTCTGGGGAGAAGGAAAGTTTGAAAATCAAATGCGGAAGTTTGATCCCAAGGCCAGCCTTCTGATGACGTCACAGTCGTCAGGACTACATTTCCCACAAGTCAGTGCGAAAAACTTCCAGGATCCCAGAGAACCGTTTTATTTTTCTCCTCCTGGATTCCTAACCAACTGTGAATAGGTGAAGTTGGGAAGACACAGTCTTCTGCACATGGGCAGCCACTAGAATTTGGACTCATTTAAAGTCCCATGGTCCCAGCACGCGATGTTAGCCTGTGAGTCGACCATTTCACAGTGATGTTTATCAGGTTTCGTAGCTATTTCTGCTAGAACGCCGCTATTTTAAAGGAATTTAAAGTATCTTACTACTGCATGGAAAATTCATGCTTTCATGACTTGCTCTACTTAAAAATATGGAAACAAAAGCTAATTTAAGATGCTCTTGAAATCATCCTTGGTGATCCTGCCTGTCATGCAGCATATCAGGCACTTAAGAGAAAAGAATTAGAATTCAAAGCTAGTCACCACCAGGTGTTTTCGAAGCACAGGCTTTCCTCCTCTGAATCTCTCCCAAGAGGAGGGGCAGAGCTCCTGGGATCATGGTGGTGTGTGTTGTGACTCTTGGGCCATTTTGCACTATAGGATTTCTGTCTTGTTAGGTTTGATGTTTCTTATTGAATTTCCTGTATGTCCACTGATCCTGTCATCGTTCATATTTGACAATATTTGAACATCAGTGGTATCTGCCTTCAACTTCCCTTATTTCTCCTAAGTAGAACACAGAAATAATTCCTTCTTTAATACAAAGGTGTCAGAAATATGGTCATAGCACTATCAAATGAGGTCGATATATTAAAGAAGTTACACTGGAAACATGGGGTATTGAGAATTCGCATTTCTTCTTAGGAAGGTTTATTCTCGGGTAGTTCATGCTTGAGTCAAGGTTACAAACCCCATTAAAGAAAAAATTTCATACTTCCCTGATACATAATGATTCAAATGGAAGATGTTTCAGAGCAGAGACTGCAAATTCCTTATTGAATTCTTCGCCAGGGAGTGTGTTTACCTATGGATGCAGAACAGCTTCCTCAACTTAGAGGAACTAGAGTCAAAAGCAGTGCAGTCACCTGGACACTTGATTGGCAAGTCTGTGAAGAATGAGGTCATGACTGGTCTGTCTTCCTCCTGAATGTTGCAGTGAAGGGCGTTGTCAGCAACCACAAGGACAGAATTTCTTAGCAGAGCAAGTTTTCTAATATGTGTATGTGTTGAGGTTTGGTGTGTTGCTATATTTTGTAATGTTAAATTCTCTAGCCAAAGGTCTAGGCCTTCTACTAACTTCTCACATTTACAAGGTTCTGTTGTATAAATCGTGTTCCTTTATTTTAAAACTATGGGATAAATCAAATGGCCTACAGCCAGTTACTGGATGGATGTGAGGTAGGTGGGTTTCGAGTTACCTGGTAGGGGGGGAGAAGAGAGAGAAGGAAGAGAGACCAGGAAAAGGAGGAGGAATGGGGAAAGAGGATGAAGCTGCCCTGGGGCAGGTGGACCATGAGCATGTGGCCAGGAGAAACAGCAAGTATCTGGGCCACACCACTTAGAAGGTAGCCAGGAGAGCAGTTAGAAGTGTAAATGAGGGGTTGCCCCCCAGTAATTGCCAAAGCCAAATGAAATAACCCTAGTCTGAGTTGCGTTTCTTTGTAAGACAGTCAGGGATAAGCTTAAATTGGTTGTACTACTTGTGTGTATGTGGGTACATGTATGTTTGTGTCTGTTCCTGCACAGTTACCTGAGAAGGTAGTCATTCATATGAGAGGTGCTATTCCTTGAGGATGCAGCATTCATTCACAAGTCTTCTGCAGTCTCTATTTCTTTGCATTGTGACTGTGTCATTCAATTGGGGGAGGAGCTACCATGGTGTAGTCACAACCTGAAAATGCGATCAAAGAGGAGCCTCATTCAGCAGAATATTAGGAACCCAGGCGTACTTATGGAAAAGTCTACTAGAGCCAGATTCTCAGGCCTAATATGTTTGTTCAGACCATGTTAACAGTTTTAACTTTATTGCCTACTATCATTAACCATTTAATATTCTCCCTTTGAAACATTCTCCAATAGGTGCCATGTTTGGCAAAATCACTTTAAAATCTGTCCTTACAGGTTAAAGAGATTGTTCAGGAGTTGAGAGTAATTAACGTCTTCTAGAAGATGACTTTGTTTTCTAACACGCACGTGGTGGCTCTCAAGCACATATAGCAGCAATTCTAGAGGGTCAGATACTTTATTCTGACATCATCAGGCTCATGAGTCATCAGGCATCTATTGTAGAATAGACGGACCACAGACACAGACAGACAGACTGATTGACTGACTAGACAAACAGACACCCCCGCCAAACGCACAGAGAAACTAGTAAAATAAATAAGCTAGTAAAACAAAGTAAAATTCAATTAAAAAATTTACACTGAACATCAGTGCTACAGAGAGAAATGCTGTTTGCAACAACAATAAGAAAAAGAAAAGCAATACCCAGATTTTACATTTAGAAAAAAGATGTTTTGAGAAATATTGTTCCCCCCTCATATATATATATATATATATATATGCAAATGGTTACACACCTGTCAATGCCATCTTAAAAGATAAATATTCACATCAGTGATAAGCAAAACTCCACTGAAATACAACCCTTTCTAGTGAAGTTGTTAAGACCCTCCATGTCTAACATCCTGAGCCTGTACCACTTCCCAAGATACATTACAAGTCCTGTCATTACTGCATCCCTCACAGAAAGGCACATGAGATGTGTAGATAGTTCCATACCTTCTTGGAAGACACACTGAGCTGGCTCAGCAGATTCTATAGCAAACAGTGACTTTATAGAATGGTGCGCGTCACCATATGACTTTGTAATACATCCACATACTTCCCTCATTCCTCTCCATAAAATCAATGATTGTACTATCTAGTCTGTCATAATCAGGCTTATATTTCTCTTACAATCAAAGCATCTTGGAAATTATCTACTTGGGAAAGCAAAACGTGTTCCTTTTCACTTGAAGACCCTTTGGCTTCTCTCTTGTTCTGATAGAGCACTCGGACCTCTTTCAGGCTCTGCCCCTTCCTCCAGCTCATCAGGGACTTTATCAGTTTCCTTGCTAAACAAGCAAGGTTCCCTTTCCCAGCGATGTAAAACCCACCAATGGCCTGAGGCCTCTGCAAATACTAATCTTTGTACTACTTCACTGACTTGTCTAAAGGCTAATCTGATTAAGGTCGTTAGTCATCTTTCCCACTACCAAGATTCTGATAACTTCCATCAAGTCAGCAAATACTTAGAAGTGCACTCTCAGTTTGGCAATCCATCTGGTTAATTGTAAGTTACACTGAGGAAGTTTTCAGATGCTAGAGTAGGGACGATATGCCTGTTAGGGGACAAGGGGCTTTTGCAACCCTGTATGTTTTTGTTAGGGTTTTATTGTTGTCAAGAGACACCATGACCAAGGCAACTCTTATAAAAGCAAACATTTCATTTTGGCTGGCTTGACGTTTCAGAGGTTTACTCCATTTTCATCTTGGTGGGAAACATGGCAGTGTGCATGTAAAGATGGTGCTGGAGAAGGAGCTGAGTGTGCTACATCCTGATTGAAAGGCAGCCAGAAGGAACCTGTCTCCCACACGGGGAGATGTGATGGGACTTGAGCTTATATATAAGACCTAGAAGCCTGCCTCCACAGTGACACTTTCTCTAACATTCCACACCAACTCCAATAAGACCACACTTCTTACTAGTGCAACTCCTTATGGGCTAAGCATTCAAACACATAAGTTTATGCAGGAAAAACCTTTACAAAATATCATATTCCAGTCCCCGTCCCCCATAAGCTTATATCCATAACATAATCCAGAATTAATTTAGTTCAACTTCAAAAGTCCCCATAATCTATCAGTCTCAACAACATGTGAAATCAAAGTTCAAAGCCTCCAAAATCTGGGATCCACAATCTAGGATCCTCCAAAGAACTTGGTTCAATTCTCTAACTCTGTGCTCTGTAGCTCTTTATGCTCTGGCTGACTTCATTTGTACGTAAGTTTTGGTGGTCATCCCATGGTACTGGCATATTGGAGATTGGTTCTAATGCTTTGATTCAATCAGGAGTCTCATGTCCAAATGCTAAAGGTACTTGTCCCCATTTGGTTTTTGATTGATCAATAAAGATGCCAATGGCCAATGGTTGGGCACGGGGAGGGACTTTAGAGTTGTACAGGATAAGACGCAGGGGGGAGGAAGCAGAGGATTGTCAGGACTTGGAGAAGAAGGATAGGACACAGAAGCAGCAGAAGATAAAGCTAACTAGCCATATGATATTTCAGGGAAGTGGCCCGTGGCGTGTGTGTGTGTGTGTGTGTGTGTGTGTGTGTGTGTGTGTGTGTGTGTGTGTGTGTGTGTGTTTCATTAGACAATCCAAAGATACCTCCTGGGTGGGTGTGTGCATGCAATCTTCCAGGAGCATAAAGCAGTTTAGTCAAAACTCACCCTTACATTGGCATCTTCAATATACTGGGGTGTTGCACTGCAACTAGGCTGCAATTTCACTAATAGCCTCTCACAGGCTCTCTTCATGGTGCCAAGCATCAACTCTTTTGCATGACTCCTTCAGTCCTGGGCCTTCAACTGGCAATGGGCTGCACTTTCACCAGTGGCCTTTCCTCTCACAGAACTAAACCTCAGATATTCTCTAGGAGCCATTCATCAATTCAAAAGCAGTACCACCTGAGGGATTTTTACATATTACCAAGTCTGGCTGCCAGAATGAGGTCTATCTCTGGAACACAGCCTCACCAGTTTTCTGATTTCAGTGATTTCTTTCACTGCCTAATCTTGACACTCCTAGTCTGTGTTCTAGCCTCAAAGTCTAGATCACAGGTAAGCCCTTCATTTCTGGATTATAGTTCATTCAAGATATAGTTAAGTTGACAACTGAAAGTAGCCATTAGAATCCATTCCTTATCAATGATACACAATCATGTCTCCTTATGTCTCAATGAAAACAATAACCAGATCATAATAAAACCTAGCATGATATAACTATCAGTTGTTCAACTACAAATGCATAAACAATAAGCTCAGCTGAGTGGAATCTCTTCCAGATGTCATCACTCCATTCATTCATTGAATATACCTAAACACTGGATTTAGATCACATTTGTATGGAATGTGCAAGGTGCACAGATCAGTTAAGGATAAAATTTTGCTCTGTTTTTGAGCAGGTAAAAGACAATTATCTTTTTATGAATTAGTTTGATCAATAATCAAATTGTAATAGATCTTCAATCATGCCATATGAAAGGATAACATGATGAATTTTGAGGACTCTGTAACCAGTGAGATTTATAGGCTATGTACAGCTGAAGTTTGGGCGAGAGACATTTTTATGTCTCAGCCAGTTTCAGGGAAGTTCTCATGTAGAGAGATCACCAAATGAAGTTACCTGTCCTGTTTGGTCTTGATTTTTTGACTTTCTGTCTGCAGCCAAGATCTTCACGTGGTCTTCCTCTGTCATGTCTGATCTATATTACTTCGGTAGGAGTTCAAAGCTTTTTTTCTTTTTTCTTTTCTGTTAACACAAATACAGAACCTCTCTCCCAAAAAAGCATGTCCTTGATCCAGCAACACAAAGTCATCAAAAGATTCAATTTAGCAGCCTCTTTTTATTAGGGCCTGCTCTACTTTGACTTCTCTCACAGAGGATTTGTAATACCATTATAACCATCAAAGGTATAACCTTCATTTTAATAATTAAAACAATTCAAAATATTTAAAACAATTATTTATTGAGATAGGGTCTCTCTCTCTCTCTCTCTCTCTCTCTCTCTCTCTCTCTCTCTCTCTCTCCATATCTTTGTCTCCTATACATTGAGATCAAAGGCCTGGATTTATTTATTCCTCAATTTCAGTTAATTTCTCTATTCTAAAAAATATTTAATGCAATTTTCATTTATTCTTCCTGTCTATGGAGAGTAATATCTCTGGATATATATACTTATATCCCCATTCTCTTTATATAATTTGAATTAATATACTTTCCTATATTTAACTTCAATTAAATTCCCTTCTATTTTTTGTATGAGACTAATTTTCAGTCTAATATATGTGTCATGTGTTAGGTTAGGCAGTTCCAGTATGTAGGCCAATGTACATTAAGGTTAACAACTAAGGCTAAATCATTAAATCAAATGATACTGGATTTTTGACATTGACATCAAAACCTTATTTGGAAATCAGCCTTTTCAACAAATAGTACTGACAAATCTGGATGTCCAATTGTGGAAAATGAAATGTTGTTCACCCTGCAGGAAAAATCGATTTCAAATGGAGCAATTTAACATTGAAAATGCAAAGAAGTGATAGATTAATATCAAAAACAAATATACACAGAAATCATGTATATGGTATCTACATTTTGCAAGAGAAACACATTCATAATACAAAAGGTTATACTGATACATCTGTGCTTGTTTGCATAGATATGTGTAAGGGGAGGTTCTGATGTTAAAGCCCTGTTCTACAATTGGTTATTGATTTGTCAATAAAGAAGGCTGAGGGCCAATTGCTGGGCAGAAGGTTCTGGCAGGACTTTCATATCCTGGGAGGAAAAGACAGATTGAAGGAAGGAGAGCGGTCTTTTCGGCTATGCTTTAAGGGGACAAAGAACTCTGCAACCATGTGAGGTCTCAGGGGGTGGGTGAGGAGCTGGAACTGTTGCCTCTGCTACAGGCAGGTGGCCAAGGATGTTTGGCAGGGTGTAGGAGGGACGAGCCACTGAAGAGTGGAGAGATGGAGATTAATAAGTTGGTAAGAGCATGCTCTTCCAGGTGGGAGATCCATCCAGCAATTGTGCCTAGAAGGGAAGTTGTGAAAGTAACAAACTGTGCATGTGTGTCTTTTAGCTGTGGACTAAAGGATCTCTGGTGGGAACTGATAGTGTGGCCCACTTCCTGGAGCAAATGCTGGTAGAGCAAAAGGGAAGGAGTTGTGTGTGTGTGTGTGGGGGGGGGAGTGCAGTCCACCCTGGAAAAATGCATTAGTTATAAAAATACAGGCAACAACTCTGTGTGTGTGTGTGTGTGTGTGTGTGTGTGTGTGTGTGTGTGTGTGTGTGTAGGTATGTAAGTAAAGAGGAGAGGAAACACTTTTTGGAGAAGGGGCAAAAGCAATGGGAGGAAATGGGAAAAGGGAGAAAGTACATGATTCATATGTATTAAATGTCACATTGAAACTTGCATTTGGCATGAAAATTTAGTAACTGTTCTCATGGCAGTGGTAAAACATGCACACAAGAGCAACTTAAAGGGTTTAATTTGGATATTTCAAAATCATCATCTATCATGGTTTCTTACTCAGTGTTCTATTGCTATGAAGAGACACACACCTGGACAACTCTTATAAAAGAAAGCATTTGATTGGAGCTTGTGTACAGTTTCAGAGGTTTGTCCATTATTATTGTGGGGAGCTAGCTAAAAAGCATGGTGGAATGTAGACAGACATGGTACTTGAGAAGTATTCGAATATTGTACATATTGACTCATAGTCTGTAATGAAGAGGGAGACATTGGGTCTGAGCTTTTGAAACCTCATATGACTCCAGTGACACACTCCAATGTTGCCACACTTATTAATCCTTTTCCAGAGCACACAGGCCAATTGTTATTTCAACCACAACACATGGTGAGAACATTACAACAACAAAAATTTAAAGCAGCTGGTCATGTTTTATCCAAAGTCATGAAGCAGGAGATAGATGAGTAGTTGTTCTCAGGGTATTTTCTAATATAGCATTTCAGTCAAACATGCTTACCATCAAAATCAACAGATCTTTTGAAATCAATTAAACTAATCAAGATAAATCCTACAAATGAACAACCAGAGGCTAGCCTCTCAAATGATTATAGAACTCATGGTGCTAACAAGTGAGATACAAGCATTGGTTCTTGATCCTTGTCCATGTAAAACACAAAGTCAATTCAAAAAGGTAATTTAAATTTATTTTTCTTGGCACACAAATTTATGTTTGTGTGGTGGCCCATGCATAGAGGTCAGAGGACAACCTTTAGAAGTAATTACTTTCTATTTTGTGACTATTGGGAATACTAGCATGGGTTTGGGTCTCGTTGGAAATTCAGTTTGTTCCCAGAGTCAGCATGCTAGATCTAGCAAAAAAGCCTTAAATCATGACATTCCTTCCCTTTCCCCAACCTTACTCTCGCTTCCTAAGTAAAATAGGCTACAACTTGAAAGGTTCACAAAGGATTTAATAATTACAATACTATGAGAGACCACAGTCCATGTGTCATGCAAGACTCAAGGCAATCTCTTAAGTGTGAGCTCCTACAACATAAAAACATGTGACTACTTTTCTACATACTGGTATAGAACAAGTGTTTCAATTCTAAAACAGGAGAAAAAAAGAAAAGGAAGGATCAGCCCCAAATGCAGAAGGACAAACACACAGACTGACAGCTCCACTTCTGACGTTGTTGTACAAATGACTCCAAAGCCTTTGCCACATTCCCCAAACTTGTAGGCTTCTATTCAGCATGACGCTGTCGTAACTGTTAGGGTCTGGAGAAGATTTTATGAACATTTTAACATTTGTACTATTTCACTCCAGTTTGACCTACCTTGTGTTAATATAAGAAAGCGGTGCATTGAAGGGTTTACAATATTTTTCACACTTGTGACATATCAGTCTAATATGAATTATGAGGTTTTCCCCAAGGTTTCAGTAAGTCCAAAACACATTGGTACATTCTTCACACTTGCGTGGTTTCTCTCATAGATGAATTCTTTGATGTTGCTTAAGACCAAAAGACTGGTAATAACAGTGTTTGCCACATTCTTCACATGTGTAGCATTTATCTCCAATAGGAATTATCCTGTGTTCAGACCATGCAATGGAACTTCAAAAGTATTTGCCACACTTTTTACATTTGTATGGTTTCTTTCCAGAATGATTTCTTTGAGGATCCCTAAATTTGTTAGCATTCTGACATGTTCTTTTCATTTGTAAATATTCTCTACATTGTGAGTTAATTTGTGTAGATATAGGTATCACATTGTAAAGGAAGATTTTCCACATTCCTGACTTTTGTATGTTTTCTCTCCAAAATGAGTTATCAAATTAGGAGAAAGAATCTGGAAAGTTGTAAAGGACTTGTCTGATACATCACAAGTAAGGAGTTTCTCAGCTGTATGGATTCTCTCCTTTTCAGAACATAAATATGGAAAATAGAAGGCCAGACCACATACTTAATATTTGTAGGGTTTCTCTATGAATTTTCTTATGTTTGTAAAGTCTTGACGGATAATTAAAGACCTTGCCACATACTTCACACTTGTAGGGATTGTCTTCTGTATGACTTATCGTGTTTAGAACGTAATGACGGATAAAGGAAGGCCTTGCCACATACTTCACAATTTTATGGTTTCTCACTTGTATGATTTTTTTTTTATGGTCTAAAAGTATTGATGGATAATGGAAGGCCTTGTTACATACTTCACATTTGTAGAGTTTATCTTCTCTATGAGTTCCCTTGTGTACACGAAGTGATGATGGAGAGCAGAAGGCCTTTCCACATACTTTACACTTGTATGGTGTCTCTCCTGTATGAATTCTCTTATATTTTGAAAGTCTTAATGGATATTTGAAGGCCTTGCAACATACTTAACAGTTGTAGGGTTTCTCTCCTGTATGCATTCTTTTGTGTTCAGGAAGTGATGACGGACAGCAGAAGAACCTACTTTACACTTGTAGGGTTTTTGTTCTGTATGAATTTTCTTATGGTTGGAAAGTTTTGATGGATAATGGAAGGCCTTGCCACATACTTCACACTTGTGGGGTTTGTCTTCTTTATGAGTTCCCCTGTGTAAATGAAGTGATGATGGATACTGGAAGGCCTTTCCACATACTTTACACTTGTATGGTGTCTCTCCTGTATGAATATTCTTATGGCTGGAAAGGACTGATGGATAATGGAAGGCCTTGCCACATATTTCACACTTGTAGGGTTTGTCTTCTCTATGAGTTCCCTTGTGTACTCGAAGTGATGTTGGAGAGCGGAAGGCCTTTCCACATACTTTACACTTATATGGGGTCTCTCCTGTATGAATATTCTTATGATCTGAAAGTATTGATGGATAATGGAAGGCCTTGCCACATACTTCACACTTGTAGGGTTTGTATTCTCTATGAGTTGCCTTGTGAACTCGAAGTGATGATGGAGAGCGGAAGGCCTTTCCACATATTTTACACTTGTATGGTGTCTCTCCTGTATGAATATCCTTATGTTTTGAAAGTCGTGATGGATATTCGAAGGCCTTGCCACATACTTCACACTTGTAGGGTTTCTCTCCTGTATGCATTCTCATGTGGTCATGAAGTGATGATTGAGAGCGGAGGAAATTTCCACAGATTTCACACTTGTAGGGTTTTTTTCCTATATGAATTATCTTGTGTTTTGAAAGTAATGATGGATAACGGAAGGCCTTGCCACATACATCACACTTGCAGGGTAACTCACCTGTATGAATTCTCTCGTGTTGACAAAGTGATGATGAAGAGTGGAAGGCCTTTCCACATGTTTTACACTTGTAGGGTTTCTCTCCTGTATGAATTCTCTCATGATGACAAAGTGATGATGGAGAGTGGAAGCCCTTTCCACATGCTTCACACTTGTAGGGTTTCTCTCCTGTATGTATTCTCATGTGTTCATGAAGTGATGATTGAGAACGGAGGAAATGTCCACATACTTTACACTTGTAGGGTTTTCGGTCTGTATGAATTATCTTGTGTTTTGAAAGTAATGATGGATAACGGAAGGCCTTGCCACATATATCACACTTGCAGGGTAACTCACCTGTATGAATTCTCTCGTGTTGACAAAGTGATGATGGAGAGCGGAAGGCCTTTTCACATAGTTTACATTTGTATGGTTTCTCTCCTGTATGAATTCTCTTATGTTTTGAAAGTCTTGATGGATATTTGAAGGCCTTGCCACATACTTCACAGTTGTAGGGTTTCTTTCCTGTATGAATTCTTTTGTGTTCAGAATGTAATGATGGAGCCCGGAAGTATTTGCCATCCTCTTCACACATATAGGGCTTCACTCCTAAATGAATTACCTGCTGATTTCGAAATACTTCTTTCCACTCAAAAACTTTGCCATATTCTTTGCATGTAGACCATTTTCCCCCTGGTGAGTAATAGTTGAGAAATGAATGAAAACAGAGCAAAAATCTGTATATTTATACTGATGGTTTTTTAAAAAACAACATTTACTCATACTTGCATTTGTCTGTATTAATGAGAAGCTACATTCAATTTTCTGTACCAGTATTCAGTGAAGTACAATTTAAAACACAGAATAAGTGAAAATCACGTAGACTTCCTAGAAGTAAGAAGATGATGGCAACATAAAACAAGGAAGGAATAGAATACTAAACAAAATATAACATGTATGAAAGAAAATATCCACTAAAAAAACTCATAATGTCATTAAGCAAATGCAAATCCGCTCCTTAAAGAGATACTGAAATTTTTTGAGAACTTACAAAGTATAAATTAGGCTAATTTGGAAAACACCTAAATAAGCAATATTTATATATTATATGTATATATAATACTATATCTATAGTCTATAGAGTTTTGTTTTAGATGTTTTGAAAGGTGACTGAAGAATTTCTTTAATGATATTAAATAAAGATTCAAGAAAAAAAGTTTTATGTACATCTTTAGGCATTATGGTTTTGTGCATTTTGTAAAGATTTCCATGTATTATTCAAATGATTGATTTTGTGGCCCCATATGTTTGTGCCAACCAGACATGGCATTGTAATGGAATCCTAGAATCTCCCATCTTAGGTCTGTGTAAATATTGTTCCCCATTTATGCTCTAACTTTTCAATAAAGCTGATCAAGCAATGGCTAGGCCGAAGAGAGAATATGCTGGATTTCTACTACCCCAGGCAAGAACAGAGAGGGGGAGGGATTCAGTATAAGGAAGGGGACCATACAGATATCATGGAAAGTTCCCTGAAGCTTAGAGGCAGATCAGTACTAAAATGCCAGTATTATGGGGACTTTGCCTGGGAGCTAGCCAGATTCTCTTAGAGGATTAGAATCAATTATTAATGTCCCAGTAATTGTGTTGTAAAGTATAGCAAATAAATCTTATAGTCTGTGTCTCATTCATTTGGGAGCTAGCTGGGATAACTCATCACTTTTAATAACGCATGTACATATATCTTATAAAAAAAATAAATACCCAAGTTAAAGATTACATAGAAATGACAGAGCTTTGGCTGTCAGGGGAAACACAGGTTAATCTAATGCTAGAAGAAAGCAAAACTAACGAGACTCAAAATATTCTAAATGTTAGATTATGTCCTCCTTTGACAGAAAATTAGATTTTTAAAAGTTTATGAGCACCCAGGCTCCTCCCAGCAGCTGGCTCAGACAGATACAGACACCTAGAGCCAAACAGTAGATGGAGCTTGGGGACTCCTACGGAAGAAGAGGAGGAAAGATTGCAGGACCCAAAGGGAATAGGAACTCTACAGGAAGACCAACAGAGTCAACTAACCTGGATCCTTGGGGCTCTGAGTCTGAACCACCAAACAAAGCACATGCATGGGCTGGACCTAGGCCTCCCTGCTCATATGTAGCAGATGTGCAGCTCGATCATTAGGTGGGTCCTGAACAACTGGAAAGGAGGCTATCCCAAAAGCTGTTGCCTGTATGTGAAAGATATTCTACTAGCTGAGCTGCCATGACTGGAGTCAGTGGGAGAGAATGCACCTAGCAATATAGAGTGTGGAATTGTCAGGGTCAGGGGTTGGGGGGACACACAGGAAGGTGCCCACTCACTTAGAGCAGAAGAGGATGGCAGACAAAGGAAGAATTGTGGAAAGGGGTGACCAGGAGGGTTGGCAGTGAGCCAGATGTGAGGTCAATAAGTAAGAAAAAAAATTAATTTTTAAAAAGATGATTTGTAGCAGAACATTGTGTCTCAATGGATTTATGTTAGATCTTAGAGTTTCCCACTCTGTTCTGACACCCTCCTCCTGACACACCTGGGTGCACAGTGATGGCTGCTTGACTCTTCACATCTGAAGGCTCTTGTATTTGCTCCAGAAATGTGACCAGATATGGCTTGGAGGAAGCAAGACCTGTTTGTGGGAAAATAGAATAACATTGTTACTGTGGTCAGGTGGGAAATAAAATGTCCCTCCAGGACTGTGTGTATAAGGAATGAGAAGATACAATAAAGGAATATAGAGGACTAGTTCCTATGTGTTTTCTGATGGGCACATCAAAATGCTCAGGAGGAACTTGGAAATTGCAGGACCTGAGCTTCACACCCCTCGGTTACAAGGAGAACTTTTACAAGGGAAGTGTGTGATGTTCTCTTTAAGGTGTACCACTTATATTCTAAGACAAACGATACATTTAAGAGGGTGGTATGAACACAAGAAGACATAGTTCAAAGCTATATGAATAATTTAAATTTCCTTCAAAGTACCCTTATGGACCTCATTGATAGATGTAGAAGTTTCCATGACATACTATACAAAGGGAGCAACATTTAGGCTTGCAATTAATTAACAATTCAACATAGAAGTTATTCTCACCGACAAACACAAGGTTGTTGTAATTCTCCAACATCACATCCCTGTACAATTTCTGGTAAGCAGGACTCAGATATTCCCACTCCTCTGCAGAGAAATTTATTACCACATCCCAGAATGACAGCATATCCTAAAGAATAAAATAAAATTAAAAGAGTAAATATCGGACATTACTGTTTGGGGTTGGAGTGGTGCTTCCATGTATTCAAATGTTAAATTCTGTACCCTAGTATCTGGCTGCCCCAACACAAGTGAATTCCCATGAGTTTACCAGCAATTTTGTGTGTAAAACTGGCTCCCCAATTAAAATACTGGTTAAATAAAACTAGCA
>CM052716.1:5966338-6002439 GCA_028551405.1 Uromys caudimaculatus
ATTAACTTACACATTATGCTAATTATAATCATTAATAATAACAAATACAAAGAGGCATCATGTGCTTATGCATATAAATCTAAAGGTGACCCTACATGAGAGGAGATCTGGAAGCGCTTCTGATATAGGTACATCAGAATCCTAAAATACTCTTGATGTGGTACTGTTTGCAACACAAGACTCATGTCTAAGTGAAGTGCATCACAGAATATCGTAGAAACTCCTATGGTATAATGCATGTAAGAACCATAAAATGGAGAACAAGGAAACCTAAAAACAGTATGTTCAGTTGAGGCAGATGGCTCAGTAGTTAAGAGCACTGGCTACTCTTCCAAAGGACATGGGGTTTGATTCCTAGATGGCTGCTCCCAACTGTCTGTAACTCATTAGAGAGGATCAGAAAATCTCTTAGACATGAAAGGTAAGAAAATACAAATGCATATATGCCTTAGGTAGAGCTTCTATGACTGCCATGAAACTCCATGACTAAAAATCAGATTGACGAGGAAAGGGGTTATTATGCTTACATTTAGACAGCACAGCACAGTTCATTATTGAAGGAGATCAGGACAGGGATTTAAACAGGACAGGAACCTGGAGGCATAGATAATTTAGAGATAATGGAGAGGTTCTGTTCATAGGCTTCCTATAAATGGCATGCTCAGCCTGCTTCTTTGCAGAATCCAGGGCTACCATCTCAGAGTTCCACCTTCCCTATCAGTGTGTGCCATGCTCCACGATGATTTGGGTCCTGTTGCTGGTTAGCTGGATCAAGTGTCCCCTAATCTTGTTTATCATGGTCTTACTAACACTTGGACTGAAGAGTGACAATATAAGCAAGATCACCTGAAATAGTGGTAGGAGATGTGAAGAAGAAATCCTGAAAAAACAAAGAACAAAAACCTTGTGTCTGACTGTGAATGAAACACTCTTGGAAGGAGTCTGTGTGTGCAGAGACTGATGGCCCATGTGGAAGATCAGAGCCTGGAAGTTTGCAGGTTCAGGGGTAGCTGTCTTACCTTGGGCTGACTTTTCCCTTCAGGGACAGTCTTTGCCTCACTCTGAAGTGGACCACACAGCTTGTGACAATAGATAAAAACCTCTCAGAATCCACTGACTGGCAGAACATGAGCTTCTATCAGTCAAAAGCTAAAATCACAGCAGATGGTATCTTAGGTGGATAGAATATCCCCCATATCTCATAGTATATGCCTCTATCAGACACATATCAAAGTACTTTAAAATTTCCTGGGTTAACGACAGCATTTTTTATGTAAAACCATGAAACTGATTCCACGTTGGAGCATAGAATTTGGATTAAACTAAATCTGTGTTCTCGGTTCATGGCTATTCACACAGCTCTGGACTAAACTATTCTCTTAACCCTTCAAGAGGAGAACTGTGCATTTTGCATGGACAGGAACCTACTATGTGTAAATCATAAAACCCCAAGTATGCCACAGCTTTTGAAATTTATCTTACAGCCTTCCAAACACAGTTGGAAAACTTGGGAATTCTTTCTAAAACTATTAAGGGTGTATCAGTAAACCTGAATGTCACACTGGAGGACAGAGAAAATTTGAAAGAGTTCAGACACTGTCAATAATAAGAAAATCACACGATGAGACAACAATGCCCAGATCCTGGCAGATTAAAGAGAACAATGTACAGAGCCTGGCAGATTAACAGAGTCATTTCCCCCTTATCTTTCAGACTTTCCAGCTCCACCCAGCGATCTTTCTCTAATCACATCACGTCATCTATCTCTGACATCTGAAAATGAGTCCAAATTTTGGAAAGAACACATACTCAGACAGAGCTGTTGAGGTATTACTGTCTATCGGCTTTTAATCTGTTGTGTAAAATCCATAATTATCTGGATTGTGCAAACAGAGGACCATACCAATTACAAGATTATTCTGTGGCTATATAGCCATGTATTGTGATGAATCACGTCATAGAGATGTCTATTAGAAATTCTCATTCAAACCGAGTCATGCATAAATCTAACAATTCATTCCAAAGGAAAAGTAACTAACACTCCACACAACAATCACCCTCACAGGACTCTCTGTCCCTGGACACTAGGAACTTTAGGAAGCCGTGTGAGCTCAAACTAGGAGTAATCTCCAGGACATTAAGTATATAGGGCTCTAGATGTCCCAGTCTTCTGTATTTCCAGAGACTCTAACTACAGTCACGTGAGCACGGGTCAGCTAGGCAGAGCACACTTCCCCAGTAAAGATGAGTGAGCTCCTGTCAGCATCTCAGGTACAGGCAGTCAGCGGACCCAGCCTGCCCTTGCCATCCTGTTGTTTCCAACCTTCTCCCCTTCAACCCTGCTCCCAGGGGCAGTGGCCCAGCCTAGGTCAGCACAGCACCTGCAGGTTAGCAGCTTCCCCTATCTCACCAGCCCAAGTCAGCTCCCTAAGCGCCCTACCCGCCACCCTGCACAGTCCCTCTGATCTGCAAGATGGTGCTGTTCCCTCCACCAACCTTCATGTCAGAGATCCAAATGCAGCGCTCAACAGGACAACTGCACAAATTTGAGGAGTGAAGTTTGAAGAAGGAATACGGAAATTTGACAGCCCTTTCTGATGACGTCACAGATGTCGGGACTACATTTCCCACAAGTCAGTTGGAAGGACTTCCAGGGACCCACAAAAGAGGTTTTCTGCACCACCTCTATTACAGCCCAAATGTGAGCAGGTGCACATGGACATGCACAGAGAATTTGGGCTCTCTTAAATTCCTTGGTCACAGCACGCGATGTTTTCCTGTGAGCTGAGCCTTTCATACTAATCGCGTTTATCACCTTCCCACGTTATCTCTGCTAAAACATTGTGATTTTAAAACTCGGATCTACTTATAGAATCTTATTAACAAATGGAAAATTCATGCTTTCATGAGCTGCCTTACTTAAAAATGTGAAGCAGGAAGTTAATGTAGGAGTGAGCATTCTCTCTTTTTGATTCTATTGAAACCATCCCAGTTGCTTAAGACAGATGAATGGGAAATCAAAGCTAGTCACCTCCAGGTGTTTTCTGAGCACTGGCTTTCCTCCTCTGCATGTCTCCCAAGGGAAGGGGCAGAGCTCCTGGGATCACAATGGTGTGTGTACTGACTCTTGATCCATTGTGCACTATAGGATTTCCCTCTGCCGTAGGTTGATGTTCTTTATTGATTTTCCCGTCTCTCTTCTGATCCTGTCATCGTTCATATTTGGCAATATTTGAACATCAGCATTATCTGTCTTGAACTTCTCTCACTTCTACTAAACAGAATACTGACATGTCTTCTCCTTGAATACAAGGGTATTAGAAATATTCATATTACTGTCAAATGAGGTCACTCTATTAAAGAAGTAACACTGGAAACATAGAGTATTGAGAATTCTCATCTCTTCTTGGGAAGGTTTATTCCCGTGCAGCTCAAGCTTGAGTCAATGTTACAAACCCCATTACAGAAAGCACTTCATACTTCCCTGATTCCTAATGATTCAAAAGGAAGCTGTTTCAGAGCAGAGACTGTGCAAATTCCCTATTGAATTCTTCTTTTCTAGTGAGTACGTTTATCCAGGGATGCAGAACGGCTTCCTCAAACCAGAAAAACTAGAGTGAAGGAGCAATACATGTACCCGTACTTGATTGGCAAGTATCATGGCTGGCCTGTCCTCCCCCGGAATGCTGCAATGGAGGGCATTGTCAGCAACCACAAAACCTTAGCATTTCTGAGCATAGCTTCTTTTCTGATATCCGTACGTGTTGAGGTTTGGTGTGCTGCTATGTATTGTAATGCTAAACTCTGAACACAAAGGTCTAGGCCTACCGCTGACTTCTCACATTTACAAGGTTCTGTTGTGCAAACCTTCAGCCTTGATTTAAAACTCTGCGATAAATCAAATGGGCTACAGCCAGTTACTGGATGGATGTGAGGTAGGTGGGTTTCGAGTTACCTGGTAGGGGGGAGAAGAGAGAGAAGGAAGAGAGACCAGGAAAAGGAGGAGGAATGGGGAAAGAGGATGAAGCTGCCCTGGGGCAGGTGGACCATGAGCATGTGGCCAGGAGAAACAGCAAGTATCTGGGGCACACCACTTAGAAGGTAGCCAGGAGAGCAGTTAGAAGAGTAAATGAGGGGTTGCCCCCCAGTAATTGCCAAAGCCAAATGAAATAACCCTAGTCAGAGTTGCGTTTCTTTGTAAGACAGTCAGGTATAACTTTAAGTTGGTTGTACTGCACATGTATAAGTGTGAACATGCATGTTTGTGTCTGCTATGTGCACAGTTACCTGAGAAGGTAGTCATTCATATGAGAGGTGCTATTCCTTGAGGATGCAGCATTCATTCTCAAGTCTTCTGCAGTCTCTATTTCTTTGCATTGTGACTGTGTCATTCAATTGGGGGAGGAACTACCATGGTGTAGTCACATCCTGAACATGCGATCAAAGAGGAGCCTCATTCAGCTGAATATTAGGGACCCAGGTGTTGGCATCAGGACTTCCAAACCGGTGACATCACACCCAGGCGGCAGCAACCTGCACACCTGTTGCCAAGGCAACAGCCACCATATTCCCAGAATCCACTTGGCCCACCTCCCACCTTTACCTGTGGCTATATCACTCTCCATGTATAAACAGAAGACCCCTCTGCGTGCTATCTCTCTCCCTCCCCCTCTCCCCCCTTCTCTTTTCACTGCCACCTTGCCCCCCTCTCTTTCAATAAGCCCCACGTGGAACTGTTTGGCCTGGTGTGGCTTCTGGAGCCGTGAAACCATCACAACACCAGGCATACTTATGGAAAAGTCTACTGGAGCCAGATTCTCAGTCGTAATATATTTATTTAGACCATGTTCACAGTTTTAAGCGTATTGTCTATCATTTTTTTTCTTTTTTACATCTTGACCATTTAATATTCTCCCTTTGAAACAGTCTCCAATAGGTGCCATGTTTGGCAAAATCACTTTAAAATCTGTCCTTACACGCTAAAGAGATTGTTCAGGAGTTGAGAGTAATTAACATCTTCTAGAAGATGACTTTGTTTTCTAGCACACACATGGTGGCTCTCAAGCACATATAGCAGCAGTTCTAGAGGGTCAGATACCTTATTCTGACATCATCAGGCTCATGAGTCATTAGGCATCTATTGTAGAATAGATAGGCCACAGACAGGCAGACAGACAGACACACAGAAACAAATTTCCAGTAAAGTAAAATAAAATCTATAATTTGAAAATTACGCTGCTCATAGTGCTACATACTCTCAGTTCCGTTAGTCCGTGGTCAGAGAGTTGGATATCTCAGTTACAGGACAGCCAGTTTAAAGAGTGAATTTCAGGTATGTCAGTGGTATACAGAGTAACCCTGTCTTGAACAAAAAAAATAGCAAGAAGTAAATCCAAGGTTTCACTTTTAGAAAAAAGGAATGATGTTTGAAAGGAATATATATGTTGAAATGGTTAAACAACTGCCCGTTGTCATTTTAAAAGACAGACCCTTTCATGAGAAGCAAAAATACACTGAAATACACCTCTTGCTATAGCAGTTCTCAATACTCCTTATGTCTATCATCCTGAGCTTGTACCAGTTTCCCTGATACATTACAGGTCCTGTCATTACCTGGTCAAACCTGCAGTAGGAGCAGTGGCCCAGTCTACACCTTCAGATCAGCATGTTCCTCTGTCTCCCAACCAGCCCAAGTCAGCTCCCTCCGCGCCAGACCCGCCACCATGCACAATGCCTCAAATCTGAAGGAAGGCGCTGTTCCCTGCACCAACCTCCATGTCAGAGATCCAAGCCCAATTCTGAGCAGGACACTCTCTTATCTTTGGGGAGAAGCGAAGTTTGAAGGCAGAACGCTGAAGTTAAATATCTTCAACCCCTTCTGGTGATGTTATAGTACTTGGGACTACATTTCCCACGAGTCAGTGCGAAAGACTTCCAGGAACCCAGAGAAGAGGATTTACTCAGTGCTTGGGTGTCTGCTCAACTATGAGCAGGTACACTTTGAAGGATACAAGGTTCAATTCAGTACGTGTGCAACCACAGGTCATTCGGGCTCTTTTAAAGTCCTGTGAACTCAGCACCCGAATTTAGCCTGTGAGTGGAGCCTTTCTCTGTAATGTTTATCACGTTTCCTAGTTATTTCTGCTAAAACGTCGTGATTTTAAAGCTCATATCTACTTATAGAATCTTGCTACCGAAGGGAAAATTCAGATTGATCTTCTTTACTTAAAAATAAGAAAGCAGGAAGCTATTGTAGGACTGAGTACTATGTCTTTAAGATGTTTATTGAAGCCACCATTGGTTACCCTATCACTCTCTTAAGACAGAAGAATCAGAAAACCAGGCTCACTAACGTCGACAATTTATGGGCACATTATATCTAATACAACGTAGAAAACAGGCAGGGGGCTAGCTTAGGGTAAAACAGGTGGCTATACTGAAGGTGCCTTTGGTGGTAAACACAGTAATACAAATGAGCTTAATCAATCTTTGTTCTCCCGTGCTGACACACTTTGTGAGCCATACATGAATAAGATGCCATAGCTAGAAAAAGGGTTCACTCGAACTCTGGAATCCATTCAGTGAAGGGCATGGGTCAGGGGCACAGATATTTAACAGCGTTGAACAAAGTGAAAAGTGCAAGTCTCTGATGTTTACGCAAAGAAATTCCAGAATCCATGTGTTGATCTTTCCATGTGTAAGTTCCTTGACGACACTTTCATCCTTGATCTTCATTAGAAATTTAATATTTAATATCACTCTAGCACACCACCTCAGCCACCACAGTCCCCTCATCATGGCTTCTCACAAACTTGACTCAGGAGTCACCAGCAGGGGCTTTCTAAACACGTGATTTCGTGCTCTACAGCTCTCCCAAGATCAGGGGCAGAGCTCCTGGGGTCACAGTGCTGTGTATACTGATTCTTGGTCCACTGTGCATTGTAGGATATTTGCCTCTGTGATAGGTTTGATGTTCCTTACAGAATTTCCTGTCTCTCCTCTGATCTTTATGTTACTCACGTTTGACACTATAGGGAAGTTCAAGGCAGATACCATTGATATTCACTCACTTCTCCTAAGCAGAACACTAAGATGACTCCTCCTTGAATACAGAGGTATCAGAAATATGTCCTTAGGACTGTCAGGTGAGCTCACTGTAGTAAAGAAACTACACTGGAACTATGGAGTGCTGAGAACACCCATCTCTTCTTAGGAAGATTTATTCCTGGGCAGTTCATGCTTGAGACAAAGGTACAAACCCCATCCATCACAAGGAAGACTTCATGCTTCCATGATGTATACTGATTGACCAGGAAGCTGTTTCAGAGCAGAGACTTGCGAAGTCTCTATTCAATTCCAGGCAGTGTGCTAACTCAGAAATGCAGAACAGCTTCCTCCACTTAGAGAAACTAGAGTCCTGAAGCAGTACATTCACCTGGACACTTGATTGGTATGTCTGTTTAAAACGAGGTCATGACTAGTCTGTCCTCCTGAATGCTGCAGTGAAGGGCACTGCCAGCAACCATAACGGCTTAGCATTTCAGAGCATAGCTAGGCTTCCAATATGCGTTGTAAAAATAATATGAATTATGGTTTTCCACATTTAGCTTCGAATGGATGAGACTCAATCTATGATTTATTTATTAGGCTGTGTGCAATGCGGGATTATCCTAATATAATTCTATAAGGCTAGATTGGCTACTTTACCATATGTGCTCTGCAAATACTTGCTGTTTGATTCTTCCTGTGTTATTTGTCCTCCAGAAATCTAGTGTCTTGGGAGGCATTTCATTCAGGCATGTGCTCTGGCCAATCATGAATCAGGAGCTCTCTCATTCTCTTGGTCTTCTCCTTCTGGCTCCTTCTTTCTCCTTCTCCCTTGAGGACCCTTTCTCCAACTGCCAGCCCAGTAACTTATCCTCCACCTCTCTCTATGCTCCCCAGTAATTGTTCCTAGTGATTTTGATTTAACTAATGGTTTCAAACTGGGGAGCAAGGGTTGTACAACAAGGGCAAGGGTACGTGGGAATTTTCTCTTCTTGGGACAACCAGATCTTGGGGTGTATAACTTAACATATAAATACAAACATCATCAGACCAAACCCCAACATGTGTGTATGTATGTACATGTATGTTTGTGTCTGTTACCTGGAAACCTAATTGAAAGGGTACTGACTCATCTGAGAGATGCTAATCCTTGAAGCTAATTCAAGAGGAGGAGGAGCTACCCTGGACCATGGTGCAGGTACAAACTGTACATGCAGGATCTAAGAGGGAGTCTCGTTCAGCAGGATAATAGTAACCCAGGCGTAGCTATGGAAAAGTCTACCGGATATGTTTGTTTAGACCCCGCTGACAAATTTATCTATTGCTTCTAATAAGATAGTTTGTATAATATATTGTTCATTTAATCCCCCCCCCTTCAAACATTCTCCATTAGGTGTGGCGTTTGGCAAGTTCACGTCAAAGTCTATGTTCGAAGGCTGAAGTGGTTATGAGTATTTAATCTTCTCGCCGAGAAGCTGGGTTTGGTTTCCAGCAAGCACATAGTGGCTCTCAAGTACATCTAGCAGTAGTTCCAAAGGATCAGACCCCTTATTCTAACACGCTCAGGCTCATGTACAAAAAAATGGTGTGTGTGCACACACAGACATTCACTCATAAAATTGAAAGAAAAAAATATATAATTAGAAATTTTTCATTTGGCATGGTGGTGCTTGCCTTTAATCCCAGCACTCGGGAGGTAGTGGGTGGTGCATCTCTGAGCTGGAGGCCATCCTGGTCTACAGATTCAGGTCCAGCACTGACAGAACCACACAGAGAAAACCTGTCTGGACTAAACCAAGAAAAGAAAATTAAATGATAGGTTTATACGTTAGACAAGGAGTCGATATTTGAAGGTAATATCATTTCCTCACTTTTAAAATATACATACAAAATACATGATTACATACCTGCTAAAAGCCATGTTAAATATATGTTCCAAAAAATCCAGTAAAATCAACTCTTTCCTTGTGCAGTTTTAAAGGTTCCCTATGCCTACAACATACTGAGCTAGTTCCATTCTCCCTGCTACATCGTAGGAACCTTCATTAACACACAGGGAACACGGAATGGGAATGTGGTTTTGTACCTTTTCTGAAGACAAACTTCTGATTGTTAACCTTGCAGGATTCTCTTGTCATTATTGCCCCCTTCTTTACTACAGAGTGTGTAGCATTCATTTCTCGTGTACATTATAACGTACGTGTATTATATACCTGCCACCTGCTATGACTCAACTTATGATCAATCATTTCAAGGAAGTAATAACAAGAAAAAAAGCCATAGAGAGAAAATGTGAGTGGCTTATGGTGAGAGAAAATGAAATACGAACTTCCCAGTGTCTCTGCTCAGAAATAGCTTCCTTGAGAATCAGTGTCTCTCACAAGGACTGACATGTATAGAGTTTGTATTTGAGTTGACCTCAGAAATGACAGTTACGGGAGTAATAATTCCTAAGAAAAGACAGGAGGGCACATACATCCATGCTGCGAAGGGAGTTCCTAGGTCAACTTTGTATTGAGACCACAGTATTCAGGGAATAATTTCTCTGTGTCCCTGCCACCAGAAGATTGTGTTTGGTTCTCCTGTGTTGGCTGTTTTCAGTGTCGCACACTAAAATCAAGACCTCCTGACTTTATGAAACCTGTCGCATCACCCAGCTTCTTCCCATTTCTTTTTGTTCTTTTCAATACATGAGTAGCTGCCACCAGGTGGCTGCCACCGGTCCTGTCTTCAAAACTCATTTGAAAGGCTTAGTTGTGACTTCCCGTGGTAGTTTTTTGTAATTATCTCAAAGTAAAAATTGAGTCAAAATGAACGTTTTATTCTGTAGTAAGTTCCTATATTTAGCGGACCTGAGTGTGTAACCACAGTAAAGGGACCAAAAATAACCAGTACATTTAATAAACATTATTGTAAGGTTTAACATTACAATATCTCAGTTTCGAGCAGAGGATTCTAAAAGCAGTCGGATTTCCTCCGACTGTCTCCCTCTAGCGGCAGAGACTGCGTGTTTCGATACTTTCAAACCGGACTCTGGTATCTCCATTACACAGACTTATGGGAAATGTAATCCCCCTCAATGTGACGTAACAAGCAAGGGAAGCCAGAGCGCCTTTTGAGTTCTTTCTGCGCGTGTTCCGCCCTTCACCGCGTGTCCTCAATTTGGACTCAAGTTTCTTACTACCCTGCAGGGGTTGGATCTCCGAGGTGAAGGTTGGTCCAGGGTGCAGGGCAGTCCGCCCGCCAGGCCTGAGGGATTGTGCAGGGTGGGCGGGCAGGTCCATCTTTGAAGGAGTTGTCACGGGGCACCTAGGAAGTAGGAAGAAGCTCACTTTTGTTCCAACCTAGGCTATGCTCCTGAGTCAGGATTTAAGTCAGCGCTGGGGAGAGGGCGACCGGGATGGTGCTGGGAGCACCCATCAGTCGGCTGTTGCTTGAATCCGTCCTGGATCTCCCTGGCAAGGCTGGTCGGCGGCGACTGCCTGCAGCTGAGACAAGGCTGGGAGCTCTCTTTCCAGCTTGGCTGTGGAAGCGTACTGGTGCTAGCTGACTCACTCCCTTCTGCCTGTAGTCAGGTTTCTCAGCACGTCTAGAGTGAAGTTTCTGATCACTACCGCACTTTATAGCCACGTAGTACTCGTGTTTATAAAGTTTGTAAAACACCTAGTATTCTTGTTTATAAAGTTTATAAGCTCTTACATTCTAGAAGAACGAGGAAAGGAAAAGGAGTGGGCAGGGACGGTGAACCTACACTCGAGATGGGCAGGATTTGTCTGGACTTCTTTCACAAAATGTCTCTGAGGCATATAGACAGGAGGTGCGAGAGTTCTTGTGACTTCCGCTCTCTCTATTCTGTTGTCCTAGACTTGTGTCTAGAACCAGGTTCCAGTGAAGGAGGGGGCAGTGAGATTCCATATTCTGATTAGGGGATGAGTAGCAATATGCAGCAATCCTTAGGAAATCACATTTTGCTCCCTGGCCAGAAAGGTGTTGCATTTCTTCCACCTAGAAAGGAAACTTTGTCACGCTTAAGTCTCCTAGAATGGTTCCATTAATTTAGCCAAAACCCACCGAATGAGACTATGGCGACAGACCTTCTGCCTTCCACCCACAGGCAGCCCCAGTGGCCTGAGAAGAGCAGACACCTCCCATCCTCGACAGTGGTAGCCTCTACCGGGCAGCGTTAGGTAGTGATCCTTGCAGCTAATTCTTCCATTAGGGACCTGCTCTAGCTCTCAGGGAAGTGTTTCTATCTTCTCTCTCCTCTTGCTGGTCTATGAGCTGAGCAGCTTTCCTGCTGACAGGTGGCCATCTCCTGGGTAAAGAACAGTGAAGGCTACATTTCTCATCTCACGTGTGGAGAAGCTTTTGGCGATGTCTAGTTTGTTTTCTTAAGAAAATACTGTGCTTTCTATTAAACAACTCCCTTCATACTTCTTGTGACTTGGGATTCATTAGCCCTGTCCATTGATGTTTTCTTCTGCCTTCTCTTTGTCTTTATTGAGCATTTTGCCTTCATGTATGTCTATGAACCACTTGCATACCTGGTGCCCATTGAAGCCAGGTGAGGGGGCAGGTTCGTGGAACTGGAGTCGCAGATGGCTGTGAGCTGACAGGTGTGCGTTAGGACTCGAACCCAGGTCCTCTGGAAGGACAGTGTGTTTAACCACTGAGCCATCTCCTCAGCCTCTGATCTGCCCTTCTGATGGGAAGTGTTTTTCAGGATTATAATTGTTTATAAAGTATAGGCTTCGCAAGTCTCTTCACTGCATCTCGTCTTGACAGGATCTGGGAACAAGCCCTTAGTTACGTGGCCTCCTCTCTTTTCCTAGTCTATTAGGAAGCAACTGCTTGGGCAGCTTACAGTTCCTAGGCTCTGCTGATATATCTATGCTGTTCTTTTCATCTGTCAGTTGTGATGTATCATCCCTCAGCTTCTTCAAGTGCTGTTTCTGCAGAGATAACCTCGTGAGGATTTTAGAGAGGCTCCATCTGTGTCAGGAGCCACTGTTATCTTAGCCCCATGTGAATTTCTTTAGGCTGGTATTTGCTGAAATACTAGTTTTAATTTGTATGGTTCACTTTTTTCAAATAATGTAAGATTAAAGACCATATTTTCTAAAATCTTGTTTTCCACGTTTCCCTCTGTCTTGTTTTTTTGAGGGAAGACTTTACATATCACATGTTAGCCTTGAACTCCCTATATAGACGAGGCTTGCTTCCAACACTTGGTACTATGTCTGCCTCATCCAAGACCTAAAATGATGTGTGCCATGATCCTGAATGCTCTTTATTCTGTGTTGTGTCACATGAATCTAATTACATTCCCTTCAGTGCTATTTACTATGTTGACTGGCTGACTGACTGACTGACTGATCGACTGACTGTGTGTCTGGGTATACACGTGGAACCATTGGCCATGCTGTTCCTGAGCAGGGCAGAAGAGAGTTTAGAGATTTGTTTCTTTCCACCATGTGGGACACAGATCATCAGTCTGGGCACAGAGTGACTGCCCTGGGGTACAGTTACTGAAGCTTGTGAAGTAATGCAGGCTGTGTGCTGGGCATCTACTGCTCAGTATTCTTTCCCTTGGCTGTCTGAGGGAGGCAGGTCAGAACTCATTGCCTTGGTCAGGCCTGAAACAAGGTAGGAATTGGAAGCCTGTTCTGTTCTTCACATCCTGAGGAAAACCCCTGAATATCAGAGGCTATCCTCCAAGTCATACCTTGCTGCTTTACATATGAGCAGGGAGTGGACAAGCATGGCACCAGGACTTTCCCTCCTGCCCGTCACTCTGCTGGGAATCAAACCCAGACCTCACATATCTGAGTAAGACCTTCTCCCCTGAACTGTGTTCCAAGCCCTTGCTTTTATTTGATGGACATGCCCTCAACTTGCAATCTTCCTCCTTGCTACAACTCAGAAGCAGTTTGTGACTTCCTCACAAAAGTTCGTTCTGGCACATTTTGATCTTGGTCAACACTCACCATGCATTTCCACTGGGAATATTTGGATCTTTCTGTATCTCTGAGGAAATATTTGGATCTTTCTGTATTCCATTGGGTGGTGGCTCAGTCAGTCTTCAATATGTGAGTTAGGAATAGACCAGTGGAAGGAAATCCACGCAGCTCTAACTTTATACAAAGAATGGACTGGGATATACTAGTAGTATGGAGTGAGATTGAAAACAACTAGGCGTAGTTTGCCTTCATGCATGGAATCTGAGCTATTCATGGAATTCATATTTTATAGAAAACTTATTACAGTTGACAGGCAAATAAAAACAAATGAAAGAAAAAAGTTAATATAGAAATGAAGAGCTGTCACATTTTTTTTTTCGTGCATGCCACAGTGGTGTCCATAGAGAGAACCAAAGCACCATCTTCAGACACATGTATGTTCTGCATAGTTACACATTTTCCTGTTGTCAGAATCACATATACATCATATATTTTCTAATGCATAGTCTCCATTTTTACTCTTGCTGCAGCCGATGTAAATATAATTTTACCATGTTTCTAACTTCATAAAAATTTTCTTATTTCAGTTATAAAAGCAGATCTCAGCACTATTTTGATGCAAGTATGTTAATTTTATTTATATTCTTTTTTTCCAAAGTAGGAGGTCATCTAAAATTGGATGAAATCCAACTTGTAAAATTCACTTGATTTTTTTTTTTTTTTTTACAATGTCATAAGAGGAAAATACGTGGTATACACTTTCTCATAGATGCTGTTCAGGCATATAAAAGGGTCGAGCTCTGCTTGCTTCCCCGCTCCAGTTACTGCTTTCTTCTTTTGTTGTTTTTGCTGTTTTGTTTTGTTTTGTTTTTTGAGAGAAAGTTTCTCTGTGTAGCCCAGGCTGTCCTGGAACTCACTCTGTAGATCAGGATGGTCTGGAACTCACAGAGATTCACCTGCCTCTTACTCCAAAGTGCTGGGATCAAAGGCGTGCACCACCACTGCCTGGCTATTGTTGGTTGTTGTATTGTTGTTGTTGGTCTTTGTCACACTTTGTGTCTGAGTGATTGTACCTTTCTTATTTTCTTCCTACAGTCTCTTGGCTCTGCTTATTCCTCTCTGTAATCTAAAGCATTGCTGCCAGGGTTCTTTTTTGGGCTGGTTTGATCCATATGAATTCTGTTAGCCTGTTTGTACCCTGGAAGGTTCTTTCACCTTCAACTACATCAGATAATTTTTGCTGAGTGTAGTAGTATAAGTTGGGATTCTCTAGTCTCTTAGAACTTGGAATGAGTTGCCTGAGGATCTTAGGGATTTCAAAAAAATTTCTGGAACTTAATGAACTTAAAGTAGTCCTCTGATGGAAACTTACAGTTTTAAGAGTATATGTTTAAAAGAAAAACATAAAGAACACAAATAACTTGATGACACAACTCAAGAATTACACAGAAGAAGAAGAAACCAAACACAAATCCAGTAGATAAAAATAAAAATGAGAGTATAAAGGGACGAAATAGAAACAGAAAAAACTGCAAAAACAACCAGTGAGACCCAGAGGTGGTTCTTGGGACAGTTAAGAAGAGTTACTGTTGGCTCAGCTGACTGAAGGGAAGAAAAGAGGGATGTCGATTAAGACTAAGACCAGGATAATCAGGGAAATACTGGAGCAGACGGGTACTGTGTGAGATCACACGACTAAATAAAAAATAAGTTAGTAATGTCATTTACCCACATCAGAAGTATTTCTAGCTCTTTTACCCTAGGGAAACTTTAGAATGGTGTTCACAGTATATAATGCCTATTAGTATTTGTATTATTATTTGTGGCTTTAAATTGTCTATTGTGGTATATTCATTCATTGATCTTTATTTCAGAAATGCTGTCATTCAGGGATGTGGCCATTGATTTCTCTCCAGAAGAGTGGGAATGTCTGGAGCCTGCTCAGTGGAGTCTGTACAGGGACGTGATGTTGGAGAATTACAGCAACCTTGTGTCCCTGGGTGAAGATCGCTTCCATAATGAATTCCTAATTCATTGTCAACATGTAACTTCCTTTTATAGAAATCTGCCAGGAGCTTTCACTTTCTAATAGGCCTACTTTTCGCCCAGGTTTCTCTGGCTGCTGTGGAACTTGCTTTGTAGACCAGGCTAGCCTTGAACTCAGAGATATACCTGTCTTGGCGTTCTAAGCGCTGGAGCCACCATGCCCAGCTCGCAGGTCTGCTTTTAAGGGAGAATTGTTGGTACAACTAAGACAAGTTTCATTTACCTTCTTGTGTTTTAATCTATGTCAGTGTGTGTCTCCTTCACTGTCACTGTCATGCCAGAAATTAAATGGAACAGGCCACGGAACACACACAGAAAATAAAATGTTTTATTCTTTTCTGGTTTTATAGTTTTCCTTGTAAATGACAGAAATGAAGATCTGTGATTATAAACTCCTAAGTATTCTAAAATGCCTATCAGGAACGATGTGGGGAGTTCATTCTCTACTATCCTACCTTAGGTCTTGGTTTTTCTGATAAGCACAGTACTGGAGTAGAAATATTAATTCTCTTCTTTCTCCCTTCCCACAGGCTTTCCTTTCTCCAAGCCGTTATTGGTCAGATTTCTGGAGAAAAACCAAGAGCTTCAGAATGTGAAGAGAAAAGCAGCAGCAGTTCCCCCAGGTGTGTAGGGATGAGTGGTGAGAGGCAGAGTGGAAGGTCAGATTCAACAGAAAGCCAGGCTCTAACGTATACATTGAGGTGTTGTTTTCTAGTGAAAACATCCTGTCGCTGTCTTTTTAAATGACCTGTGCTGGCAAAGAAGAGCATCTCTCAGCTGTTAATGGTTCTTTAGGTCTCCAACCATTGTTCTTCTGTCCGTTTTTAGTGACTGCCAAAGTACTGAATTTTAGTGAGAGTTTACATTGAAATGAACTTGTCACTATTTCCTACCACTCTCAAAATTGGCACACAGTTCTAAAAACCTATGTAGGAAGCCTTTGCATTCAGTAACTCATACATACATTTCTTTTCAAAAAAATTATTTAAATTATTTTTGAGATTATATCATCCCCCCTTCCTCCTTCTAAACCCTCCCATATACTCCTTGCTCTCTTTCAAATACATGGCCTCCTTTTTAATTAACTGTTGTCACATGCATATATTTATATTCCTAAATAAACTCTTCAGTCTGTACAATGTTACTTGTATGCATGATTTCAAGACTGAATGTTTGGTATTGGATAATTGATTGGTATGCTCTTCCCTGAGGAAGACTATTTCTCCCTCTCTCCATAGTTCTTGGTTACCTGTGGTTCTTTGTGTAGGGCTGAGGCCTTGTAGGCTTGCCCATGTCCTCACTGGCATGTGTATTGGTTGTCCTGGCTTTGCTCGTGTGTGGGCAGCCAAATTGGTAAGACTTTTGAGTGTAACTTCTGACTTTACTGGGAGACACTATCCCACAGTAAACTCTCTGACCCTCTGCTTAAAAATCTTTCAGCTCCTCTTCCACAATGTTCCCCGAGCCTTAGGTGCAGATATTTATTTATTTATTTATTTATTTATTTATTTATTTATTTATGAATGAGATGTATTCACTTGGACTGGGCTCCACAAGTCTACATTTTGATCATTTGTGGTTTTCTGAAATGGTCTGCGTTTTTTGCAAAGAAAAGCTTCCTTGATGAGGGATGGGAACTATACTTCCCTATGGGTATAAGGACAAACATTTAGAAGGTAGTGGTAGAGACTATGCTGGCTTAGAAAAGTGGAGGTTGTAGGCTCTTCTCCAAGATCCTTGGTTTCACATAGTTTGCTAGGTTTCCTGTACCAGGCATTTCTTTCTGGTTGAGTGAGTCCTTGAGAGCTGACATGCTATGCTTGTCAACACTGCACCCTGACATCTGTTGTGCCATGCTGGTCATTGTTGTGGCTCATGGGCACCATGACTGGGTAGGACTTTTGGTTGCTTCCCTTCTTGGTAAGCTTGCATGCTGCCTCCTTTTACCATGAAAATTAGCCCTCAGAGAGAAGGCATTCAGGTCATTTCCAGCTCAGGGGCCTCTGGGTCCTGTGTCTTAAGTGTGTGGTGTCTTCAGCAGTAAGAACTCACCTTCCACTTCAGAGGAACAACACAGGCATTAGCAATAGTCTGGAATGTTTTGGGAGTCTTTAGGACCACCTTGACTACTCAAAAGAAGGCTTCTCATGTCTGGTGTTCAAGGTTTTTGTTAGGTGGTCTTTGTCAGCCCCCATAGGAGAACATCATTTAAATTATATATGTATATTCATACCCAGATTTCCATGTACTGTACATATATTTTTAGGTAGATAGTTAACAGTATGAATCTTCTAACTTTCCTGTAGACGACCCTCCTGTTATTTTACTTCCACTCTTCTTCTTTTAGAGTTCTGACTAGTATCCCCATTTTTTCCCTGTCACATCTTTATATCCTGTTAATTAAATTGTCTTCTCGGAGTGCTGTCTGAATTACTGTATTCATCATGTTTTCACTCACACACTGTCAGTGATTTAAACATACATGCCTTTGTGAGTAGATAGTCTTGGGTGAAATCTGTACAAGTCTGGAAGAATGCTTCCTATAGCAGTTAAGAATTTTGGGAGTTTAAGATTCTTTGTGTCTCATTTGCAGTTCCATTTTCTCTATTATTATTTTGCTACCTAATCTGCCTGAAATCATTTCATTAGATGTACTCTGTGTGTTTTTAAATGGAATACCTGCAATTAAAACATTTTAAGACTGTAACATTTTTTTAATGTCTATGAAAAAATCTATATTAAAATATCTGTTTCTCTGACAAGCAGTATTGTGTATTTCCACTTACATGTGTGAACATGGGCCTCATACTGTCATGTTTTCTACTTACATGTGTGAACATGGGCCTTATATGTTTATGTTTTGTTTATTTTCTCTTTTCATTGGTTACTCCAGGGTTATTTATCTTGTAAATAAATAGTTCTTAGAAATTAGGTTACTTTTAATTAATTGTTTAACTAATTTAGTTAACTGATAGGTATATTCAGTTATCAAAATTTGCCATTTATAGCAGAACTTGAAATTTTTTCCTAATAATATTTTTCTGGTATATTGTCTTGTCATTAGAATATAACGTAAAGTCTGCTATCTTAAATTGATGAAGCGTATTATTTGCTGGTTTTCAGACAGTCCTCTTGTTATGCATCTTATGCTTTCTATCTTCCACAACTAAAACTGTACACTTAGGATAACACATTGTCTTTTCCCATGTCCATCCAGTTTCACACAATCATCATTAACTTTCTGTTTGGCTGCTTTGTTATTTTCAAGTGTATGTACTCATACAATTTCTATGTTTGTTTATTGTAATTCTGTTCTGTTGTATAATTCCTGAAGAGTTTCTATTACTATCCATGTTATAACTTTCATAGCTATTTAAATTTGAATTATGTTCCACTCTTTCTATACTCTGTTTTGTCATTGTCTTATTTCAATTGAAGTTTGAATGGTTTCTACCTGCTGTATTTTCTAAATATAGGTACAATGAATATTGGTGTCGTGATATATTGTAGTTTTTTATTTATCCATGAAAATGAGTTAAAGTCTCCATATTAAAGATACGCATTATAAATATGACAAATGTTCCTAAGCTTCTCTTCTTATCTCAACTTCTACTCACCAGGAAAAAAGCCCTATAAATGTAAAGAATGTGGCAAAGCCTTTGCTAAGAGCTCAGTCCTTACTCATCACCTGAGAATTCACACTGGAGAGAAACCCTACAAGTGTCACCTATGTGGCAAGGCCTTTTCTCTGCCCTCCATACTTCATAACCACCAGAAAAGTCACACCAGAGAGAAACCTTACAAATGTGAAGTGTGTGGCAAGGCCTTCTCTATGCCCTCCACACTTATTAACCACCGTAATATTCACACCGGAGAGAAGCCTTACAAATGTGAAGTGTGTGGCAAGGCCTTTTTCATGCCCTCCACACGTACGAACCACCAGAAAATTCACACCAGACAGAAACACTATGAGTGTGAAGTATGTGGCAAAAAGTTTTCCAGTCCTGCAGACTTTACAAAACACCAAAGAGTTCATACTGGAGAGAAACCATACAAGTGTGAAGAATGTAAAAAATCCTTTAGTAATCTTTCAGCCCTTAGTAGACACAAAGTAGTTCACACTGGAGAGAAACGCTACACCTGTGAGAAATGTGGCAAGGCCTATAGAAGGAGTTATCACCTTAGTCGACACAAGAAAGCTCATACTGGACAGAAATCCTACACTTGCAAAGAATGTGGCAAAATGTTTTACTATTCTTCAGACCTTAAAAGACATCAGAGAGTTCATTCTGAAGAGAGACCCTATGAGTGTGAGGAATGTGGCAAAACTTTTCCCAGTCCTTCAGATGTTACTCAACATGCAAGAACCCATAAGAGAATGAAGCAATACACCTGCGATGATTGTGGGGAGTGCTTTACTATTCAGACAACATTTTCTAACCTCCGTAAAATTCGTCTTGAGGGAAAACCATCTGAATGTGAGAGATGTCGAAAGCCCTTTTAAAGGTTCTTACTGAAAGCACACAAGAGTGTTCAAACCGCTAGCCTGCACATGAGAAGGACGTGGCAGGTGTTTTATGTGTCATTCAGCTGTTGCTCAACCACAAACAATTCACCTCTGAGAGAAACCCTACACCTGTGCAGAAAAAGACCAGGGCATATCAATCCCTCATGTCTATATAATCATTGGAGAATCTATTCTGATGAGGAAGCCTTCAAAAGCAATCAGCGTGACAAGTTCTTTACCTGTTCATCACACCTTAAGTATCCCAGAGACTTCATAGCTGCAGAGACACTCTCCATGTACAAATACTGTGCCTAAGCCTTGAATGATAATTCGAGACTTCATCAACACCAAGGAATTGACACAGGTGAGAGCCCCTGCAGGTGCAGATGTCCTTGTTCGCTGTAGACATCCACATCACCCAGCATTTCCTGCGGGACTCTCAACTAAGTATTTGACTCAGTCAGATTAGTCTGTAAGCATAGTTTTGGGAGCATTTTCTTGCTTGCTCAGTGGTGTGCATTAGCCTCTCCAAGGGTAAGGAGTGCCATCCAACAGCAGGTGTTCCTGGGTTATACAGAAATCTGGGTGAAGGAGCATTTTCAAATATGGAGCAAGCAGGCATATTCCCTCTATGGCAGTATTGCTCAACGTTCCTAATGCTATGACCCCTTAATGCAGATTTTCATCTTGTGATGACCCTCAACCATAAAATTATTTTCAGTGCTACTTCAGAACTGTAATTTTGATGATGTTATGAATCCTAACTATCTTGTACACAGATGATCTTAGGTGACCACTGTGAAAGGCCATTTGACTGCCAAAGGGGTCACAACCCACAGGTTGAGAACAGCTGCTCTATGGCTGCTGCTTTGGTTTCTGTTTTAGTTCCTGCTCTGATTTCCATGGATGATGGACCTTTAAGCTTTAAAGCTGAAACAAACCTGTCTTCCTCTAAGTTGTTTGGGGTCTCGGCATTCGCCACGGGAAGAGAAAAGCAAAGTGAGACAGCAATGAACGTGTGAAGGATTTTCACTCTTCCTTATACTTCAGTTGTCACCAGACTCTCTACACGAGATAGTGACACACAGCCTTTAGATTTGTTCAACCTTCACTGGACACCAGAGCATTCACAATGAAAACAAACCCTATTTATGCAAAGAATAGGACAAAGATTTTTTTAAAAAAAGTTTGTGCTTGCCAGGCAGTGGTGGTGCACCCCTTTAATCCCAGCACTTGGGAGGCAGAGGCAGGCGGATTTCTGAGTTCGAGGCCAGCCTGGTCTACAGAGTGAGTTCCAGGACAGCCAGGGCTACACAGAGAAACCCTGTCTCGAAAAACCAAAAAAAAAAAAAAAAAAAATTGTGCTTGATTAAACACCAAATAACTCAAAATAACTCATACTAGAGAGGAACTTTGTGACAGCAAAGATATTGGAAAACTATTGAACAGTTGTTCTAATCTGCAGAATTTTAATTTATATATAAGAGAAATCCAGCCTTCTTCATTCTTCATATATCAGAGTTCGTTTTGTTACACACACACACACACCTCCTCTGCAAAGGCTACACCCCTAATCCTTCTTAAGTAGTGCACCAACTGAGAACCAAAGATTCAAATACAGGGGTCCATTCTTATTCAGACCACCACAGTGGTAAAGAGTAACCTTTGATGCTGAGCCAGATTAAACTTTCTCCTTCAAGATGCTCTTGCATTTTATCACATCAACTGGAAAAGTTACTAATAAAAATAATAAATGGCATTTGATGCATACACATCAGTGTTTTCTTCCTATTTCCTGTTATTTCTCTTCTGCCTTCTTATTACTCTATTCTCTTCCTAAACTGTTTCCATTCAAAGCACACACAGTCATGCACACGCAGTCATAGTATACTATAAATATATCTTATTGCATGTAGTTTTGAAAGTTGCTACCACCTTTGCCCAGGACCGGGGCCGCACTACCAGCTCCTCCCGGCTTTTGTTCCAACTGGCTTAGCTCTGGGATCTGCTGCTGCCAGCCCTAACCCAGCTTTTTATCCTACCTGCCTTTGCTCCAGGAGGAGTCTCGCTACCAGCTCCCACCCAAGACCCTTGAATCCTCAGATAAAAAACAAACACAGCTTGTTTGTTGTTGCTTTTTAACTAGCCTACTATGCACAATTGCTGGGCGCAGCTTTCCCCTGTCTTGGAAAAGCCTGCCCATTCCAATTTATTATCTCCATCTCTTCTTCCTCCCTAACTTAGTGGCTTGTTCCACCTAGCCCCTGCCAAACATCCCTGGGCCCTGCCCATAGGAGAGGCCACAGGCCCTAGCTGCCCCAGAGCCTTACATAATTGCTGCTGTGTCCCTTTTCCTCCAAAGCATGGCAGAAAAGCCTATCTCCTTCCTTCCATCTCCCCTTTCCTCCTGAGACCCGGAAGTCCCACCTCTACCATCTACTCAGCAATTGGCCCCCAGCCTTCTATATTGACAAATCAAGAGCCAACTGGGAGAATGATGTTAGCAACAGAATCTCCTCTTATATTATCTTAATATAACTTTTCAGCAAAAATGCAGAAAAAAGAAAAATGTGCAATGTGTGGTTTGAATGTGTGCATGTTTGTACAATTAGTAACTATGATGCTTTTTGCATTTCAATGTTAATATCATTCAAACCAGTTTGAATTTATTTTTGTGTAGGATAAGTGAAATAGATCTAATTTTAATCTTCCTTTTGGAAGAATTTAGATATCTAATTTTTCCAGCAGTATTTGTTCAAAAGGCTCTCTATTGTGGCACGTATTTTTGGAAAATTTGTCAAATATTTTGTCCTTTAACTTAGTGTTCTCTCTCTGGAGGTATTTTACATTGCATTATTTACATTTTTGTTTATATGACCACCATGTAGTCCTTATCACTGTGGTTATGTAGTATAGTTTGAGGTTGTTAAGTAATATACATTTGATGGTTCTTTCTGCATAATTTGCTTTGCTTATTTGTGGCGATTTTTGTTCCAGGATGAGTTATATGTTTTTCTAGTTCGTTGTCATTAGAATTTTGCTATGGATAGCATTGAATGTATTGAGTGCTTTTATTACTCTAGGTGTTTTTACAAAATGAGCTCTGCAAATCCCAGAACGTGTCTTTCTGTCTTATAATGTTTTCCTGTAAGTGATGCATTTTGATATTTTCAAATTATGCATATAGAAGCCCTTCACTTCTTTGGTTAGGGTTATTCCTGGATGTCTCCTTTAAAAAAAACTTTTTAAACTAGGTGCTATTTTTTCCTAATTACTTTCTCTCCAAATATCTTGTTAGTGTATACAGAGGCTAATGATATTTTATGTTGATTTTGTGAACAGCTATTTTACTGATAGTGTTTATCTTTGTCTTAAGTAGGGATTCTATTGAAGTAGAACACATTGTCATCAAAAGCAAATTGGGGAGCAAAGGGCTCATTTTCTTAAATACACTTCCAGGTGACAATTCATCATTGTGTGAAGTCAGGGTAGGAAATCAGGAAGGGAAGGAACATGGAGGCAGGAACAGCAGAGAGGGCTTGGAGGAATGCCGTTCACTGCCTTCCTTCCCATAGCTTGGTCAGCTATCTTTATTCCTTCCTTCCTTCCTTCCTTCCTTCCTTCCTTCCTTCCTTCCTTCCTTCCTTCCTTCCTTCCTTTCTCTCCCTATCTTTCTTTCTTTTTAATAAATATTCCTTTTTTTTAATTAAGAAAATCTTTTAAAATGTGCTTTCGTGTTTTGCCTGCACATATATCTATGTGAGGATGTTAGAACTCCAGGGACTGGAATAATAGGTGTGAACTGCCACATAGGTTCTATGGATTGGCGCTCTGGGTCCTCTGGAAGAGCAGCAAGTGCTTTTAACTGCTGAGCCATCCCTCCACCTCCTCAGCATGCTTTCTTACAGTACCCAGCACCTCCAGACCATTTGTGGCACTGCACACAGTGAGCTGGGCCCTCCAACATTAACTCTCAGTCTAGACAATGCATCAAAGGCTTGCCCATCATAGACCAGTCTGATAGAATTAACCATCAGTCAAGACAGTGCATCACAAGCTTGCCTATAGACCAGGCTGGTGGGGACATTTTCTCAGTTGAGCTTCTCTTCCAGAATGACTCTAGCTTGTGTCAGGATGACATAACGTGAGGCAACATGATCATAGTTAGAAGTTTTGGTAGAGTATACAGCAAAGTCTTTTAGTATACATTCATGTCATCTGTAAACTGGTATACTTGAATTTTTTCCTTTCTAATTTCTCTCTTTGGCTATCTATATTTTCTTCTTCCTTTCCTTAAGAATTTGCGTACAGTATTGGAAAAATAGAGATATTAGAGACCCTTGTCTCATGCCAGAGTTTTCATTTTTCTCCATATAATGAAGGTTGCCCACAGTTTTGTCTACAGCTTTTGTTATATTGACAGACGCTCCATCCGTTCCTAGTTAGATCAAGACTTAGGAACACATTTGAAGTTTACCAGATGACTTCTACATGAGATGATTATATAATTTCTGCTTGTCTATTTTATGTATTTTATGTATTGATTTCTATATATTGAGCCAACCTTCCATCACGGGGATAAAGCCAGTTTGGACATGATGTGAGATCAAAGTTTGACTATAGTTAATTTTCTTTAAAAAATCTATATTAATTAGAGCTATTTGGTGTGTGTGTGTGTGTGTGTGTGTGTGTGTGTGTGTGTGTGTGTGTGTGTCTATTTTTGTCTACTTTTGATATTAGAGTTACAGTGGCTCCTTAGAATGAGTTTGGTAGTGTGCATCTTTTTCTATTTTGTGGAACAATTTGAAATGTGTTAATACTTGATTTGTTTTGTTTAAAAAATAAAAATGATTTTTTATAAAAATAAAAAAATTAAAATTTTCTAAGGTTAGTAGAATTTTATAGTGAATCTTTCTGGTTCAGGGCATTACTTTGTGATGAGACTTTTGATGACTGTTTTCATCTCCTTAGTGTTGTGGGTCTGGTTTTTGTCTGTTTTTGTTTTGGGGAGACTGTTTATTTGTTTGTTTTTAAATTTGAGACCTCTGCTATTTTAATTGAGGACTGAATATAATTCTTCCACTTAGGAGTGACTTTCTCTCTAATCCTTCAGTGAACCACTGGTCATTCAAAGGCATATCATTTCATCAATTAATTGTGCATTTTCTTAGGTTAGTCTTTTTATTCATTTTTAGTTTCCGTACATTGTGTTCTGACAGGATATACAAATTTCTTTTTAAAATTTTTTATAATGGTTTGGCTTATGCCCTGTAATGTGGTTCATTTTAGAGAAGATATCTTATGCCACTGAGCAGAATATATTCTTTTTGTTGTTGTGCGTAATGTTCTGTAGCTATCTTTTAAATCCAGTTGATGTTTTGGATATCTATCTTGGAGGATCCTTTGCATACAGTTGGTTTGTTTGGAGGACCTATCTAGGTGTGAGAATGCAGTATGGAAATGTCCCGTTTTTAATCTCCTCTGAACTGTTTGATTTCTATGTCTTTTAATGTTATCTAGATGGAACTGAAAACCTGTTGATTTTGTGTGGAAACATTACATTAGTTGTGTCTGTGTTAACTTACACACAGTGGTGCTCTTCATTGCTTCTGATTATCTGATTAGTTTTTGTTTGAAGTTACTCCATCAGGTAGGATTACTCACGTATGTTTTTTATAGCTTTGTTTGCTTTACAATTGGATGACCTGGTCCAGCAGGTCATTCTTCAATGATGGGGTCTTGAGAGAGAGGATCTGGACAAAGGTCATAAGATAAAGAGGAATGAAGATAGAGAAGATTGTGATGGCTGAAGAAACTCCCACTTTATGCTAGGCATCCATCTTGGTACCCACTAGAGGTTTGTGTCTAACTGCAGTCCCTGGAAGATAAGTACCCAGTAACACTGACTTGTGATATCTGCTCGCTATGATAGACTGGTTGCTTTTTGGCTTTTGTAACCTGCTTATACAGCCCCACAGACTGGTTTGAGGTCGATTTGACTACGTAATCTTGGCAGATTAGAACAGCCCTTGGTCTGCTTGCACAGGTCCTCAGCGTCTTGTGGTTTCTACCCATAAAAATCCTTTCTTTGCCCCTTTTAGATGAAAATCTCAAGTTTGGCTCAGCAAGTGTTGTCAAGCTAGCAGTTTTAATATATTTAACTAATTATGTAATCCAGATCGAGTCTATTTTTTTTCCTCAGGGGTCACTCCATAAAAAGATAAGAAAATCTGGGGTCAGGAGGTCTTGCACAACCTATGCCTTATGCCAAGCCAGTTTATTAAGAAGTAGAGCATTTTATATATTCTTTCTATTGGACTAACTGGGACAGAGTCAGCAGAAACTATCATACAATGGACCGAGTCAGCAGAAACTATCATACAGTGGTACAAAGTCAACAAGAAGCTAATCAAACAATGTTGCACAAAGGGTACACAAGGTACTCAAGAACACAACAGACCTAAGCATATAGCAGCAGCCTTGGGACTGATAATCATATCCTGGTGGGAAGTGTTGGGTTCTTAGGATCTGAAGCCACAGCTACACCAAGCCTATGGCCCCAAGATTTTCCAAGCATATCTCTGGCTTAGAGAAGGAGCTGTGTTCCTTCTCTGTACACCACATCCTCAGAAAAGCTCCCTAGGCCCTAGCTCCAGGATTTTGCTGGCTGTCAAGCATGTTCCTGGTTTTGAGAAGGCCAGGGCCCTTTCCATAGATCAGGGCCTCAGGGAGAGCCTTAGTTGATCAGTCCACCTCTGGACAGTTTAATTTCTCAATGTTTAACTCTGTGGGTATTTTCTAGTAGTTGTTTTGTTTTGACAAAAGACAGTTCTTTTGAATTCAGTGCATTAATTTGTCATTTAGGTGGTCCGTTAAATCCATTTGCATTCAAAGTTATAACCGAGAAGGGTTGGCTTTTGTGTTTTTTCACCCTGACTTTTTGCAAGTTCCTTTCATTCCATATTGGTAGTTTGGATTTTGCTGGGGAAAAGTAGAGATGCCTTGAGGTTAGTAAAGAGGTTAATAAAAATTGTTCCCGTGCTGATATATGTCTTGTTTATTTGATAGTTTGGCTTTGATTAATAGGAAATTAATTGCTCATTAAATACTGGCTACTTTTATGACACAAGCTAAAATCACCAGATACAGAAGCCCCAGTTGAGAAAATATCTCCATAATGTAGGGCTGAAGGTATTTACTTAATTAGTGGTTGATGTGGGAGGCCCCAACCGCTTGTGGATCATGCTGTCCCTGGGCTGGTGGTCCTGGGTTTTTCTATAAGAAAGTGGGCTGAGAAAGCTATGTGGAGCAAACCAATTAAGCAGCACCACTCCATGGCCTTGTATCAGCTCTTGCCTCCAGGTTCCTGCCATATTTGAGTTCCCATCCTTAAGTCATGGACTACACTATGGAAATATAAGCCCAATAAACCTTTTCATCCCCAACTTGCTTTTGGTCATGGTGTTTCACTGCATCAATGGAAACCCTAACTGTGATACTATAAAATACAAGATTTTATTTTCTTTCCTGTTCCTTTTTGTGGGTAGTTCTATTTGTTTATGTTCAATGCTGGCATTTCTTCATGATGCACTGGAAAAAAGAGCAAAATGAATGAGATCTGGATACATTTACAACAATGGTGAACGGAAGTTCCCAGAAGGAATAACACATACACCTGTGTTAAATGGTCAAAGCACACCCCCCACTGTGAAGAGGTAGAATATTACAACTTGGGAGCCAAGTTTCTTGGGCTGTCTTAGCTCACAAATACCCCTTTATTGGCTGCCCCTTGCATGGTTTACCATCTTTATGGCTCTTAGGTAAATTATTCTGGAATGTATACAGCAATGTTTAGCTCTTACCTACTCAGATTTCCTCAGAAAAATCTTGAGTCCAAATCAGAGACTTCTCTTTACTGTGCCCTATCCACCTGGTTTTTGACTCCATGTGTTTTCAAGAAGCATTGATTGAGCTGGACAGTATTGTCCACATTCATGTATTTAATGTTTCACACATTGATGATACAGCTGTGAGAAAGATATATGCAGCATTGCACTGCTCTTAGAGACAGTTGATCTGTCCAGGCCATGCGTGACATGTCAGTGCTTTTGCATGATGAAGTGAAGGTGAAAGCTAAGTCGCACTAGATGCTAGACAGGCTGAACAAGAGAACAGTATGGGCAAGCACCAGCAGTTCCTGTTTCTCTGCTTGGTTATTTCACCCAGTCATAGTGCCCCTTCATTCCCATCCTTCCATGTGTCTCCTGTCATGGTGGACTAGACCCTCAATGTGCGAGACAAAGCAAACTGCTTCTTCAGTATGTGGCTTGTCAGATATCACAGCAACAAGAAACATCACAAACAGCAGAATGCCCTGGTAGCTAGGTGTGGTGGTGGCTTATAGTCCCAGCACTTAGGACACAGAAGATTGAGGACTGGAAGTAAAGTCATCTTCAGCTACACAGGGAGCATGAGATCTGCTTGTTTGGTATGTTGCTCAGTGTCAGGCCAGAAAGTAGGTTGTAATTCTCAACAGTTAATAGCACATGGACTGAGTTACTTAGCATTGAATGTTATATTGCAGCATTCTCAATTCGAATCTCCATAGAATAGGACATTCCTCATGGGTGGAATCTTTATATGTAAACACAGGAGTTTGTATGCTATGTGTACATATAATCGTGATTACCTAATGCAGTTGTACATAGGGAGATAAATGTGTGATGTATGTTTATACTTTTTATTAAAAATTTGTCTTAATTTTATATACAAGGCTATTTTGCTTGCATATGTGTCTGTTTATTATGTACGTACATTGCCTACAAAAGCTACAAGGAGGCTTTGGATCCCCAGAAACTGAAATTACAGATGGTTGTTGGCTATTGTGTTGATGCTGAGAATAGAACCTCGGCCTTCTCTAAGAGCAGTCAGTACTCTCGGTCGCTGGTCCTTCCCTCCAAACTCTTAAATGTGTAGGCCAGTGGGGCCTTGACTCCTGATATTTGTTCTTCCATCTCTTTAGCATAACCTAACAGGGAGCACTATTACAACTGGATATTTTTTCTTTGCTACTCTTAAAAATTAATATTTATGTTATTTTTTGAGATTGTAATATAATAACATCATTTTTCACCTCCTATTTCTCCCTTCAAACCTTCCCATATATCCCTTTCGAACTGCTGGCCACTCTTTTATATATATGTCCCTAAATACATAATACTACCTTCTAAGTCTGTATTATGTTATTTGTACTTAAATGTTTTCAAGGCTGACCATTTGGTGTTGGATAACCAGTTAGTGTGCTCATCTCTGAGAAAGGCTATTCCTTCCTCTCTCAGCATTCCAGAGTTGCCTATGTTCTTTTTGTAGGATTGAGATTTTCTTATCCATGTTAGCATGTCTAATGGTATCCTTGTTCAGGTCATGTTTAGGCAGTCATATTGCCAGGACTTTATGCTGTAGCAGCTGACATTCCTAGGACATCACAGAAAACTCCTTGTTCCCCCTCGCAGTCTTTCTGCCACCTCCTCCATAATGAAAGCTTTAGATATAAGAGTTGTTTGTAGATGTAACCATTAGGACTGAGCTCCACAACTCTACATTTTGATTGCCTTTTGTTTTTTTGTCTATTGCAAAGAGAAGTCTCCTTGATGAGGGGTGAGGACTACACTTCCCCATGGGTATAAGAACAAATATTTAGAATGTAGTTAGGGATTATGCTGGTTCAGGAAAGTGCTGGTTGTATTCTCCTCCAAGAATCCATGGTCTTACAGGGTAGTTGGTTAGGTTTCCGTATCAGACAATATTTCCCTCCTGTTGAAGTCTTAAGTCTAATTAGAGAGTTATTGATTGCCACCAAGTTGTATGTGCCACTACTACATACTGTGGGTTATTTTGCCATGCTGTTCATTGTTGTGGTTCATAGACATCATACCTGTATATAACTGTTGGTTGCTTCCCTTCTTTGGAAGCTTGCATGGTGCCTTCTGTTACCATGGAAGCTAGTCCAAAGGGAGGAGGCACTCAGGTTAGTTCTGTCAGAGGCCTCTCGGACTTGTGTATTTCAGTGCATGGTCACTTCTACAATAGGGACTTACCTTACTGCGAACAATCATAGTAACCTGTGGTGTTTTGGAAGACTCTTAGATAACCCTGGCCAATAAGTCAAAAGAGGACTTCCCATCTCTAGTGTTGGGGTTTTTGTTAGTTGATCTTTGGCTTTCAGAGGAAGCATTAGCCAAGATGGGAAAAATTCCTTGAAACTATAAATGTGATTTATACATCAACTTGGATGCATTATAAGCTTTTAAGGTAGACAGTTAATAGTGTAATGCCTTATGATGTTTTCAGATATTCTTACTGGTATCCTACCTGCCTCCCTCCTTTTGTATTTATCAACCCCTCTCTCTAATAATTAGAGTCCACTCCCCCCATCAGATTACTTATATCTTGCTATTCTCCACTCTGTTACCTCCTGCCCCTCCTCAACCCAAGGAATGGTTCCTTTTTACTTTCATAATTTCTGCAGTTAGTCTATTTTTAACTAGGAACTACAGAGAGAATATATGATGTTTGCCCTTCTGGATTTGAGTTACCTTGCTCAATACAATCTTTTCTAGTTCTATTTACCTGCAAATTTCATTATTCATTTTTCAACTGAATAGCATTCCATCTCGTCTATGTGCCATATTTTCATTATCCATTTATCTACTGGAGGATATTTAGGTTGTTAACATTTACTAGCTATTTTGAATAGAGCAGCAATGATTGTGGCCGAGCAAGTATTTGTGAAGTAAGATGGAGGTTTCTTTGGACATTTGCTAAGAATTGGTATAGCTGAGTCATATGGTAGGTGTACTAGCTAGGGTTACTTTTGCTGTGATGAAATACCATGACCATAAAGCAAGCTTTGAAGGAAAGGAGTTATTTGGCTTATCCTTCTATGGTAGTCCATCACTGAAGAAAGCCAGGACAGGAACTCAATTAGGGCAAGAACCTGGAGTCAGTAGCTGATGCAGAGGTCATGGAAGGGTGTTGCATATTGGCCTTCTCATCATGGCTTGGTCAGCCTACTTTATTATAGAATATAGGACCACTTGCCCATGGATGGCAATACCCACAATGGGCTAGGCCTCTCCATTAATCACTAATTAAGAAAATTCCCTACAGCTAGATCTTATGGAGACCTTTCCTCAATTAAGGTTCTCTGCTTTCAGATCATTTGAATTTGTGTCAAGTTGACATAATCCCAGCCAGCATAGTAGATACCAGACTGTTTGGACTGATGGGTCTCCCTCCTCATCAACCCCCTCCTTGGCTGAAATGCTGTGCTCTTCTTAAACAAGGCTCCTCTGTTTAGTTATCAAGTCAATGAATCAGAGGTTGAATAAAAACTCAAGTAAGATGCCTAGACTGTCTGTTCTGACCCCTGTGGAGGAGGAGTATCTTCCCTTACCTTACAGTCTCCACATTGAACCAGTCCAGGACCTGACTGTCTGAAGGGATCAAGCATCTCAGTCCCAGGAATCTCTTGGACCTACTTCACATTCACACAGGAGTGGGCTGAATTATTCTGTGCCTCAGCTGAGCACCATCCCAGCCTAGTGGGCCCCCATTGGTGCAAGGGGCTGATGAGCAGAGACCTAGACCTTTCTTTCTAGATAATGTTCCTTCTTTCACCCAGTGATCTGAAACATTCAGAATTCTTCCTTCTTTGAGAAGCCTCAGGCCCTCATTAGCTTGTTGGAAACTGTTTTCTGACCGTGATGATCACAAATAGCTTCTAGATAGCTTTGGTTGCTGAGGAGAGGGATCAAAACATGACTGAAGCCAGGATGACTCTGCCAGGTCTCACCAAACCCCAGCTGGATAAGGAAAGATGAATTGAGTGAATATTGCTCTCAACTTTACCAATCTGGGATCCCAACACTGATCAAGATAAGGGGATACTAGACACCCAACCACTGCCCTACTACCTGGGAAACATTAGGAGCTGGACTTTACTGAAGTTACTCTGTCAAGTTTGGCTAGTGATATTTGCTAGTTTTTTGCAGCTAGCTTTTTGGGATGGGTGGAAGCTATTTTCACCAGATCAGAAATAGCTCATGTAGTTACTAAGAAGTTACTGATGGAGGTCATTCCCTATTTGGCCTTCCCTAATCCTTTGGGTCTGACAATTGATGCCAATATTAACCGGCAGACTATCAAATCACTTAAACTATAGAAATACATTGGGAATTACATTGTGTCTATAGGCCCCAAAGCTTAGGACAGATAGAGCTAACAGGACTATTAAAGAAATACCAAATTCAGTGCAGAAACTGTTGGGGGATGGACTAAGCTGCTCCCAATATTCTTTTTAGGATCAGGTACTCCCCTATAGGAACAAGCCAACACCTTCCTAATTGGCAACAGTCCCTTTTTTCTTGGACCCCCATGGCTTAGTACCCTTTTACCTGACATAGCTGGACCTATTCTTTTACTGAACTCTGGTGTCCTGATTGGCCCTTGTGTTTTAAATTGGTTACTAAAATACATTTATAAAGAATCATTTCTGTTAAAATATTACCCTATAGACTCCGTACCAACCTAAACCTCAACATGAATCAGTGATTTAATTCATATGACCCACAGCTTCTGGGGGATGTGATGACTAAAGAAGCCCCAGTTTGTGTTAGGCATCTATTTTTGATCCTAATAGTTTGTCTCTGACTCAAGTTCCTGGAATGTAGCCGTCCAGCGGCCATGGATGAACTGGTTTACCTGAAAGGGGGGCTGGAGATGAAAAGGACAGGGTGTGAGAGAAGGATGAAGCCAAGACAACTTTCTGATCGAGGCTCAAAGTTTAATACTCTGCACTGCTGTTAGATAGGGAAAGCCCACAGACCCCATCCTTTGTTTCAGCTGGATTGAGTTGCAAAGCAATCTCAGCAGGCAGTCTACTCCTGTAGGGAATTGCAGGTGCAGCGAGGCGGAAGACTCCACCTGGTGGCAAACACTAAGGTCTACTTAACCGGCTCAAGGCTGAGGGGAGGGCACACTGGAAGATAAGTTTACAGCAACCCCGACTCCTAGACCACCACTGAGAAAACTGTAGCCATGACTGTCTGCTTGTTATAACATGCCTAACTGCTGATTTGATTTCTGTAATTTGTTTACACAGTCATTCAAATTCTATTTTGAGGTAACCTTGATCGATCACTTAATCTTGGCAGAGCAGAACAGCTCTTATGGTTTTTGCCTTTAAAAGGTCTTCTTTTCCCCACCTCTGGGCACATTTGGGTTAGAGACTGTGACCCCGATAGATAGCAGCGTTAATAAATTTGCCAAAAAATAATCTGAATTGAGTCTCGTAGTCTTTTCCTAGTGGACATGAACTACAGAACATTCACCAGTATCAGTTATCCCAGTAAAACAAAGGTCTGACTTTAGTGCTTCTGGTCTCTTGCTAATCAGGGCAGATTCTTCAGCTCCAGCTAAGAACCACAGATGCTTAACTCAAAATATTCAAAAGCCCCCATAGAGTCTCTCAAAGACTCTCACACTTCCCTCTGGAACTTCACCTAACAACCCTTTGTCCTCTGCATTTCCTTCAAGATTCTTAGCTTACAGAATCCCGTAGAACACTCAAGGGCCTTTCTAGCCCAAAGTTCCAAAATCCTTCCACCATCCTCCCTGAAACAAGGTCAGGCCTATCTGATCGGTACCCCACAATCCTGGTACCAACTTCTGTCTTCATTTGGATTACTATTTCTATGATGATAGATCATGACCAAAAGCCAGTTGGGGAGTGTATTAGGGTTCTCTAGAGTAGCAACTTATAAAATATATGTACGTGTGTGTGTGTAGATAGATAGAAAGGGGATTTATTTAAATGATTTACAGATTAGTCTAACTAATCTGATGTTGGCTGGCAGAGCATAGAAAGAACAAGACTCCAGTAGTTTGCTCAGTCCACAAGCTGGTGTTCAGTATGTGCTAGAACCCCAGAGATGTAGCTGTGATGCCTGTGAGGGAATGGACTGGCTAAGAAACAACAAGCAGACAAAGAGCAGAGGCTTTCATCTTCCGCATCTATATAGCAGTGGTTCTCAACCTTCCTGATGCTGTGAGACTTTAGTACAGTTCCTCATGTTGTGACCCTCCCACCTAAAATTACTGTTATTTCATCACTAATTTTGCTGTTATGAATTGTAATATAAATTTATGTTATGCAGATGGTCTTAAGCAACCCCTGAGAACGGTTGTTTGACTTTCAAGGGGTCATAGCCTACATGTTGAAAACTGCTGTTATGTAGGCTTCCAGCAGAAGGGGTGGTCCAGATTCAAATTGTATCTTCCCACCTCAAGATTGGGATCAAAGGCATGTATGTCTACCTGTTGAAGTAAATCTCCAACCTCAATAAGCCCAAGCAAAACACCACAATTCACTTACAATACTTATAAGCTGCACGCCTAGACTGAGCAATCTACCACTACACTACACTACGTCCCAGCTATGAGGTCCCTTGCTACTTGCGTCTTCTCCATGCCATGTAGTTAAGCTCCATCTTACTTCCAACTCCTCTTCCTCTTTCCATCCCTACTCTTCCCCCACTCTCTAAAACCTCCAGCCCCACCTTTCCCTTCCATAGCCCAATCACAGGCTCTAGACTTTATTTGACCAGTTAAAATGGAGAGAAGGATCACGTGAAATCACCTGAGTATGTGATCCACTCCTACAGGCAGCCCCTCTTGAGGAAGCTAAATTAACATCAGAATATAAACAGCACCGGGGCAACCCACAACATCTACCTCAAAAGTCTTGACTAGAAGTAGATCTACCCACTTCGAACAACAATAACAAAATTTCTCATAGGTGATGTGTTTATAAAAAGATAAAGAGATATATATGTTCTATGGATGTGGTGAGGGAGGTGTGGGGGAAGTTGTTCCTCAGCGGGCCCATGCTGAGGCATCCCTTCCCCCTGAGGGACCAGACACACTATGGTATAGCATAGAATAGAGTTTATTCAGTGCATGGGGAGAGGAGTTAAGAGGGTAGTAGAGGCAGAGAAAGGCAGAGAGAAGGAGAGAGTAGAGAAGTAAAAGAGTTGAGAGAGAAGTGGAGGCCGGTCATAACCACGTGGAGAGAGGGGGGGAAGGGGGCAAGGCAGGAGAGCAAGAGAGGAAAGAGAAACAAGGGGGGGGACAAGCAGCCCTTTTATAGTGGGTCAGGCCCACTTGGTTATTGCCAGGCAACTGGGGAGGAGCATACCTGGTTGTTGCTAGGTAACTGTGGGGTGGAGTTTAGACAAAATGCTAACAATAGGTGTGCCTTCTCTTTCTGGATTGCAGTTAATTCTAGATGTGCTCAAGTACCAAGAATAGCAGTCGCAAGACAAAAGGGTTTATTTGGTTTACATGACCTGGATTGCTGTTCATTGGAAGAAGTCAAGGCTGGAATTCAAACAGGGCAAGAACCTGGCGGCAGGAGCTGATGCAGAGGCTGTGGAGGGGTGCTGCTTACTGGCTTGCTCCTCATAGTTGTTCAGGCTGATTTCTTACAGAACTCAGAACCACCAGCCCATGGTTGATAGCACCCACAAGGGCCTGGGCCCTGCCACATCAATCACTAATTGAGAAAATGAAGTGTCTTACAGGCTTGCCTACAGCCCGATATTACAGAGGCATTTTCTCACTGAGGCTCACTCCTCTGATGATGTTAGCTTGTGTCAAATTGAGATAAAACCCAGAACAACGAGTTTCTTCTGGTGATGAAACAAAACAGAACAATCTGATCTTCCCACTGTCTCATCTGAGAAGTAATCTCATTGTGAATCAGTGACGATGGTACAAAACCTAACCTGGTGGTGAATAGTTGTCTGAGTTTGTGAAAGAGAATCCGGTGAAGCTCTGGTACAGCCCTCTCAAATACTAAATTGTTTACACGGACTAATGGAGGAACGTGTGGACAAGAGACTAAGGACAGATGAAAATCTCAAAGGATTTCTGGGGCTTATCGGTAAGAGACATTTGTGTCCCCTGGCCTATGCTCCAAACTGTGGATTTCAGTGTACAGACCAAAACTGTTTAGTTTTTTTCCCTTATTGATTTAGTCTCATAATGGGTGTTAAACCAAGGCCTCCTTCACTCCAGGCTAGTGCTTTACCAGTTAGTAGCCCCCAATCTCTTTTGGTACTTGGTAATTTGGGACATAGACTTGTGATTCTTCTGTCTCAAGACCCAGAGTAGCTGAGATTTCAGACTATTTCTAGGAAACTTGGTTTCAAAAACTATCCTAAAGAGTTTGTGGTGGGTCCCAATGTACCTTCTTGCTCCGTTATTTTAAAGTAAAATTGAGTCAAATGAGAAATTTTCCTCCTGCCATAAGATTCTAGGTACCCCTGAGCTTTTTAAGTCACAGCATTGATCAGAGTAAGAAGTAAACCTAATACATGTTGCCGTCGAAGGCAGGACTCATAGTCCCACAAGCCCTTTGTAAATTTGAGACTTTAAAAGCAGCCTAATCCAGTGAGAGCACGTGATCTATAAACTGTTCC
>CM052716.1:6002939-6025093 GCA_028551405.1 Uromys caudimaculatus
AATTTTTGTCAGAATATCTTGTCCCTAGTTGGATCTCCCTCTCTCCTCTCTCCTTCCTCTTTGTCTGTCTGTCTGTCTGTCTGTCTGATGGTTGTGTGATGTTAGCTCTCAGCTAATGCTCCAGGACCATGTCTGTCCACCTGTTCCCTACCATCATGGTCATGGACTCTAACCTTCTGAAACTGTAAGTTCCAAATAAACCTTTTCCTCTACAAGCTGCCATGGTCACAGTGTCTTATCACAGCAACAGAAAAGTAACTAAGCCATAGACTCAGAGATAGCTCTGTTGAGTGAGATCGAAACATTTTTGATTCGGTTCAGACCAGGAGTGCTAGACCTAGCACACATCCCCATCTCCGTAGCTCACAGTGGACTCAATACCCACTTCTCTGAGTTGTATAGTGCCACTCCTAACCATGTTGTATTTTAATTGGATTTTTAGGGTATCATACAAAAATAATAGGTTTTATCATGGCACCCGCATATATAGGCCACTATTCTTTCAGTGAATTCATTTTCCTGCCCAGTTCTTCAGTAAAAAATATAAGTAGTTTAACTTTTCTTATTTAAAAACTGAGCATTTTCACACACACAAATCAGGCATTTTAGAGCTCAGAGGGAGAACTAAAATTGTAGAAATATATCCCCACTCCGAGGAAGACACATGCTGCAGGAAAGAGTTCCTAGATATGAAACTTTCTGTGCTAGGTATTTAGAAAATTTAATGGGGAATGGATAAGCATGTAGAGAAAGAGTCTGGAGGCAGCACGGATCATAGATCTTTCTACCCACAAATCCCACCTATGAAACAGAATCGAACAACATTCCTAAACCTTAAACCCTCGATGGAAATATGTGACTATGGCCAAGAATTGCCAGTCTTAGGACACAAAGAGCAGCAGGTTAACACACCCATGCACTCAGCTCAATACACAGTGCGTGAGAGGAACTGAGCTGTGGAAAAGCATATTGGAGACTGCAAAGTCTTATCACTGACCCCAGTGTAGTCCACAGGTCCACCAGACGGTATTAGTCACTTCCTCCCTTCCCCTTTTAAGAATGCTCAGTCCTGTACACTTACTATTTCCCAGCACCTATGTGATCCATCTCCTCTCTATCTTTTCCACAGCAACAAAACAATTACTGCCAAGGCCATTGGGGTTTACCTAAATAAAATGGTGTCAGAATAACTAGTTCTTGGTTGTGGCCCTTTTCAGTCAGAGCTTCATACACATAGAGTACATGGCCCCTTCAAGAAGACACTGGATTATTAATAAGGTTTTGTTAACTTTCTAATTACACATGAGACTATTTCTGGTATTCACAAATTAAACGGTTGGAATAATCAACAGTAACACATATTTTTGCATGAAGAAGATGAACTTCATGGAATTAAGTCTCATGTATTTACAGTTTTCACCACTTTAATAATCCATGATCTAGGGCAGGGCTTTAGTATAATATATTAGATTTAGACTATTTTCTCTATTTGTTGAGGATACTTGATTAAGTTGGCTATAGTTGTCTTATCTTTTTGCACTAGTAGGAATTTATTAATAGAAACCATGCTAGATTACTATGATCTGAATTCAGACCACACAGAATTTTGTTTAAAAAAAAAATATATAGTAACAGTGTTTGTGCCTTTGTGAGGTCCTGATCGAATGCCAAGGTCCTCACTGTGGATATAAACACTAAAATTGGTCTCCTTAGAAAAGTGAGGTCAATAAGTGATGTATGTTCTACTCTAACTTAGTAATCTGGGCTTAAATAATTTAGGTTAGATTTTTTTTCTCCAAAGTCTCTTCAATAAAAAATTTTAATACAAAAATTATTATCCTAGATGCCTGAAGTAATTCATGGAAGATTAACAAGTTACAACTCTACAGGGGCCTTCTTGTTTTATTGTTAGTTTTTCCAACCTCTTCACAGTGAGGTTACTGTCACTGACTGGGAAATTAAAGGTGATAGGTGACTATGTGAGGAAAGGAGAGTTTGAAGACTATGGATCACAGCTCTTTCCATTCATGAATCTCACTGAGAGAACTGCAAATATCTATGAAAAACCCTGAATGGCACTCTGACCATATATCTGCTAGTTCAAGGTAACAAAGCAGTAGCAAGTCAAAATATCCATGTTCCCCACTCCCAGGCCCACAGCCAGACTTTATTGAGCCATTTCCTTAATTGAGGTTCCTTAGTAACCCTTTGCATTCTAACTTGAGAGCCAGAAAAATGCTACACATAGATACAGCAAAGACACTCCCTCGAGAAATTCACACCCGTGCTTCCTGAGGTGCCCTATTCTTTCCCTGACTGCCCAACTCTCTGTTTTAATAATCTCCAGCTCTGCTTCATACTGTATCATCCCAACATTATTTTCTATGACAAAATCAAAGAATCATCTTTACGTGAGTGGAGGTCCCTAGTAGAGTAAGAGAAGTCATCAGGCTATTGGTAGTTGTTCCTGGTTGTATTACCCACTGCGCCACAGGTGAAACGAGTTATGTTTCCCACCTCTATGTACAATGATCTTAAATACCTCTGCACATCAACACCTATTTTTAGCAGAACGCAGTCAGCACTTATGCTTCCCTCCTGGGACATAGTCAAAATGTAAGAAACATCTTCATGCTATATAGTTTATTCTGATTTTAACATTCTTTCTTCTTTAATGCTTTCATCCCTATTATATGCCTTTCTTCTCAATATAAATTCTCTGGTTATGAGGCAACTTAAGAAATCCAACAGCTAATGCACAAACAACACCGACACACATTATAAATGTAACATGGCACCGTGCTTTGATCAATGATATTGAGCTAAACACCTCTCAACTGATAATTACCTACAAATTAAAACACAAAAACATACGCGCATCTCCAAATTTCTTTCCTACATCTCAAATGTTGTTTCCATACCCAGTGGAATTCTGCCCACCTCCTAAACAAATTAGTAATTAGGTCCTGTCTTAACCAATAAGTAATGGTTTAACAGTCATCTGAAATAATAGAGAAAGTTTAGGGGCAAGTCACAAAGGAAGAGAACAAAGTAGCAGATGGCCATCACATAGGGCACAGAGAAGTAAGGATACAGAGAAGTGAGCAAGGTTCCCCATACTTGTAATGCCAACACACTGGAGGAGGAGTCAGGAGGAACAGAAGTTAAAGACACTGTCAGCTACCTAGCACGTTTCAGGGCAGCCTGGACTACATAAGAACCTGTCTCAAAACCCTGAAACAAACACAAAAGAATGGGAAAAAAAGGTAACTATGGTTGCCCGCATAACACACAAGATCAAGTCAGTCAAAACTTCAACAGGGTTAGGAGAGGGGTTCACAAGGCCCCCACTCTTAGCTAAGGAGCTGTTGGAGTTGGTGGCCACTGAAAAAGATTCATTTTTGCTTGGATGTATGGCCAGTGAGTGTCTATGTTCTAGGGGATGCCCTGTGCACCCCTCCTCCCCGACAGGTATGCACAGTAGAGTAACACTAAGTGGACTCAGTGGATTAGAAAACAAAACAAAAAACCGGGTCAGGAAACTGGGAGGGGAACATTTTGGGAGATACCTGGGACTGCTGAAGTGGGATAGTAGGAGTGGATCTGATCAACTGCATTATGTATACATTATTAAATTCCGGGTAACAGAAGCCATCGAGACAGTGTCAGCAAGTGAGGGCATGCTTCCACACCTCAGGAACCTGGCTGACAGCAGATACACCCTGCCAGGGGCAATTCTACACCTTCCACCCTTCTCCATTTCTAGGCTACCGAGCCAGCTTTCCTGCCCCAGAAGTGCTTGACAGACAAGGGCAGGGGCACCTTAACAGGGCGGCCACTCCCAGCTCCATCCCCATCACCCTCTCTCTAGCGCTAACCAGCACCGGAATGGCCCAGCCTAGGTCACCACAGCACCTCCCATTCAGCTTCTTCCCGCCTCCCACCAACCCCAGGTCCGCTCCATCCAAGGCGGACCCGCCCACCCCGCAACGTCCCTCTGGCTGCGCTACATCCTGGGACCAACCTCCATGTCAGAGATGTGCTACCAGAGCGCCCACAGGACCCGACACTGGCCCAACTTTGGAGAAAGGCAAAGAGCAGAGACACACAGGCGCAGAAGAAACACGGAAGCGCCCTTCCCAGAGTCCCTGTTTGTGACGTTGCCGCGGGCGAAACTACATTTCCCACAGTTCTCTGCGAGCGAGTTTCGGGAAGCCATAGAAGGTAATTTGAAACGTTCCTGAGTTACTGTCAGGCTGTTTACAGAAGAGAATGGGTAGAAACAAGCCACTTCTGCAGGTGGACAGCCACAGGGAGTCAGGCCTCCGCGTTTAAAATCTCGGGTTTTCAAAATAAGATGTCTGAGTATGGGTTGAACCTTTGACAGCAATGTTTATTAGGTGTACTGGATACTTTGGGTCCATATATTGTGATTTTAAAACACGACCTGCTTCCTACAAAATGTATAAATATTAAAAATTATTCCCAGGTTCTGTATACAGATATTCAGAGACATATTTCGTAAGACCCCCGTCTTTTAATAATGATGGTCTTTAGCAGTGGGGAAGCTGGATTATCCAGCGGCATATCCAGCAATCTAGTAGGAACCCAATAAACAGAACAAAGGAAATTTCTTTTGGAGTATATAGATCAGAGGGGAAATCTAGAGTTTCTCAGATTAATGGAGGCTGTGGGCCCTATTTAAGGCTGTAATTCGGAATTCTATTGTATTACCTTACCTAGGTGGTATTACCTAGAAATTTAACAATTGCAAGATATATAAAATAAAAGGCTGATAGCTGTTCAGGGAGTCTGCTATCTGATTTGAAGTATTGAGTTCAGTCTAGGCCCTAATTAATAGTTATTCCGTCTTGTGTAAAGGGGGATTGTTAGGCTATGCTGTGCCCTCAGAGGCTTCAGGGTGGAGAAAGATGGACCCTAAGTAGACATGTGACATCTATTGGGCTGAATTTCCCTCCACATTAGACGTGAGCTAGCATGGTCAATTCCCAGTGTGTTCTCTGATCCTGTTGTGGGATCCAAGACAACTCAAACACCAGGTCAATGCAGATGACAAAAATTTATTGTAATTAAGCCACTTCTGATTGATCAGGGCCACAGAGCAGACTGGGGAGAACTACAAGCCCTCTCCCCCAGCCAGAATGTTATCAATTTTGTTATCGATCTTTTAAGTTTGAAAACCATAAACATCTGTGCCAAGTTAGAGTTAAATTTTTACCACCAATCAGGATTTAGGGATAGGAGACTTCTAGGAAATATGCATTTGTGGCACACTAATCCTGTTTCACTGGTTGGGTGAGTTGCCCAGAATTCATGTCTCAATTTGCCAAGCAGGATGTCAGTTACCTAGGGAGGTCTTGGGAATTTATACTTTCTTTGACCTCTATTCATTATGGAAGTTTTATTCAAAATGGTTTCATTTTGGTTCCTTCTTACAATCCTGAAACCGATCCTCTGTAATAGTGTATTAAAATCCAGCTGGAGCTCCAAGCTCGGTGGCTATGAGATATTTCTCAGCTCCTTCTGCTAAGGGTCCGCCAATCTAATACAGCAACACCTCACTTCCAAGGACTAACGGACAAGGTTTGATGCTATGGCATGAGATAACACAACTGGCCTCAAAACTTGCAATTTTCTTGTTTCTTTGCTTGACATTTTGTTTGAAAGTTTTTGTTTAGCCCTAATAGTGGGAAATAGACGTTTTTTATCATTTGGTATTACTAAAACATAGGAGGGTTTTTTAAGACTTTAAATAAATCCAGAATGTCACTACAGTTCAAATTTGTTGTTTTCTAAATTAAGGAGTTACAATGATTTGGAGTTGAGGTGCAGAAGTGGTAGCGGCACTCCCCTTTAACCCCAACAGAGAGTTAGGCAGGCAGATCTCGGTAAATTCTAAACAGTATGGTCTACATGATGAAGTCAGGGCAGGATCCACAGCTGATAAGATACAGTGATAGCAAACAACAGTCTAAAATCCAAAATGACACATATTTTCCTTAAAGGTGCTATAAAGGTCTTTGCTTAGTAATAAATAATAATTTCCTTAGTAATCTAAAAGATCAATCTTAAATTTACATAGAGAAAAAGAGGAATATAGGTATATTTATCCACATAAGGTATACTTATTTCAATTTAAAAAATAATGCTTTTTCTGTTGCCAAAAAGAATGTTGTCCTAGGAAAAATATATTCTACTAGTCAATATGAGGACCCAGAGTTAGTGTTGGGACAGAGTTGTTTTGCTTTTATCCAACAGGAACAGAAAAGCTATGTCTTCCATCCAAAATATTGGAAATACGATGTAACTGGGGAAGCCCCCTGAAAATCTTGGCTACAGAGAGACAAAGGGAGATTAGGAAGATAAATAATACATGTAATATATATGTTGATTCCTCTGTATGAGAACAGCTCTGAGACTGGCTGAGACATGAATATCTATATGTGTGTGACAGTGATCTGTGACAGGCAATCTGGCATCCGGTTGAGCACAGGCATAAAATCTGGGCGACCCAGCGGAACAGTCATTCCTGGGAGGCTTTTGCCTCCAGTCAAGGTCACGTACCACCCCTCCTCAGGTAGAGCCATGGCTATACAGCCCCAAGCCATCCCCATGTTAATGAGACACCTCGAGGCTTAGTTGCACCTCTTCCCAGTTACTATATCTGCCTCACCTCTCCCAGAGGGGTGGGGGTACAATTCCATCCAGGCCACTCCACATGATGACAATAAACGTCTTAGAATTATGGACTGTCTCTTCATCTGGACCCGCCATGGAAAGCGAGGGATCCGGCCCTCGATTAAGGAGCCTTGTCTAATCTCTCTCTGAGGGCTTCCCAGTGCTCCCAGACAGAACCCATTCACCCAAGCCTAAACAGGTAGCCTGGCACCCCAAGCCGCTAAAACCTGGTCTCGGCAGGAACCCCAGCTGTGCCCTGGCTAGTTCGTCTGCAGCAACTGCAGTGTCCTGGGCTAGAGAACCCACGGAGACGGCTGCCACCATTCCCTGAGAATAGCCCCCCCCACCCACTGGCAGGGTCCCCAAAGGTTTCCCACAGCCCCCACCTGCCCATCAGACTGTGTGGGAAGATGTGGGGCCACTTCCCACATGTCTGCTGTCCCACCCATAGCCGCAGAGGCCGGGACAGACATGTGAGGCTTCATCCCACCATGCCAGGCTTGTTCCCACATATATGCAGTTAATAAATCTTATTGGCTACAAAGTTCTTGGGACTTATGCCATTCTCTTGAATGGCGTAGATAAAATGCTTTGTCTAGCCTCAGTAGGAGAGCAGGCACCTAGCCTCACAGAAACTTGAAGTGTGAGGTGGGGTAGATACCTAAGGGAGTCCCCACCCACTTAGAAGAGAGGAAGGGGAGTGGGGGATGGGGGAAGGATTTTGGGAGGAGGTGACTGGGAGGGGGATGTAAAGTGAATGAGTAAAAAAATAAAAAGTAAAATAAACACTTAAAAATTACATTGCAATACGCTTACAATCCAAACTAGCTTAAGAAAGACAAATACCTTTCACACGCTCAAAGAACAAGGAATCTTCATTTACTGATCTGTGCACCTTGCACACTCCATACATATATTAATGCAGAACTGTATATTACTTGTGAGGACTTATATGTCCATACAAAATGGCAACCAAGGAAGCAGCCCTGACAGGTTACCTCAGGGATACTGGAGCACCTGATCCTGCCTCAGAGTGCCTCCATGCTGTTTCCTCAGGAATAATGAAGCTTCCAGAGCAGCTTCAGGGAGGGCGGCTGACCCCAGATGACCCCAGGTCATTCGGCCTTTTGGACTGATCCAGCCAGGACTTCAATTACACCCGGCAGGTTCCCATCCCACAGAGACTGGACAACAAATGATACAGCTACTTCTCCCAGGACTCGGACAATATCACAATTTTCTTAGGGTCCCAAAAAGAAGTCCTAAACACCAGGAAGCAATTTTAAGAGAACATGTTGCACGTTTCCCAAGAGGTGGGATGAATGATTTTGGTTGTTCTATGGGATGATGGATGCTTGGTATGATAAAGGGGTTGGTTGCAAGTTATTAAATGGTCTTGGCTCAAAACAAAAGGTTAAACTCGGTTTCTCTCTCTTTTCTTTTCTCTGTTCTTCTCTTTCCTATGTAGGGGGAGTGGGTTTGAAAAAAAAAAAGAAATATAAGAAAAAGTGGGGATTTAGGAATATTATAGAAATAATAGGAAAGTGAAATAATTATTGAATTTACTCTTAAACCTATAATCATAATCTTAAACAGGTATAGATCTTTGTATATTGGTTCAATATTGAGACAATATTTATGTTACACTGGTATAGATCTTGTATATTGATACAAAATTGAGGGGTTTTTTTGCTACAACATACTATATATATATATATAATATATATATATATTATATATATATAAAGTTGAAAACATATATATATATACTTTTATTTGATATATTCATTTTTAAAAAAGATTTATTTATTTTATGTATATGAGTACACTGTGGCTGTCTTCAGACACACCAGAAGATGGCATAGGATCCCACTGCAGATGGTTGTGAGATATCTTGTGGTTGCTGGGAATTGAACTCAGGGCCTCTGGAAGAACAGTCAGTGCTCTTAGCAACTGAGTCATCTCCCCAGCCCACCTAGGTGATTCTTAAAAAAACGTAATATTAAGTTTGACTTCTTTTGAAAGCTGCTACAATATGTTTAAGATATTTTAGAAATACAAGATAACAGATAGTCAAACTCATGGTCATGTTTGATACCAGACTAGTTTATCAGAAGATTATATATATACTTCCTAGTTTGAACAGATAGTAAATAGCTAAACATAAATTTGCCAATTCAAATATGTTATAATTAGATAGATGGCCTTCAAAAACCTCAGAGATTATCACATTTATCACAGAGTATGGTATTTAAAGATGTTATTAATTTAGACCTTTTTGACACTGAGACATGTCAGCTCCATGCAGCACCCCATTAGACTTGGAAGATGATGAGCATTAAAGGACCTCTATTTGGAGATGTCTTCAATTACAGCAAGCTAGCCTTGTACTAACTTCATCTACAGACAGAATGCTGTTCAAAATGGACAATACTTGGGAGACAGTTAAAGTCACCTGCCAAACCCTGCCAAGACAAGGTAAGGAAGTCCTTCATAATTCCTGCTTTACAAATATGTCTGTCAGATAAACTGGTCCAAAAGTGTGAAGATAGATGCTCCAACATTATAGAGAATTTTGGGGACTGTCCAGTCAGCCAGCTGCCTGACAATTCTATAGTTTTGGAAGTCGCTTACCTGTGCTTCCTACTTACTCAAGTGTCTGAAGGGGCTGAAGACTAGATAGTCATAATCTCACAATTACATTATAATGGATCTAAGAAAATGTTTTAGGGTCTAAGGAGATGTTTTAAAGTTGGTAATTGTAATTTATGAAACTTAGAGGATTTAAATGCTTATGACGATAATAAATAAAATGATTTAAATACAGAACTCTGAACTCACCAAGATAGGATAGATAATAGAATACTGTCTGCTAAGTTGCCAAATGCAAATGGTCTGGACATTGTGAATGTAATTAAATTATTACACCATAGATTTCAGAATGGTTTCATATTGTTCTTACTGTATGTAGTTTATTTTAAGAGATAGAGCCTTTTTATTTAGACAAAAGGGGGAGATGTTGGAGGATGTTATGTATTCAAATGTTAAATACTGGCCCCCAAGGTCTGGTTGCCGCAAGATGAGTAAATTCCCACAAATATCACTTTTGTTGTGCAAACCTTACTCCCCAAGTTAATTGGTCAATAAAAGGCTAAAGCCTGTGATTGGGCAACAGAGAGAGAATGGCAGGACTTAAGGATAGACTGAATGGTCTCAGTAGAGACCAGAAAAAAAGAAAGGGATCAGGAGAGGAGGAGGCTGGCATTTGAGATGGACCATAAGCACATTGTCAGGAGAAACAGTAACGTGAAGCATATGGCTGGGATGTAAGTTAGAATAGCTCCAAACCTGCCCAATCTAGGCTTACAGTTTGTAAATAAAATACCAGGACTGTGTGTCTTTTATCCAGGTTAGCTAGAACATATAATTCCTTTTACAAAATAGAAGAGTCAAAAAAGGGCATAACTTTATTTGTATAAAACACATGAAATAAAATTATAAGTGGATGAATAATGATATAAAAAATAATATGCTACAAATTACCTGAAATACATTAACACTAGGAATAGACTAAATATCCCACAAATCACCGGTAATAAGTAATTAAAATGTTACTAAGGTCCTTTATGTTCTGATTTGTTTAAAGTTGGTAATTGTAATTTATGAAACTTAGAGGATTTAAATGCTCTAAGTAATTAGTAATTAAAATGTTACCAAGGTCCTTTATGTTCTGATTTGTTTCTTTGCTTTGATAAACCCCATGACCCAAAAACTACTTGGGGAAAAAGGGTGTATTTCACCTTACACATTATAGTCCATCATTGAAGGAATCCAAGGCAGGTACTTAAGGCATAATCCTGAGCAAAGATCATGGAGGAATGCTGCTTGCTGGCTCACTTCTAATCTCCTTTTCAGGGACCTTGCTTATACAGCTCAGGTCCACATTCTAGAAATAGTATTGTCTACAGTGGACTGGACCCTTCTACATCAATTGCACTCAAGAACATGTAACAGTCACACTCACAGGCCGCTGATAGACAATTCTTCAGCTGAAATTCCTTCTTCCTAGGTGTGTCAGGTGGACAGCCAATATTAGCCTTCACACCTCAGTAAGGTAGTTTTTCTATCTTAATCAAAAAAACTATATAAAACTTATTAAGAAAAAAAACTCAGTAAAAAAAGAATGCAATACTAAACACAACACTGACAATACATTAAGAACAGGTCATTTTTATTTACAAAAGTTACTAACTTCATATTCCAATAATGTATCTATGGTCTTTGGGGAATAAATAACAGACTCAAACCTCAGGACTTAGTCTTGTTCTTCAGATAGAATCACTAGTTGTTGTAATCTTATCACTTTTCAAAACTGACCTTATGTTATAATTTCAAGTTATACTGATGCCCTCATAAACTTATCTGCATGATTCCAAAGTCTATAATAGGTTTTTATACCACACCACACATCTCTTGGTGAGTTCAGAGTTCTGTATTAATTCTGTAGGAATTAAAAGCAGCATTTGGTGGTTTGCTAAATGCTATACAGTTCCTGGAATTTGTCTCTTATGATAGGTAATTCTCTCATATCTCTTAAGATCTACATGATGGGCAAAGTGTTGCAACACTGTTTACACAGTGCTTTTTACTGTACCAGTTTGGTTTTCTCAGTTTTATATATATGTCAGTGTTCCTTCCCAAGTCATTTTATATGTATAACATTTGGTTATAATTCACTCATGGTTAATGAGCAGTTCCTGCATTACCTGCATTAGTAGAGTTTCTCTAAAAATTTTGATGCTCCATAAGTATAGAATGCTCAACATGGCCATCTTCTTCACTATTACAAGATCTCTCCAGTATGTAATGGTAGATGCTGAATAAAGGTTGAGCTATTACTAAAGGTCTTCCCTTATTCCTTTCATTTCTAAGGTTTTTCCTTTATATGAATTCTTTAGTGTTGAATTGTCAATGAACAATTATGGAAGGCTTTGCAAAAGTGTTTGCATTAATCTGGATTTTCTCTAGTATGAATTTTGTAGTGTCGAGTGACGTTTGAACTATTTTTAAAGGCTTTACCACATTGTTCACATTTATAGGGCTTCTCGCCAGTATGAAGTCTCCAATGATATTTAAGATTTGAAGAAGAAGTAAAGGCCTTGCCACATACTTCACATTTGTAGGGTCTCTCTCCAGTGTGAATTCTTTCATGTTGAACAAGGGGTGAAGGATATTTGAAGGTCTTGTCACAGTGTTTGCATTTGTAGGGTTTCTCTCTAGTATGCATTATCTGATGTTTAGAGAATGTTGAGTGTACATTAAACGTCTTTCCACATTCATCACATTTGTAAGGTTGCTCTCTAGTATGGATTCTCTGATGTTTAGAGAGTGATGTGTGAACGCTAAAGGCCTTGCCACATTCTTCACATTTGTAGGGTTTCTCTCCAGTGTGAACTCTTCGGTGAACAATAAGCCCCGAATAATTAGTAAAAGCTTTACCACATTCTTCACATCTGTAGCGTTTCTCTCCAGTATGGATTCTTTGATGCTTATGCAGATATGTAGAAAAGCTAAAAGCTTTGCCACACACTTCACATTTGTAGGGTTTCTCTCCAGTATGGATTCTTTGATGCTTAACCAGATAATCAGAACAGTTAAAAGCTTTGCCACACACTTCACATTTATAGGGTTTCTCTCCGGTATGAATTCTTTTGTGTTGTTTAAGGTGGGAAGAATAGTTAAAAGATTTGCCACATTCTTCACACGCATAGGGTTTCTCTCCAGTATGAATTCTTTGGTGTTGAATTAGATTATAACAATTAGTAAAGGCTTTCCCACAGTCTTTGCATTCATAGGGTTTTTCTCCACTATGTGTTCGCTGGTGATTCATAAACGTTGAGTAAATGGTAAAGGCTTTCCCACATTCACCACATTTATATGGTTTCTCTCCAGTATGAATTCTCTGGTGATACATAAGGTTTGCAGAACAGTTAAAGGCCTTGCCACATTCCTTGCATTTGTAGGGTTTCATGCCAGTATGGATTCGCCGATGCTTATATAGATATGGAGAACAGCTAAAGGCCTTCCCACAGTCATCGCATTTATAGAGTTTCTCTCCCCTATGAATCTGTTGGTGTTGGTGAAGGTTGGAAGAACAGCTGAAAGCTTTGCCACATTCTTTACATTTGTAGGGTTTCTCTCCAGTATGGATTCGCTGGTGCTTAGAAAGAATGCAGCGACCAGTAAAGGCCATGCCACATTCTTCACATTTGTAGGGTCTCTCTCCAGTATGAATTCTTTGATGTTGAATAAGGACTGATTTCCTATCAAAGGCTTTCCCACATTCTTTACATTTATGGGCTTTTGATCCTGTTAAAAAATTGTCAAAGTATCAGTAAAAGTATAGCATCATACATTATATTTATACTGTTCATCCTAAATATGAATACTTTAAAATTGTGACTACATTTTGACATAAAATTAAGTATCATATAAATGGGAAATTATAGACATTTGCACACCTATATCCCCAGTAACCTCATTCTGATGCTACAGGTTTAAACAACATAATCCACCACTGAACTTAGAATATGAAGACAATGTGGAACAAGCAAATAATAGGAAACTATGAAAGTTAAAACTTGATATACCTCCTAAATAAAAAACACCTAAAGGGCATTTTATTAAATGAAAGAAGCCCTTATTTAACGATGTATCACTGGTCTTACATGAAAATTCAAAGTTCGAAAACATATCAAACAGGAAACCAATGTTGATTGTGATAAATTGGCTGGAGGTAGAAACACAGAAGACTTTTGAGTATACAGTTTCAGTTTTCAAAGCTATAAAATTGTGTAAAGATGTGCTGCATTTTTAAATTGATACATGAAATCTTTAAGGCAGTGTTAGGTTTTACCAAAAATAATATAAATACCTTAAAAAATCAAATTATGAAAAATTTCTAGTTTACCTAGAAGGGGCATAAGTTCAGCTAAGGAAACTATGTGTCAATAAACAGAAAAGTTACACAATTTCTAGGAATACTCATTTAGAAGGTTACAACAACCATTAACTAACCAATGAAGGGAGAAAATACATGTGTCTTGAAATTAGGAATAATACTTTTACAGGGAATGATAACATCACTTTTAACAGACCTATGGCATAGCTCTCTTAGTATCTTATATTGTCCTTATGGGATATAGTAATGAATAGGGTGCGGCTAAGCATGTTACCATTGTGTAAAGGAGTCTAAACATAAAAAAATCAAACAGAAAATAGAGTTATAACAAAGAGATTAAATTTGGGAGCCTCAAATTTTTGAAATACTATCAAAGATCTATTAAACAAAGCTTATCTAGATGTATAGTTTTCAGCTATGATTACACACTTATAAAAGCACAGCATTGTAATATACTGCCATTGAGTGCCAAAAAAATGAATAAAAAATAAAGCCGACCCTCATAAGATACAGAGCAAGATTGCTCGGAAGGTAAGGAGCATTGATCTCCATCCCCACAACCCAAGGGTTGGGAGAAGAAAATCAACCCTTGTATTTTGTCATCTGACCTCAAAATGAGCAGGGTCAAATGCACACACATATACATATACACACATGAAAACTCTTATGAAACTAGTTTAGCTACTGAGCATGTCAATGAAGTTAGAGATGCTCATCTGTGGTGTTGCTGTGTTACTAAGGCTGTTAGAATGTGTACCCATTTTCTGAGTCATAGAAAGTAAAGAGAAGTATGTGGATTTAGATGCTCCCAGGAAAATTAAAAGGACTGGGACCATGGAGATGACTCAGAAGTACACAAGTATGAAGACTGGAGTTTGGATACCCAGAACCTTTGTAAATGCAGAGTGGGCAATGTGGTCAGCTTGTCATTCTAGGCTTGGAAGGTGAAGACAAGGAAATCCCTAGAGCAAATTCGCTAAGAAGGTTAGCCCTGAGTTTGACTGAGAGATCCTGCCTCAATGGGTAAGGTAGAACAGCCTTCAAAGTGGATTCTCAACATCAACGTTGGTCCTCCACAGGGGCAATGTCCATGTCAGCCTGTATGTACACATGTACCCATACACATGCAAATATGTATACAGACGAGAACACTACACACAGATACAAGGAAACAAGTTAAATAAAGCGCTTCTGCAGACTCTGTAAACACATAGCAAGCCTCTTGGAGGGAAAGGAAGAGGATTATCATGGTTAACATCATGCAGGAAAAGCCATTTGATAGTAAGAGATTTCCACCAAAACATAACTTCTCAATACACATTTTACAAATTGACTTGTCACCTGTGAGCTCTGCTCACTCATTCCTACACACCTAGATGGATGGCCGCTGATCCTTTTCTCTTCACGCTCCATGGATCTGAACTCTGCTCCAGAAATGTGACCAGGTATGGCTTAGAGAAAGCAAGACCTGTTTGGAAAAGGAACAAGTTGCTTGGCTGTATTTTTCTAGAAATTAACATATGCACCCAGTTCTGTTGCTTGGAAGAAAAGAGAAGATAAAAGATTTTGTAAAATTCTATCTTTAAACATTTCCTGAAAGACAGGATGCTTAGGAGTACTATACAACCTGCAGATCCTGAACCTCATTACAAGAAAAAGTATTAATGCTAACGGTGAGACACTTTAACACATGTGTTCTGTGCCTCAGGCCACTGAGCTTCTAACACTGTCACCACGGGAAAATACTTTGAAAACAAACCTGTTAAAAATACAAGAAAGAGAGTTTCTTGGCTATATAACAATTCCCTAATTTTTCCTTTTAAAATGGCCACATGAAACTAATCAACAAGTGGGGCAGTGGTGGTGCACGCCTTTAATCCCAGCGCGCAGGAGGCAGAGGCAGGCGGATCGCTGAGGCTGACACCACTCTACAGAGCAAGTTCCAGCATAGCCACAGGTACACAGAGAAACCATGTTTTGAAAACCCAAAAAAGAAAAGAAAGAAATCAAAAGCACAAGCTCCATTAGATATTCTTCAAAGGCAGGGAGGCAGTCACATGTTGACAGTGAAATCAGAGTTCCCAATGGAAGTGATCCTCACCCAGGAACACAAGGTTGCTGTAATTCTCCAACATCACTTCCTTATACAAATTCCACTGAGCAGAGTCCAAACATTCACACTCCTCTGCAGAAAAATCAATGGCCACATCTGTGAATGACAGAAGGTCCTGAAATAAACATAAATGAATAGTAAAAATTCAATAAATAGGACAATTAATGATGTCAATACCAAGGTCAGCAAACTTACAGTCACCTTTTGCCCAAGGTAAAGGAAGAGCTAGAAATGCTTCTAAATTGGTATGTAATGTTGTTTACATTCTTCAAAACCATCTCTACTCAGAAACCTCACTCTGAGAGTGAAGTGCAGTGAAGATGCAGCAGCTCTGGGCTGAGGTTCCTGAGTGTGTACTCACCCCCTGGTGGAACAAGGACAAGTGTACTAAAGGACAAAAGTTAGGGCAGCCAATGAGAGAATAAAGGAAGAACTCAGAGATGAAATGGAAGTGCAAGAGTTTTACACATTTGCACATTTCAAACAGCAAAACCAGCACTTGGAATATATTTACACTCAATGTGAGCCTAACCTTTAAATACACTAAATGTAATTCTAATATTTTGTCCTCTTTCTCCCTCTCTCTGTCAGGTCTTTGGGCATCTGCTATGTCCCTAAGGCAGAGTTTGAACTCATGACCCCACTGCATTGCTCTTCAAAGGTCTAGTGTTATCAATACATGACACTACCCTTTATTTTTTTCTCTTATTTAAAATTTTCTGTATTTCAGCTCACCTGTTTTTGTTATCTCAGTACGTAAAGTTCCACAATGATCTGTGAGGATACTAATATTTTTATTGTTTATGCTAGTCTTAATAAAATGAAAATTTACATATTACTGAAAGATTATAGAACATTAGATAAGTCTTAGATATATACTTTGTAGGAGAATGTTCACTACTGAAAATGCTCAAAAGTCTGTCTTCTAGGCTTCTGTAATCCACACTACAGCACTGTTACATGAGTCTCAATTCTGTACATTAGTACCCTAAGCATCATGCTCCTACCTAAATGCATTGTGCACACACTGGCCAATACTTTCTGTGTTTCTCTTCCTCAGTTACTGGCCCATTGGAAATGCCTGTATCATCTTCAAGTCTCATGAGATCAATTCTTTGGAGTCTGTCTATGGCTGAGATTATATGCTACTTGTCTTTCCAGGTCTGAAATAATGACCCCATCTACACTGTCACAGATAAGCTCTCATGCTTTGAGGCTAAACAGGGTTGAACTGCACATGTGTCAAGAGCCATGCAGGAAAAACAATAAATGGCTTTAGAACTCATGAAATGCGGCCCACCAGTTAGCATAACCACAATGGATATGTCTCAGAGAGGTATGGCCCCAAGAACTACATGCCCCGAGGACTTCATGCTGTTGTGGAGTTTTACTCTGCTTGATGTCTTCACAGACCTCTTAATCTTGTTGGGATCTGGAATTCATTGTATAAACCACTCTGACACCAACCTCAGTAAAACAGGGCTGGCTTACTGACCATACACCTCAAGAGTGATTGATCAGGGACATAGTGTAGACTCGGAAGCTGAATTGTGACCTAAAGCTAGAATTCTATAGAGCTTTTAAGTCTCAAATCCACAAACATCTGTGCCAACTTATTCCACTAATCTGGATTTAGGGATGGGGGATTTCAGCTCTGTGTGATGAGAAAATACTCACATAAGACAGTACCTCAGTGTTGCTGGTCTCGTCTCCTTTTAATCACAGCTGATTTCTCAGACCCAGCTAACTAATACTAATTGTTCCAGTAAAGTAATGGGTTCATGTCAGTAGTGCTGGTTGAAAAGAAACCAGAAGGTAGGGGGAGCAAACTGGGGATTGTAGGAGTCTTTTGAAACCTCAAGCTTGCTTCTAATGACACACCTCAAGCCAGGCCACACCTCTTAATCCTTCCCAAACACTTCAGCAATGGAGACCAAGTATTCAAGTATATGAACCTATGGTCCATTTTCACTCAGACAATCAAAGTTTTTTTTCTGTTTTATACAGTGTTGAAACAATACTCAAAGTATACTACACTACAATAATTATTCTGGTTTTTAAACCTTTACAACAATTAACATAGAAATACAGCTGAAAATGCAACAAAGTAGAAAACAGTGGCAGTATTAAGCAGAACAGTCTCTAGACATTTTCTTCTCAGAATGTGCCAAAATAAACCCTTGTGAGAAATTCACCAACTGTTGCTGGTTTGCAGCACTCAAAATGACAAAATGAAGACCAGTTCATAAAACAGAAAATGACTGGGCTGGGATACAGCTCACTGGACAGACACTTGCTCAGATGTGTGAGCCCTGGCTTCAGTTCCTAGCAAAAAGCAGGAGACAATAGGAAAAGCCATGATGTTTTGCTTACTTACACCCTGCTCTCATGAAGACCACCAAGGAAAGAATTGGAGAATAATCTCCAAATTTCTGGCTCCTTCCTCAGGATGTTAAGAGTGGATTATGCATACAATTTTGGTCTTGCTTCAGACCTGACCAGGATGGTGAATTCTGACTTGCACTCTGCAGAGAACCAATGGGAAGAGCATCATAACTTGAATGCTAGTCCAAAGCTGATGACAATACAGGCCACAGGTCATTAAACATGTTCTTAGAATAGAAAGAAATTCCAGAAATTCTACCCCAGCAAAGGTCACTGTTATGCCTAGAATCCACATATCAAGGAGAGTTGTAAGGTGTTGACTTGATGGTGCACATTTAATCTCAGTATCCAGGAGGGAGAGAGAGGTAGGTAGATCTCTGTGAGGTCAAGGATACCCTGGTCAACACAGAGTTAAGGTCAGTTAAAGCTAAACAGTGATACCTTATCCAATAAGAACTAAGGCATAAACCAAACAAGGAAAAACATCTTAGAAAAGAAGAGAATGCCCTGCTCCCAAGTTTCCTAAAGAATCTACTGTTATCTGAAGGACAGCACAAATGGACATATCAAGAATACGACTGCTAAATAAGTAAGGATATCAAGAAATCACCAATGAAATGTAGTAGGAAAAGGCAGTGGGGCATAAAATAACACATTAGGCAGCCAGACACAATACAGGAGACCAACCCCAGACACAAGCACTTGGAAGGAAGCCTAAGCAAACATGGTACCTTTCCTTATGCAAGAGAACTGTGGAGGTATACCGACAACAGAATACTGAGGTAAGTATAAAGCGGGGAAAAAGAAAGAGGATGCCAGGCAGGAGGACACAACAGGCAAGGGGACACAACATTTCCTTGATCAATAGTTGATATAGGAAGACCAACCTCACTGTGGGTGGAATCAGACCTGGGCGTATGATCCAGGGTGGCATGAGAGCAGGCTGTGCAAGCATGAGGAATGTGCAGTAAACAGTGTTCCCCTACGGCCTGATTCACTGTCTACCTCCAGATGCCAGCCTTGGATTCCTCCCCTGATTTCCCTGTATGGTGAAAGGGAAATTAGCCCATTCTTCCTCAGGTTGCTTTTGGTCATGGTCTTTATCACAGTAGATGAAACTCAAACTCATAAACTTGTACCAGGAGTCCAGCACTGCTGCAGCAGATCTGACTTTGTTTTTAGAGAAAGAAATGTGAAAGGAGTTTGGAACTTTGGCCTAGAAAGTTCCTTGAGTGCTTTGAGCTTGATAAGCTGTTTTGTGGGAACCTGGAAGAAAAGAATACTAAGAACAATGCAGATGAAGGAGGCTTGGCTTGAGAAGTCTCTATCAAAACCATTCATGTGAAAGTTTGAGTTAAGAACCTGTGATTTCTCTGTTCAGCTGGAGCTGAAGAATGAGCTGTGATGAACAAGAGACCAGCACTACTGACATGAACCCATTACTTTACTGGAACAAGGGGTGTTTGTCAACTGGGACTAAGAAATCAGCTGTGATTAAAAGGGGTCCAGCATCACTGAGGTACTGTCTTCTGTATTTCCAGGACTGCATTTCAAGCTAGCAGCTGATGTATGAGTCTCCCACATGGTACTGATTTTGAAGGCATAAAGGTGATGGGAAACAGCTGGGGCTTAGCACTGTCAAAGACCAGGAAAGGCCATTGGTGGAAAGTGCAGCCTCAGTTGCAGTGGAGACTCCATGAGTGACAGAGTCATGGAAACCAAATACAAGCAAATGTTTTAAGATCATATACCATGATCAGGTGGCTTTTATCCTGGAAATTTAGGGCTGCTTAAATCTGATATTTGACAGAGGCAAAAAAAAAAAAAAAAAAACATACACTGGAGAAAAGATAACACCTTCAATAAGTGATGCTCAGAAAACTGGATGACTGAATGCAGAAGAATGAAACTAGACCTGTATCTATTACCACCAAGTTAGATCTAAGTGGATCAAAACCCTCAATTTGAAACCTGAAACACTAAACTGCTAGGAGAAAACATAAGCAGTATTCTACAAAATATAGGTGCAGGAAAGGACGTCTTTAACAGGACTCCATTTGCCCAGGAATAAAGGCCAACAATTGCCAGGTGGGATTTCATAAATCTAAAAACTTACGTACAGCTAAAGAAACAACTGAACTACGAAGAAGCCCACAGGATAGGAGAGAACCTTTACTATCTATACATCTGTCTGGGGATTAATACCCAAAATATACTAAGAACTCAAAAAACACAGATTCAAGGAAATAAATGATACAATTTAAAAATGAGTTATGGATTAAAACAGAGTTCTCAATAGAAGAAACAAAAATGGCTAAAAAGTATATATTAAAAGGTGTTCATCATCCTTTGCTGTTAGGGAAATCAAAACAACTTTGAGATTTCTTCTTACTACAGTCAGAAAGGCTAAGATCAACAAAACAACGGACAAAAAAATCCTGGGAAGGAGTGGTGGAAAGGAACCCCCCAGTCACTGTTGGTAAGACTGCAACCTGGCATAGCAACTCTGGAAATCAGTATGGAGAACCCACAGAAAGCTAAAAATAAGTCTACATAAGACTCAGCATGTGCCCAAAGGACTGTGCATCCTACTCAGCAAAAACGAGCTCAACCATGTTGGTTGCTTCTCTATTCGTGATAGCCAGGAATCAGAAACAATCCCAACTCCCTTTAACTGACAAATGAATAATGAACGTGTCATATACATACAGCATGGAGCACTATTAAGTGAAGATGAATCGTGTACTTGACAGGTAAATCTGTGGGCCCAGGAAAGACTATGCTGACCCAGAATGACAAATGCCACAAGTTTTCTCTCATCAGTAGTTTCCAGCGCCAAATTTTCAGAGTTCAGTTATATAGCATGAAGTAACCATGGAAACCAGCAACGTATAAAGGGAGCATGTGGGGAGGGGCATGAGAGAGGAGTAGCAGGACACAGGTGCTCTGAAGTGGGAGAGGGAAACCAGAGGGCTTCAACTGGGGAGAGGGAGGGAGGTCAGCACAGATGGAGGGAGGGGGTGAGATAAGGAAAAATAACACTAAACCTCATGAAATCATATTATTTTATACTCACCGAAAATTATACACTATACATTATATGCATATGTAGACAAAAACCACAAGAACTCTCAACCCCAGAGCTAACTCTCTAGGTCTAGTGATGTTTAATTTTTTGTTATTTATTTATTTATTTATTTATTTATTTATTTATTTATTTATTTATTTATTTTGTGCATAAGTTGTTGCCAGCTTGTATGTTGGTGCACAACATGGTTCTCCTGGAGGCCAAAGGATGGTACTGGTTTCCTGGAACTGCAGTTAGACAATTGCGAACCACCATGTGTGTTCTTCTGAACAATGTTCTTCTGCGAGAAACACAAGTGTTTCTATTTTTTGAGAAAAACAGGGTTCTTTTGTTTTGTTTTTTTCTGACAGTCTCAGGTAGCACACATGTCTTTGAATCTGCTATGAAGCAGGAGAGTCACCCTGAACAACTGACTTCCTGCTTCCACCTCCCAAATGCAGATGTAACAGGATACAGCACAGCATACACTGGTGTTTTCTTAATCATAGATCTGTTTGACAAATATATTAAACAAAAATGCATATATATATAGCGTATATAAAATGTATATGTGTATGACCTGTAATATGACTGAGCATATTGCTATATAACCTCTACATTGTAAGAAACGAAATTTAAAGTATGAGAAAATGTATTTCTCATACCTTAAGCAGTGTAAAATGGCATGTTCTTAGTTTCCTGCAGATTAGTGACATTAACTAGAAAGTGTCCTTATTATTTTAATTATAATTAGATGATTCATAGGAAATGCTGGGTTTTAGGCATAGATTTTAACGCTATAAGTCAGGCTCCAGCACATGAATCAATTTGACTGAAGTGTGGCAAAATAGCACAAATGACAGGGTGAGCATTGGCTGTATACAAATGGCAGGGTGAGCAGCCGGCTGAATACAAATCACAGGACCCTG
>CM052716.1:6025593-6053856 GCA_028551405.1 Uromys caudimaculatus
ATCTCCGGCGAGGGATCTTTGTCCCGGCGCTGATCAGGTGTGGGGCCCTGTGGCCCAAGCTGAGGTCTCCGGCCGTCGCCGAAGGTACGTCTTAATATTCAATAAGTTTACTGAATCAGTTTGTACAGGTGAAAACTAAGACATCTTCATAGATAAGGGGTTTCGGGGAAACATGTATGGAAGATGTGCAGTGCAGGTACCTTGTGTTGGCAACTGAATTTGGTAATGCACAAGTTTCCTGGGTGGTACTGGTTTTGAAGGGAAAAAGGGAGTATGGAGAGTAGCTGAGCCTTGGCATTATGAGGCGCTAGGAGAGGCCATTGGTGAAGCTGCAGCCTCAGTGGTACTAGAAACCCCAGGATTGAAGGGGGTCATAAAAGTGGAGGCTTGGCACTATGTGGCAGTGCCTGGGGCTCTGAAGAGAGCCAAGAGAGGGTATTGGTGAATGTTCAGCCAGTGGGCAGTACAGCTCTTGCATTTCATGGATGTCAGTACCATTGGGATGAGCACTAAACAACTGGGAAACAGGAGCCACCCAGAGGTTACAAGACAAGTAGGGTTTCCTATGTAGGGTAGAGTCAGGGAAAGTGGAACTGGCCAGGCTGTTTGGAGCCCAGAAGATTTTCAGTCCCAGACATCAAACACTTATTTTACATGGCTGGATTTGGGGTTTGCTTTGATTTGATTGTGACCATGTCTTGATTCTTTAGCCCCTAGGTATCAGAAAATATTTAATTTATTTTTGATTTTTCCAAGAACTCTCAGTTGAGGGACTTTGGAATTTAAGACTGACTTTGTTCATTTTGGAGATGCTTGGAACTTTGAAAGAGACTTTGGATATTTTAAAGGGACTCAACTTTTATAGTGTTTGTTTGTTTTTTTTTTTTTAAAGGCTCTTCTCCAAAGCTAGAGTTAGACGTAATGCTAGACAGACAAATTGAAGTTTACAAGAGGTACATACACATGATGCTTCTGAAGCTCTCCTAATTTCTAAAGTTTACTTACTTGATTATAATAATAGGGTATTTCAGCCAATGTAATATCAAAGTTTGAGTCATTTTTGTAGGTCAGAAGATGGGATGGAAATACAGAGAACTCATATATTGTATACATAAATTATGATATATATCATATATATATATACATATATATATGGCAAAATTTGATCAATAGCTAACTCTTTAAGACTTTATGCCCCTGTGGCAGTCATGCATATATCTGAATGCACCCTTACTAGCTCTGTATCTTCTCTTTTGCTCTATGTAACCTAGCAGCACAGGCAAGCCTTCTAGAAGGATTTGTTAAACCATGTTTCCTCTGAGGTCTCCTTACCCAACTCTTGCATGTTCATGCTCTAGCTATGCCACAGACAATATCTTCCTTGATCTTTAGCTGTAATGGGCCCATTTCTCTCTTCACTTTGAACAAATCTCACTTCATGGATGATGCCATTGGCATTTTGATAGATATTGCATCGTGGTTGTAGATTGCTTTTCTGAAATGTAGGAATTTCAACACTGTATATTATTTAAGTTTATGAACAAAAGAATGCCCTATAATTCATTAATATTCTCTTTGATTTCTTTTATCAACATTTTACATTTTTATCCAGCCATTGTCATTTTCTTAATTTATTCCTGTTATTTTTCCTGATGCTGGTATAAATTAGATGATTTCCCTGATTTATTTTTTTATTTCATTTATATGAGTACACTCTCACTGTCTTCAGACACCAGAAGAGGGCATCGGATCCCATTACAGATGGTTGTGAGCTACCATGTGGTTGCGGGGAAATTGAGCTCAAGGCCTCTGGAAGAGCAGCCAGTTCTCTTAACCACTGAGCCATCTCTCTAGTGCAGTCCCTGATTTCTTATTCAGACAGATTACAATTTCTGTAAAGAAGTGCAGTTGAATTTCACATTTAATAGTTCTTTATTTTTAATTGTGTGTATGCGTCTGTCTGTGGGCATGTGCATGTGGATGCAGGCACACAGACTAGAGACAATGGATTCCCGTAGAGGTAGGGTTGTAAGCGGTGTGAGCCACTTGAGATGAAGTCTGCAAACCAAACTGGGTCTTCTGCATGGTCATTACTCATTCTCTACTTCTGAGCTTGCTTACAAGACCCGGACTCTTACAAGTTTAGATGCTGATTTCTATTTCTTGAACCTTCACTGAGTTAAATTCTGGAGGGGGTGAGTCTTTGGGATCATTTCATCTGCAAATAGCTAATGTAGTTCTTCAGCACTATGGAGAGAAAAAGAAGAGAGTGACCATGCCCATCTTATATGGGATCACTGAGGAAAAGATGGCATCTCTTGACTACTGATTGTGATGTTAGCTGCAGTCTTTAAATTTGTAAGTGGCCACAAGATATTGGAAAATTTTCATCTGTACATATTTTTTTTCTGATAGGATTGGTCAAGAAATTATGTTCAACTTTGTCAGTGCTTTTTCTTTCACTTATCTGTGTGGCCATTTGGTTTTCACCTTGATTCTACTAATGTCAAGTAACTGAGTGACTTAAGTTCAATTAACCTTTTATGCCTGGGAAATGCCCCCCTTCCTGACATGCTGTGTAAACTGAGATATTCTTAAATATGGTCTAATAGTGTAATGTTTCATTAAACATTCTTGTGTCTATGTTCGTGAAGGGGTGACTATATTCAAAGTCATGCCAATTATTTTCATTCATTTTTTTAAAAAAAGAAATGGCTACATACAGCTTTAGATCTATTAAATCAATATTTAATGAGGGTGCCGAGGGTTACCTAGGGGACCGCTAAGCTCATTGTTTGGAATGGACCAGAATTGAGCATTTGGTAAAGAAAGAAGATCCAGTTGCAAAGATACCAAAAGTGACAGTGTTGTCCCTAGTCATAGGAGAATCCCAAAAATCAGTCTCTGGCTTGGGCCTTTTATAGTAACTCTGAGTCCTTTCTGTTCCCCTATTGATCCTGTTTAGATAACTACTCTCATGTCTTCCCATGCTTTTTCCTTGAAAGGTCTTCTGGGAACAAGAAGCTACCATCTCAGGGAGCTGACTTCCATTTTCCTTTACTACCTATGTTCTGCTAACTCTCCTTCAGATATATTTTGTCAATATATTCAACAATGGCTGATATATTTCGGCTTAACTAAATCAGTTTTTAAAAAACTAGGAGGCCTAGAATGGAGTTATATCATAAAGAGAAAGGTCTAATTTAGTGACTACAAAATAAGATTTATATTCTCCAGGATTTTCTCACTCTGATTACTTTCTTCAACTCTGCAGTAACTAAGAACTTGTCCTGGGTATTTAATTATAAAGGCATGGGATTCCAAATGGGAGAATGAAGACATGATAAAGGGATGACATTGAGAACATCTAAGGGCCAAGGCTTTGCTGTCACTGGAGGACAGTGAACTGCGACAGCTCCAGAAAGCCATTCTACTTAAACAGGATTGCATGCTCCACTATTCACTCACACACACACACACACACACACACACACACACACACACACACGGTCTTGTTTTAAGTTTTCATGTTGTAAACAACCTGAATTGTGTCATTTCTGATTAACACAATACCCTAATTACTGGTTTTTTAGTATAAAATTTTAATCATAAGGGAAAACTGAGTTCACAAATACAGTAAAATTTTATGTTAAATATTTATTGAATATATTGTAATACAGAAATATCATTTGGGGCATTTATAACTATGACCACTTTTTACTTTATTAAATAAAATCTAAAATCTGCTTGTAATTCACGAAAGTTATATCTTAAGCTCACTTTCACTGTAGGATATTATTAGCCACACTGTGGAATGATGTAAGTGAGAAGCTTTATTCCACTGTACTCATGGTTTGTAGTATATCAAAGTAAAATAAAACTGTATTTTTATTACTACTCTTGTCACAAAGCAACATTCTGTGTTTTCTATTGCTTTGGATTGGGGTTTGTAATGAATCAAAAGGTCATCTCTCTTTCTAGCGCTTTCTCTCCCAAACATCAGATATTTATTTAATGTATTTATCAGATATATTTGTATATATATATCAATCATATGTGTGTATATATATATATATATATATATATATATATATATATATCCAAACTGTTGCTAACAAGATAGCAATAGACAGAATGTATTTACTGACTAGCCATTACTGAGCAGTAAAATGTATGTTTTTTTTGGTTTCTATTCATTATCTTCTTTCTTTGACCTGTTATAGTCCCTCATGACCTCTATATGTGTGCCAAGCACACATAACCCTGCACTCACATACATGAACACAAGCACACACACTCATACACAACGGATATTCATAAAAGGAAAGAAAGTATCAGTTGAACATCAGTGCTCATCTGTCTCTGCTCTTTGAGCATAGGCACAACCTGACCACTGTCTCAAGCCTGTCTTGCCATGTCCTTGGCCACAGTGGTCTATGTGCTCAAACTGTGGTGAAAGTAAACTGTTTACCTGCAAGAGGCTTGTCATGTATCTCATCAGAGTAACAGGAAATGTAAGTAATACCAGAAAGTTATAAGTCTGTATGATTGCACTCACCTACAATCCAAGCACTGAGTATGTAGAGACAAGAAAACCAGACATTCACAGTAATTACTCTGCCTCTTTATTTATTTTGTGCTACTTATTTTGAGAAAAGTTCTAGATTACCCACCTGGCCTTTTAATTACTCTGAAGCTTACACGCTGCCATGGGCAAAGGTGATCTTCCTGCCTAAGGTTCCTAAGTAGCTAGGAAAACTAGCCAGGCATCATGAAACGTAGCTTCAAAATTCATCTTAGTGACAAATTTGCTTCTTGTATAAGTACTGTACAGTAACATTGAGTCAATGTGAATTTTCCATGCCACAATAAGATTCTATAGTACATGGACTTTAAAATTTTTTTTATTTTTGAGGTGTGTGTGTGTGTGTGTGTGTGTGTTGGAAAGAGAGGTTGTCCTGAACGTGTGTGAGTGAAGGTTCTTACAGAGGTCAGAAGAGGCGGTTGGATCCTTTGGAGCTGGAGTCACAGGTGTTTGTAATCCATCTGGCCTGGATACTGAGGAATGAAGTTGGGTTTTCTGGTAGAATAATGTATGCTTTTAACTGCAGAACCATCTCTCTAGCTCCAGATACGAGGCTTTAACTTACAAAGAATGACTGGAACTAACACATGAATTTAATGGCTAGTACTGTCAAAGACTCTGTTCATATTAAAACATGTCAGCCCATCCTATCAACCTGGAATTTAAAAAGCAGAAGAAAGTATCTGGTTATGCTACTATTGCAGCAGTGGGCAAGTATCACCAAGTTAGCCATTATTGTAGCAGGCAGAGCTCGCAGCTGAATAAGACTCATGATGACTTTTCTCCTTCTCTAGTATGCATGGCATTGTGCAACACTAAGGAAGCTAGCCAGAAGACATGGCATTTTCAGGATAGTACCAGTTTGATAGCTCCATGTTCTACAACTCAAGTATATGGTGTCTTCAGCATCAGGTTCTGAAGAGTAACTAGGAGTATTGACAGTAATCTGCGATTAGGGGGATGGGGAGGTTGGCTATAAGTAAAAGAACTCCAAAAGAAGTAGCCTATTCCTGGCCCTGCGCTTTTGTCATTTTTCCTGTAATATTGAGGTATTATCACCTCACTTAAACTCCATATATGGACATACTTCAGGAAGCTTCTATGGGAGTAAGCTTCCATGTGACTTCCTCAAAAGTCTTTTATGCTAATTATCATTTCCCTCTTATTACCTTCTCTACTTTGCTCACCCCAGGACTTCTAGAAATTATAGTACAGCATTATGGGAAATGTAGTCTGGCCGACTATGACATCACAAACATAGATTCTAGAAATTGAGCTTCAACTTTGTTTCCTGGTGCATATTCCTCCACACTTGTGTCTTCCTCAAAATTCAGTATGAGGATTGTGCTTGGTCTCTGACTCGTGCAGGATAGTTCAAGCAAAGTCAGTTTCCAGTTACAGTGAAAAATTTAACTGATTAAATTATTTTCTCCAACAACTTAATATATGCCATTTCTGATAATAGCACATGTAAAATGATTGTAATATTTTGACCGGAAAACTTACAAATTAAGGCTTCTGGTGGGAAATAGTGTTTTGTTGTCAGAATGAAGAGGTCATATGTTGGAAGTACGGAGGTCCTTACATTCACAGATAAGTACTAGGGGACCCAGAAATGTTAAACACACAAGGTTAACCCTTCAAAGGGAGGAATGCATAACCTGCTATCTGTTCAGAATCTGGGGGTGGCTGTAATTAATAGACCTTTACACTACCTTTGTGGCTGAGATCATACTGGATCCTCTCCCAGACATTTATTGTGAGATTGTCAATCTATAGAACCTATCTTTATGGAAAGTGTCACATGTAGTCAATCTATAGAACCGATCTTTATGAAAGGTGTCACGTGTATTTACAAAGAGTTTCAATGTAAAAATATCTTAAGTTTTATTGTGCAAACAAGATTGAGTAATTTTCACAAGGAAAGTTTTCATCAAGTGTGCTGTGCTTAAATATACCTAAAAACCAAACCAAACCAAACCAAATCAAACCAAACCAAACCAAACCAACAACAAAAAACTACTTGAGGTCAGACATGTTTGAACCAACACTGGCTACTCAGTCATATTGAACTGAACTACCTTCTTGCCTCCTGTAGATTGTTATTCTGCTGGCCCTGGTGGTCTCAGAGAGTCCTGAAGTCACAAGAGAGTGAGTATCTTATAAACCAATAAAGTAATACCCTACATGTGACTATAAATGTGGACAGTTAGGAAGATGTCTCAGAAGATAAGAGCCTGTGCTGCAGAATCATGACTTAAGCACAGATTTCCCTCCACTCAGGCATGAAGCTGGATCTGCCTGTGGACAAACCATGCAGATTTATGGGACATGTTGGTTAGCCAGCCTAGCCAACAATCTGATCCCCAACTTGAACAAGGCATCCTCTTTCAAAAAATTAAGACAGAAAGTGATAAAAGAAAGACCTTAATCTCTTCTCCAGTCTTCCAGTACACGTATCCATACAGCACATGCACCCCCCCACAGCTACACCAGGTGTGTCACACAGAAGAACAATGCAGGAGTGTGTTTTATACCCTCCAGACAATGATCTGTAATAACCACACTTTTATATTTGAATGAGTGAGTTTATTAAGTGTATAAGATGCCAAAGTTGAAGCTATCACCAACTGGTAATCACGTGCAAATGAAAAATTAGTTTTATCCAATGGAGTATCACTGCGGATAAGGACAGGGCCCCTGCCCAGCAGTAGATGGCCAACACATAATGAACATCGATGGCATCTTTGCAGTTTTTATCTCATAATGGTCAGTGATGACATTTTAAAAATTACTTACTTGCTTACTTAATTAATGTTATCTAATAGGTCTTTTTTGTATATATTATGGTTTACAGTTTTGTGTTTTTATCAGATTCTTATGCAATGTGTCAGTGTGTCTCTGTGCCTATTTGTATTTCTTGCGCTTTATCTTTGGCTCTTTTTCTTCTGTTGTTTTATGTTTTTGTTTCGTTGTTGTCTTATTCCAATTTGTTTGTTTTCGTCTTAATTTCTTATTATCCTTTGGATGTCTGTTTGTTTTCTAATGAGAGACAGAAAGGGTGTGGATTCTGATGTGAGAGAAGGGGGGAGGACTCAAGAGGGTCTAGAGAAGGGGAAACCAAAATCATAATATATTACAGGGAAAACTATTTTCAAAGAAACAAAAATTAAAAATAAATATTCTGTCTAACCAGAGCCTGACCAATACAGATGCATATGCTCACAGCCAACTATCAGACTGAGCTCGGGGAGCCCAGTGGAGGAATTAGGGGAAGGACTGAAAGAGCTGTTTGCAACCCAATAGGAAGAACAACAATATCAACCAACCAGACCCCCCAGAGCTCCCAGGGCTAAACCTCCAACCAAAGAGTACACATGGAGGGAGCCATGGCTCCAGCTGCATATTTAGCAAAGGATGGTCTTATCTGGCATCAGTGGAAGGGAAGGCCCTTGGTCCTGTGAAGGCTCAATGCCCCATTGTTGGCAAATGCTAGGGTGGTGAGGCGGGAGTAGGTGGGTGGGTGGGGGAGCACCGTCATAGAAGCAGGAGGAAGAGGGATGAGATAGGGGGCTTGTGGAGGGGAAAGTCGGAGAGGAGATAACATTTGAAATGCCAATAAATAAAATAACCAATAAAAAATGTACACTGGAAAAAATTCCATCTAATAGCAATAACAACACACAAGAGAATTCATACTTGAAGCAACTATATAACTGTGAAGAAAAGGGTAAAGTTTTTTTTTTTTAAAAACTGTTATTCAAGCCTTAAATGACACCAAAGAATTTACAGTGGAGAGAAACTCTGAAGAATCTTGCCATGTATTTAGTGATTTCTCAAGTCTTTATAATCATCAGAGAATTCATTCCTGTGATAGGCCTTTCCAAAGCAAAGAAAGTGGCAAGGCCTTTAACTGTTCATATATTACTTCTGAGACTTCATAATAGAAAGACCCCAAATACTTTCACAAACATGGAAAAACTTTTCTCAATTCTTCAAGCCTTATCCTACAGCAAAGAATTCATTTTGGCTAGAAATCCTTCCAATGCAGAGTCTGAGGTAAAGCCTTTAACTGTTCTTCATTTCTCTCTTATCATCAAGTAGTGAAAAGTTAATGTTAGGATGTGGCAGAATCTTGAGCATTTCTTAATTGAACACCAGAGAATTCATACCGGAAAAACACCCTTTAACTGAAAAGAATATGGTAAAGAATTGAAAATTATTCACCTCCAAGTAAACATGAAAATTAATATCAGAGAGAAATCTTATCCATGTGAAAAATGTAGTATAGCCTTTAATAATTCTTTATGCTTATTCAACATCAAAGAACTCACACTGGAAAAACAAACACTATAGCAAAGGAGTCCAGGCCTCCAGGTGTTCCACATACATAAATGTCAACAGAGATGTCATACTTATAAGAAACCCTAGTCATACACAGAATGTAGCAAAGACATTAGCTTTTACTCAGCTTATACATGACATCTGAGAATTCATATTGGAATAGAACTTTACAATTGTAAAGAATATTGTAAAACTTTACTAATTATTCAGCCCTAATTAGACATAAAAATTTCACGCTAGAGTAAAACTGTACAAATGTAAAGATTGTGGCAGTGCCCTTGGCAGTGGTTCAAGTCTTATTCAACATCAAAGAATTAATTATTGGGAGAAGCCTTAGAAGGAAAGGATTTGGGTAAAACCTTTAATGATTATTCAAGCATTACTCTATACCAAAAGATTTACTCTGGAAGAAACCTTGCAAAGACAAGAATGTGACAGTTTCCCAAAGGTCTTATGAAGCATCAAAACATTCATGAGAGAGAAAAACTTCACACTTGAATAACATGGAAGCTTCATTAGATATTTACTGTTTATACCTTAAGAGCAGAAAGCAGTGTTGTTGTTGTTATTGTTGAGAAATCCCACAAATATAAACAATGCCACAATCCTTTGATGGATCTTAGTCTGCATTAACTGCCTGTGGTGGTTAATGTCAAACTGACAGGGTCTAGATTAGAATCTCACAGAAAAGCCTCCTGATGTGCCTGTGAAGAACTATCTAGGTTATAGTATTTGAAGTGGGAAAACCCACCTTTGGTGCAAAGAGCATCAAATTGAGAAAGGCAGATGAGTAGGGCACTGCGTTCTGCATATGGACACAATGACATCATGGTGAAATATAGGTGCGATAATTAATATCAATATAGGTGTGATGATTAATATCAATCACCAGTTTACAGGCTCTGCATTCAACGATGTGACAAGACTCCAGAAATACCTGTGAGCCATTATCTAGACTAAGGGTAGCCTTGGAGAATGGGCAAGGGATTATCTTGATCATGCTAATTGCTCTTAGAAGGACCCTCTGCGGATAGGACACAGCTGTGGGGAGGAAAGCCAGGATAGCCTGAATACAAAAGGAGCAGGAGGCCGAACATAAACAGTTGTAACTCCCTTCTTGACTACAGATGCAAATGGGACCAGTTCCTGCCCTATGATTTCTCTCACCCAAGAGATATGAACTACATAAAGGCTTCCTCCCTTTAGTTTTCTTGTTGGGTACTTTATTGCAATAATAGGAAAAGTAACTGAGACAGTAGGTTGTTGTTACGATCCTCTGATTTCATTGGTATGTACTGCAATACTTCACTTTTTTAATCATAACATTTAGAACTTTGTATCTATTTTGATTAATTTGGCTAAGGGCTTTTCAATATTTTTGAGGAGTCAATTCTATTCCATTGCTTTTTGTTAGTTTCTATTATTGTGTGCTTCTATTTAGTTGAATTCTGCCCAGATTTTAATCTTTTCAGCTACCACACTTGGATTTGGTTTGCTTTTGTTTATCCAAGGCTTTATGGTATGTCATTAAGTTATTTATTTATGTAATCACACTGAGTTTGCAATGTGGACACATAAATGTGTGAGATCCCCTCTTAGGACTGCCTATCTCATACCATTTTTTGCAACTGGCTCGTTCCATTGCTGAGGAACAATATTCTGATTTGGAAACAGAGAAGATCATGAAAGAGCTGGAGATCAAAGAGATGATGGCTAGACACAAACACGAACTTACTGAAAAGGATGCTACAATTGCATCTCTTGAAGAAACAAATAGGACACTAACTACTGATGTTGCAAATCTTGCAAATGAGAAAGAAGAATTAAACAACAAGCTGAAAGATACCCAAGAACAACTGTCAAAGTTGAAAGATGAAGAGATCAGTGCAGCAGCTATTAAAGCACAGTTTGAGAAGCAGCTCCTGAATGAGAGAACACTCAAGACTCAAGCTGTGAATAAGTTGGCAGAGATCATGAATCGAAAAGAACCTGTCAAGCATGGTAGTGACACAGATGTGCGAAGAAAAGAGAAGGAAAACAGAAAGCTACATATGGAGCTTAAGTCTGAATGTGAAAAACTGACACGACAGATGATCAAATATCAGAAAGAATTGAATGAAATGCAGGCTCAAATAGCTGAAGAGAGCCAAATTCGAATAGAGCTCCAGATGACCCTGGACAGTAAAGACAGTGACATTTAACAGCTGCGGTCACAGCTCCAGGCCTTGCATATTGGTATGGACAGTTCCAGTATAGGCAGTGGACCAGGGGATGCTGAGCCCGAGGATGGATTTCCAGAATCAAGATTAGAAGGATGGTTGTCATTGCCTGTGCGGAACAACACTAAAAAGTTTGGATGGGTTAAAAAGTATGTAATTGTAAGCAGCAAGAAGATTCTTTTCTATGATAGCGAACAAGATAAAGAGCAGTCTAACCCTTACATGGTGTTAGACATAGACAAGCTATTTCATGTCCGACCTGTTACCCAGAGAGATGTATACACAGCAGATGCTAAAGAAATTCCAAGGATATTTCAGATTCTATATGCCAATGAAGGAGAAAGTAAGAAGGAACCAGAATTTCCAGTGGAACCAGTGGGAGAAAAATCTAATTATATTTTCCACAAAGGACATGAGTTTATTCCTACTCTTTATCACTTCTCAACCAACTGCGAGGCATGTATGAAGCCACTGTGGCACATGTTTAAACCTCCTCCTGCTCTAGAGTGCCGTAGGTGCCACATTAAATGTCATAAAGATCACATGGACAAAAAGGAAGAGATCATAGCACCCTGCAAAGTTTATTATGATATATCATCGGCAAAGAATCTGTTGTTATTAGCAAATTCAACAGAAGAACAGCAGAAATGGGTTAGTCGGTTGGTGAAAAAGATACCCAAAAAGTCTCCAGCTCCAGACCCTTTTGCCCGACCATCCCCTAGAACCTCAATGAAAATACAACAAAACCAGTCCATTGGGTGGCCCAGTTGACAGCTTGCTCCAAACAAACCAAGCTAATTGCCTTCTATGAAAGCAGTTATTGAAGGTGATCATATTCTTCCAGCCACAAGACTGAAATACGATTTCTCAAAACTTAACTAAAAAGCTATATTTTACTGAGACACATACATGCACCATATGTGTGCGTGCATGCTTGTGCTCTCTTCCCCCCTGAAATAATTACAAATCATGGAGAAGTTTTTCTGGGCTACTTTGAAACAAGTTGAACAAACAGTGGTTGGTGAGTAAAGGTGTCCTACAATTCTCCCAGACTTGCTTCATAAAGCTCTTGGCAGTCACACTACATTACACAGGATTGAGAAGAGTTTAAAGAAATCACATTTCAGCTTCAACAGAGGGTTTCACCAGCACATTAGCCAGAAGAATTTGGGAGTGAATTCCACTACAGTGATGCTGACCTGCATCTTTAAGAAGTGTCCATGGTGTTGTGTTCATGTATGTATATACATGTGAGTTGAGCCTCATATATATATATACACACACATACACATAAACACATTGTACTGTAATACTGCAAGTTTTTTTTAATTTACCATTTTATTTTTTATACACATTAATCAGTTATCATTATTTCAGTTGCAACTATGCACTTGTATAAAGCCATAATGTTGGAGTTTATATCCCTCATTCATGTATCTGATAAGGAGTTGCATGTTTGTGTAAAGAAAATAACTGTAACAAGAAATTTGAGGTTAATTATTCCAGTTCCCTAATGCTTAAGGTAGGCAACTTTACCCTTTTTGAATGCCTTAATTTAATTTTCTCTCCCCCTCCAAATCTCAACCCTTTTCTATATTTAACTAAAGAAAGAACAAGTGTTTACCAGCTCTTAGGACACAGCTTGCTTTGTGGGAAAAGTAGTGCACTATTTTACATGTAGTTGTTATATCAGTGTCGGCCTATTTGATGTATAACAGTTTTTAATGTACCTGGTCATAGAAACAATAATGGATTATATTGAAACAAATGCGTGTGATGTAAATCTGTTATTTTTTTCATCCCTTTTTACAGACTTCAGCTAGTCTGTGACTATAGAATATTTCCTTTGCTTTGAACTTGCTGGTTACCCCAGATGTGTTTTTATTTATGGTAAAGACAATTTTTCATATTTTCATTCAAGATTCAAAAATTGTCTCAAATATAAGGAAAACTAACATATACTATGTAGATATATTTTAAATATTTAAATGTGATCCTAAAACAAACACCTGTGTATGGCAGTATTTCAGCTTTGATATCTGGGAAGAGGCAGCCTCAAAAGTGCTTAATTTGATTTTCACTGTTAAATGCTGCTGAGGCTAGAGAACAGGTGGGACCTGTTCTACCATGCTAGTGGCCCAGGTAAGTGTGCTTAACTCCACAGCAGAGTGCAGCAGTGGGCAGCATCAGGCTCTGTACATATGCAAAGTTCAGTATGATATTGAAATGTTTGCCTGATGTTTTAGTGAAGCCAGTAGACATTTTTGATTGCTTCCTTCTGGGGTCAGTGTAGAGATGTTGTAAAAAATTTGATCCTTGTTATAGATACTGTTGTGGAAATAGTTAGTGGCTGTTGGCCCACTGATATACTACATCCAATTCTGTGACCTTCAGATGGCCCAGTTTGCATCGTTCATGCTGTCTGTTAAGATTACATGTGCATGCCGTTTCCCTGGAAGCAGCTGTGCTCTGGTTTGGAACACAACTTGCTTCTTCCGTCCCCCCCCCTCCCTCCTTCCTTCAGGTTTAAAAATGAAAATATATAAAATTTATATAGAAGAACTATTTCCATTCAATAGAGTTGTTTAAAAGGAGACTGAATTAATATTTTATATAAAGATTTTGTTACTATGGGAGGTTCTATCCTATTCTGAATTGGAGATTATATATATATATATATAAATATATATATATATTTAATAAACTTTATTAAGGTGAAATAATGTCAAGTTTACACATGAATAATTGAAGTATTTGAGTAAAAAAGGCAAAAGTTTTCATTTTGAAAAAAAAAGATCTATTTATTTATTTATTGTGAGTACACTATTGCTTTCTTCAATCAAGCACACCAGATGAAGGCATCGGATTCCATTAATGATGGTTGTGAGCCACCATGTGGTTGCTGGGAATTGAACTCAGGACCTCTGGAAGAGCAATTGGTGCTCTTAACCACTGAGCCATATCTCTATCCCATCCCATAGCTTTTGATATGTTGTATTCTGCCTTTCATTCTGTTTTCAAAGATTTTTATTTCTTTCTTGATTTCTTCAATGACCTGTTTTTCACTCAGGTGTTGTTTTGTCTCTGTGATTTCATGTATTTTCCTGAAGTTTCAGTTTGTGTTAATGTCTAGCCTTATTCCATTGTGATAAGTCAGAATGCAGGAAGGTTTTTCAATTTTCTTATTGTACTGGCTGGTTTTGTGTCAACTTGACACAGCTGAAGTTATCACAGAGAAAGGAGTTTCAGTTGAGAAAATGCTCCATGAGATCCAGTGGTAAGGCATTTTCTCAATTAGTGATCAAGGGGGCAGGGCCCCTTGTGGGCGGTACCATCTGTGAGCTGGTAGACTTGGACTCTGTAAGAAAGCCAGCTGAACAAGCCAGGAGAAGCAAGCAAGCAAGCCAGTAAGGTACATCCCTCCATGGCCTCTGCATCAGCTCCTGCTTCCTGACCTGCTTGAGTTCCAGTCCTGACTTCCTTTGATGATGAACAGCAGCATGGAAGTGTAAACTGAATAAACCCTTTCCTCCCCAACTTGCATCTTGGTCATGGTGTTTGTGCAGGAATAGAAACCCTGACTAAGACACTTATATTCATTGAAATTTAATTTCTCTTTCATTTGGGAGCCATTTTAGAGTAGTTTACTGTGACGATTAGTATTGATTTTTAACTTGATAAGATCTGTAATCACCCAGGAAAAGAGCCTCTATAAGAGATAATCTAAATTATGCTACCCTGTGGTCAGGCCTATGATGCCTTTTCTTCATTAACTTTCTTGGGAAGACCCAACCTCAACATGGATGGCACCAGTCCCTGAGATGAGATTTGAATTGTGGAAATGGAGAAAATGAGCTGGGCACTGGTATTCATTGTTTTCTATTGTTGGATTATTATTGGATAACAGTATTTCTGGAGACATGCAAGCAGGTATCTACTCATCCCAGATAAGGGAACTCATGACAGATCAAGTATGGATAGTCCCCAAATCCAATTTTGTGAGTCACTGAATTTCTTTGGTGTTATCAACAGGAATGTGGTTGAAGGGTTACTTACATGAGTAGAAATAACTCAAAGACAATCCATCATCAAAGCCCACACCAGCACATGTAATAGCTCATGAAATATGGAAACCCAGGTGCACTGAACAATCTGTAGGCAGTTCAGTAGGTGGGAAAGTTTCCTTTGTGGGAGGCTCAGTTGGTCCGAGTTCTTGCAGGCTTGTCTGAGAGTGGATCTTAGCAGGTAGTATTGCTTGTATATTCTTGGGGATGGAGGGACTATTTTATCTCTCAGTTTTAAGGAATTCTTGCAGGCTTTGAGTTGTCATTTCCTAAGCTTAACCAACTTCTCTACTGAATGGAATGTTTCACCTTCCTGTGGAACATCAGTGTCCTTCAAGATGGTCAATTCTATCTCAGAAACTTTGCTACACAACAGTAATGTGCCCAGCTCCTCAATGGCTTGCCTCTATGACATCTCTGCCATCATAGACTATATTCTCAAATTGTCAGCCAGAATAAGTTTTTTTCCTTTTAAATTGATTTTGTTAGAATAATTTATAGTTGCAACAGGAAAAGTAACTAAGATGGTCTTATGGACTGTTTTTAAATATGTATTCTCTAGCATTTGAGTGGAATACTTTATCAATGTCTGTTAAGTTCATTTGCTCTATGATGTAATTTAAGTCTGATGTCTCTCTGTTTTTTGTCTAGATGATCTGTCTCCAGTAAGAGTAGGCTATTGAAGTCACCTAATCTTATTTCGTAAGTTAAAATGTGACTTTCTATCCAGTAGTATTTGTTTTATGAAATTGAGAGCCTCTGTGCTCAGTATGTGTATGTTGAGAATTATAATGTCCTCCTCATTTATCTTTCCTTGCTGTTAAATGCTGTCTTTATTTCTTCTCAGAAATTTTACTTTCATGTCTGTTTTGGTGAGACATTAGAATAGTGGTGCCTCTTTATTATTCCCTGATTCATGGGCTTGGAATACTTTTGTTCAGTTTTTCTCCACTTTACCATAATATATATTTTGATGGCAAAGCGTGTTTTTTCTAGGCAGCAAAATAGAGGTCTTGTTTTCCAATTCAGCGTTCAAGGCTGTGATTTTTGATGAGGATTTGAGACCATTCATATTTAGAGGTGTTATTGTGTATTTCAGGTTTTGTCATTCTTTAGGTAGTACTTCGTTTTCTAAGTCACCTGCTGCTTCAGGACAGTCCTAGTGCATACAATTTCTCTGTAGCCTCATGGCTGTGTTCACTTTTCTCTTCAGTGTACAGGATTCCTTTGTGTTGTTTATCTCTGTAAAATTCACTTAGTGATCACAAATGCTTTTTTTTAAATCATGAAATGTTATTATTTTTCTTTAAATTTTGAAAGATGATCTTGGAGGACATAGTAGTCTAGTTGGCAGTGGTAGTAGACTTTCAGAACTTGAGATACATTTTCCTACGCCTTCGGCTCTTACAATTTCCATTGCAAATGGAAACTGCTCATCGAATGCCACTGTCTTTTATGTGATTTTATCCTTCTTTGTTCTGCGTATGGTGTCTCAACTGTAGTATGACGTGGTCCTATTGAGTTAGTGTTCTATAGACCTCTTCTACCTGGATGTGCCTTTTGTTAGATTTTGGAAATTTTCCTATATGCCTTTTATAAAAAATATTTTCTGTGTCTTGGCATGATATTCCTCTCTTTCTTCAATGCCTGTAATTTATAAATTTGGTCTTTTCATGGTGTCCTACCTAACTCAATTGTTCTATTCATGTAGTTATGGTTATTATTCTTTGTGACTAAATTATCTTAATTCTTCTTCCTTGTCTCCGAGCTCTGATATTCTCTTCTCCATATTGTGCATTCTTTGGTGAGACTTTATGCTGAGGCTCCCACTTACTTTTCAGTTTCATTTCCATCTTCATTTCAGTTTAGATTTTCCTCAATATTTCTCTAATTAAATTCTATCTCCTTACACAGGGTTCATCTAGCTTTCAAATGCATGGGAAGTCTGATCTTGGTCCTTGCAGCCTGTTTTGTTTCAGAGCTGGAGAGAAACCCTGACAGTCTAGTTTCTTGTATAATTTCCTAAATGTCAGCTTCCTGTGTTAAGTTCACTGTGTTATTTATAGCTTCAATGTTAGTAGTGCTTCAAATAAGCAGAATATTGTAATTTCTCACAGATTTATGTACAGCAGTTATAAAAATGTTTGGTTTTCTATGTATTAATTTAATTTTTTTCTCTTAAAAATGTATTTTTTTGAGATTTCATATAGTATAATTTTTAATCATGCTCTTTTCCATCTCCTAACTTCTCCCATATCCTTACTCCTTCTCTACCCACCCAATATCGTTTTCTTTCTCTGTTCAAAAAGAAAAAAAAATGAAATAAGAAGCCACTAAGTCCATGGAGTACAATTTATGTTGCCCATTTATTCCTGAGCATGGGACCTAACCTGAATTTAAAAATTGTTGATAGTATCATACATGCATGTAACTCACTGTAACCACACTAACTGCCAGTACTGTTTCTCAGTCCCCACACATTCTTTACTGACCCCCTTCTTATCAAGTTATAAGTGGTCCTTTCTAACCCTTGAGTTCCTTTTCTCCTTCCTTCCTTCTTTTCTTCCTTCCTTCTTTTCTTTTTCCTTCCTTCCTTCCTTCCTTCCTTCCTTCCTTCCTTCCTTCCCTCCTTTCCTCCCTCCCTCCCTCCCTCCCTCCCTTCCTTCCTTCCTTCCTTCCTTCCTTCCTTCCTTTTCTCCCACACTCCTTTTTCTCCTCCTTTTTTTGAGACATGGTCTCAGTATGTACATCAGGTTGTACTGAATTCATAGGGAACTACCTGTCTCTTCCTTCTAAGTGCTGGTATCAAAGTCCTGCACCACCTTGCTCCACCCCCTTTTTTGCAGACTCCATGTAGGCAGTCACAGTCATGGGTATGGGTAGTTACTGGGGCATGTCATATCCAGAATTCAGTGCTGACTATGCACCTCCTACTCTTCAGCTCCCAGAATCCCCCCATCCCGCTTTCTTGATGTCCCAGGGACCTTAGAAGGTACCATGTCCTGTTTGGGGATTAGCATTTGACAGTCACTTTTCTCAGAATTTTCCTTATCAGTTAATGAGTCCCTGTTTTAACTATTACACATTTCCAAAAATATGCTTTTTTGGACCAAGAATGAGACTTATACAAGTCTATGAGTACAAACATAAATATTTAGAAAACTATTTAACTACATGTCTATTTGATGGAATATCAGTAATGGATTCCTCCATGGGCCTAGGTACCAGGCATACATGTCCTCCGGATCAGGCTTCTGTTCTTACCAGGACATTTGAGTTACCTACAGAAAAACAAAAACTACAGAAGAAGGCCTCATAAAGGTAAAAATGGGTATCATGAAGATTTGAAAAATGTCTTGGTACAAATTTCATCCAAAAGATTACTTTATGAAGACGACATGAGGTTGTCTTTCTGAATGCCTCTAACTTTCAATTATTCAGGCACATAAAACAAATTGTTGCCCCCCTGGCTTCTCAGGTTTTTAAGATGAAAAAAAAAACTGTCTCAAAGAACAAGTAAGCCATCCCCCTGAGTCTAGGCAGGATCCTTTCTCACTTCAGACAGACAGAAATCACAAGGACGTTTCTTTTGGTAGGGAATGAGAAAGGTTCATTCAGTCATTATATGAGTAGAGAAAAGGGTGAGGCTGACCTGGCCATTGAGTAAGACAAGAATACTTGTCTTACTCATTCTCTTGCTTACTTCAGCATAACCCCTGTACTGACTGGTTTGTGTGTCAACTTGACCCAAGCTGGAGTTATCACAGAGAAAGAAGCCTCCCTTGAAGAAATGCCTCCATGAGATCCAGATGTAAGGCATTTTCTCTATTAGTGATCAAGGGTGGGGGGGCCCTTTGTGGGTGGTGCCATCCATGGGATGGTCATCTTGGGTTCTATAAGAAAGCAAGCCAGGGGTAGCAAGCCCATAAGTAATATTCCTCCATGGCCTCTGCATCAGTTCCTGCTTCCTGGCATGCTTGAGTTCCTGTCCTGACTTCCTTTAGTAAAGAACAGCAGTGTGGAAGTGTAAGCTGAATAAATCCTTTCCTCCCCAACTTGCTTCTTGGTCATGATGTTTGTGCAGGAATAGAAACCCTAAGACACCCCCCTTCCCCTGGCTCTGGTTTTGTTACTTGGAAAACATTTCTTCACTTAGCTTCTGTTTTTTGTTAGCTTTTAAATTTTCTTTAAGATTCATGTTTATATGTATGGAGTTTTTGCCTTGTAGGTGGTTGTAGACTGCCATATGGGTGTTGGGAATTGGGCTCAATTTCCTTTGACAGAGCAGGGAGTGCTCCTAACCACTGAGCCATCTCTTTCTCCATCTCCATGTAATGAATTTTGTGACCATAACTGGAAAGATAAGAATATGCTTCCAGAGAACCTAGACAGTGATACATTTTGATTAAAATAAATATTTTCATCTATATAATCTTAATCAAACCTTTTTATTTGTCATTTTCTGCCAAGGTGGATATTAGTGAATTTTTATAATCTGATCTTTTCCGGGGTATTAACAAAAACTCTACCCTGAAGAAAGTCTATTTATACATATGTGATTAAAAAGAAAATCCATTCTCCCCAAGTAAACAATATTAGGTAAGGAAATGTCTTGCAAGAGCCTGTGACACATCCCAGCATGCGCCATTCATTATATTGTCTGATGTTACTGCCATCTTATAAATGTTAATAAGCCATGTAGCAAGACACTTATTTTACAAGGTACTCAGAAAAGGGGGTCACACTTTATAGACTTCCTGACTCTGAGAGGGAGCCAAATTTATTTAGTCATTCTGTTTATAAAAGAACCCTAATAATTTTGAATTTCACTGTAGACTTCAGTTTTCAACTTGGGCAAGTAGGAGAGAATTAATGTTACTATAAGAAGTTCCTGAGACAATCAATTCATAAATACAAAGGGGGAGTGGCTGGCAGGTTCCAGTTTATGCTCACTTGGTCCCATTGCTTTGTAGCCTGTGCAGACGTAGCCTCCTGTGGTGAGAATGGATATCACTGAAACCACTCACCACATGGCCATGGAGGGGAGAGAGTTCAGTTCTCCTACCTGCTTTAAGGATATAGTCTGAAAAACCCAAAGATCTCCCAATGGGCCAGTGAAGGTTTCAATGACTTCTCAATATTGCCATGGTAAAGACCAGGCCTTTACTACATAGACCTTTGATTTTTGAGGAGACTTATAGTTCAAAGTATAGAAGACACACACACACACACACACACACACACACACACACACACACATACACACACACACGCAGAAAAAACATAGACAAAATGTAAACTAGTGCCTTTCCATAACTATTAGGAGACTGAGCACATGGAACAAACAATGTACTTAGAGGAAGACATTTCAGGGTATGATAGGAGCTGAGCATTTGCCTCCTGGGAAGTTGCTGTCGTATGTCATACAAGCTGGACTGAAGATTCAACCCCAAAACATTTGATCAAAATCTTCCTATCACTCTCCAGTCTTTTCTCTGTCTCTGGTCTACTCCCCTTTTCTGTGAGTTCAGCTCTTTTAAAGTCCACATGCAAGTGACATTATGTATTAGTTTATCTTTTGTGTGTGTGTCTATCTAAGACACAAAAGAAGGGGAAAAGGCATGATTTTTATTTCTAGGCTCATCTATGAGTTTTATGTGTTTTCCTGAAGAAATGCAAATAAATGTCTATTCACCACAGAAAGGACATTAATATAAGATCAAAGAAAAGATTCTATCCAAGCCATGTATGTGGTTTTGGGGGTTATAGATGCAAAAGCCACCATAGCATGGGTCACAAAATTATGGGACTTTAAACTCAATAAAGTCTTCTACTGAATGGTTTTTTTTTTTTTTTTTTTTGGTGAAGGTTATTGTTATTTATTTATTTATTTATTTATTTATTTATTTATTTATGGATATTTACTTTATTTATATTTCAAATGTTTTCCCCTTCGGAAACCCCCTATCCCATCCCCTCTCCCTCTGCCTTTATGCTCCCCCACCGACCTGCCCACTCCCATCTTCCCTCCCTAGCATTCCCCTACACTGGGGCAGCTAACACCCTCAGGCCCAAGGGTATATCCTCTCACTGATGGCTAACAACCATACCAGGTTGCCTACACCTCCTCAAAGGACTCAATAATCTGCTTTCACCACAGACATAAAACCAAAGTCATTCGTGGATAACTACTATTCAATCCCTTTCCCATCTCATTCCTAACATACATCCTTCCTACCTTCCAACACCCTGTTTAGCCAAAGTAAGTCTTGCTGCTCCTCACACATGTTAGGCAAGCTCTGGCCTTAGGGCCCTTGCGTGCGTGCTTCTGTCTGTTTCTCCCACCAGATATCTCATGGCTCATTCCTGTAACAGGCCAAGGCACTTCTGTGATGAGTGCTGACTATGGGCTCTTTCCATCAACCATGGGAAGCCTTACCCTACTGCCATGCCCCCCTTGCCTTGCTTTACAAATCATTTCTCTCCTGTCAGATCAATTTCACACGCATTTTATAGTTCTTCGATGTCTTACCCAGAGTATAGAATGCTGAACTGAGTTTTACAGTGCTGTTCCCATGTCCTGTAGCATCTAACACAAGCTGTACATTCAATGACTATTTATTGGATGAATAAAAGGGCCTTTAGTAAGGTTTCACCACCATCTTTCTAGCAACAGAGGTAGGTTATGCTATAGAGGAAGCTATGGTGCTATGGTGGAGCCAGACAGAATGCTTAAGCTTTGTTTTGGGATAAGTAACACTGAGATAACCCATAGCTGGTGGCGGAAGAGATACAAAGAGGGAAACATCTGGCTTGATTCTTTCTTTTTCAGGATCGGAACTTTTCTGTAATGTACTCTGGAGCTCCACCTAGAAGAATCTGAGGAGTTGATCTGTTTACAAGAGGCTCAGACATACTGAGCTACCTAGAAAGGACATACCCCAACCTGCTGAGCTGCCTCTAGGCTGGGGAGTATGCTCCAAGTTTCCAACTTTGGTGAGCTGTCACCCATGCTGGGGAAAGCTGTAGTCTTTGAGACATTTCTATGTCTGTAAGTAACCGCTCAGCCATATTCCTGTAAGGAACCTCAGTAAAACTCATAGGTTTTCAAAAGAACCCAAAAAACTATGGAACTATCTGCTGAACTTACAGCCAACATCAACCACCTTGATTTTTGTCACCCAGCAACCATTCAGTGCTTTTATAACCATGGAGGGGGGTCTTGTAAAATTCATAACTTTATGAGCTTTCTGAGTCATGTGAGTTTCACTTCCCAAGAATGATGAACCTCCATCCTCTCTCTAGGAAGGAGTGCTTCAATCAGAGGAAAGAGTGACACAAAACCATACAGTATCTGTGTTCCCTTCTTTTAAAGACAGACTAAAATTCTATTGTGGATGCACATGTAAATGCACACTGACAGACAGACAGACAGACAGACAGACACACACACACACACACACACACACGTTTATCCATTAAATTACTGATGAACATTCAGATTATTTCTTTCTTTTGGTTCTAGTAAAAATGGAAGTGTAGACATACTTCTGGAACAATGATCTTATTTCTTTAGGTATGAAGTCAAGGGTAGATTTTCTGGCTTGCATGACAGTCCTTTGTTATTTTTATTTTGGAAAACTCTCAATGGTTTTCCGTAATGCCATTCTAATTTACACTCCCACTGACAAATGTTTATGTGTTTTCTTCATTCTCACAATTTATTATACTTCAAATGCTTTTTATATTTTATTTTAATGTATGCATTGTTTTATATATATATATATATATAAAAATAATTGTTGTATATATTGTTATATATATTGCTAAGGTACAGTGTAATGGTTAAATACTTCGGAACCTTGTGTAATGATTAGAATAGGTTGGTTGTCCCTCACCTCAAATGTTTATCATTTATTTGTCTTGGAAATTGTGTTGAATATGTTTGGCCCATGGGAAGTGGCACTATTAGGTGATATGGCTTTATTGGAGGAGGTGTGGTCTTGTTAGAGCAAGTTTGTCACTGTGGGGGTGGGCTTTGATGTTTCTGTGTTCAAGTTCTTCCCAGTGTGGAAGAGACCCTCCCCCTGGCTGCCTGCAGAAAAGAGTCTCCTCCTGACTGCCTCTGAATCAAGATATAGATCTCTCAGCTCCTTCAGCACCACATCTGGCATGCATGCTGCTATGCTTCCTGCCATGGTGATAATGGACTAAACCTCTTAAACTATAAGCCAGCCCCAATTAAATGCTTTCATTTATAAGAGTTGCCTTGCTCATGGTGTCTCTTCACAGTAATGGAAACTCAAAAGACAAAAATATTAAAAATATTTTCTACTGACCTTTAAAATGACTTTAATCAATCTGTGGTAAGTATTCATGCTGTATTGGACAGAAATGAATGGAAATTCAACACACAAGAACTTTTAGGATATAGCTAAAGCAGAGCTTAGATATACATTTGTAACCTAAAATAAAAAAAAAGAAGATATATCTCAATTATAACTTCCATCTCAGGACAATTGGGAAAATGACAGAAAATACTACAAAAATGTAAGGAAATGACAAAAAGTAGGTGATAAATGAAGCTAAACAGGAAACAAATGGGGACATCTGTGCACTCCAGACCTTGCTCATACTGCCTGTGTCTCTGAGGCCACGAGCTAGACAAAGTCTTCAGAATGATGGCAAATGCTGCCAGTTCCCACAGAGTTGACGTTTCAACAGCATTCTCAGCAGCCTCAACACCATTTCCAGACCTCGTGCCAGGGAGTTCAATACCAAGGTAGAATACTAACAGTGAACTTGCATCAACTATCACATGCCTGAAAATTAAGCAGTACTCCCACAATTCCAGAGACTATTCTCAGACTACAGAGTGAGATGAGATGAAAGTGGAAAATTAACAGTCATAAAGGCAACTACTCGAAACTAAAAAGCTGCAATATGGCAAAAGAAACAACAGAGCCAAGAGGCAACCTAAAAATGGGAGAAAGTATATACAGACTATACATCTAGAAGATGTCAATTTCCAGACCAAAGACTAATAATTCAGTAGCATGGGAACAAATAATCTAAAATTGAACAAATGCTCTAATAAAATAAAAAATTGAGTAGATGTTTGTCACAAGACAAAACCTACCCAACAGCTATATAAAAAATGCTCAGAATCATTAATCGTTGGGAAAAATGCAAAAGGAAGAATGCACTTTAAGATATTATTTTACCCCAGCAATAATAGCTATCAGAGAGAAAATAACAAGTTACAGATTAGATGTAGAGACAGGAAGCTTTATATGGAAAGTAAATGATCATAAACACAGAGAATTGTATCGATGTTTCTGAATAAAATCAAAACAGTCACCGTATTATCCTGATATTCTACTGGATGGACATCTAAAGAAATTAAAGCTAGCATACCGCAGAGATACTTGTACCTACAGTTTATAATGCTCTACTATTCATAGTAGCCATGGATGTGGAGTCAAGTTAGATGTCAATCTACAGATAAGCAGATTAAAAAATAAGGTGCATATACACAATGACATTTTATTCAGCAGCTAAAAATAATGATATCATGACCTTTGCATGAAAAGTCACTGTTAAGGAAATAATCTGGACTCAGAAAGAATATATTTTCTTTCATGTAGAATCTAGTTTTAAATAAAAAATATATCATGCTGCAGAATCTGATATGGCCCATGGTTCCTGCCCCTGGGACACAGCCCGGGTGTGAGCCTCCCCGAATGTCGAGGGCTGCTGTGGGTGTAAGGCCTGTTTGTGTAACAATGTACATATTTTCTGGACCCACTAGCAGTGGAGTGCTCTTTACTTATAAGGACTGTCCTCCCTGTTAACATCAAAGACTCCATGATAATGGAGTTCAGGAGTCGAGGGTGTGGCTGTGTCTGAGCAAAATGGTAAACACTGGGAACTTCAGGACAGCCCTTAAGGTTAAGGGAAAGAACTCTAAATACATGAGTTTGAAAATATATAATTACTCAACTACGCAAAAAATAAGGACGCAATATGAATTATATGAGGGACTTCATGAATCTAAAGGAACAGAGGTAGCTATACTATGAGCCCCCTTGTTAGAAAAATACAAATATAGGCAGATGCAAATGTAGGCAGATTCCTGAGTTCAAAGTCAGCCTTGGAAACTGTGATTCCAGGCCCAGGTGTGAAGGAAATTGTCATTTCAGGTCAGGGTCCTACCCAACTAGCTTATCTTCTGTGCTTAACCAAGGTAGATAGAACTCTGATTCTTTTGCAAGATTAAGGGGAAAAAGTATGCTTGCTGTCTCCTAAGAATCAAAGGGCTGGGGTCACGGGGCAATGCAGATTCATAAAATAATGAAAAGGAAAACCTGGAGTCAATGACTGGATTGATAGGTAAAATAAAAGACTGGACTTGTGTTCTGCAGGAGATGAGATATCCAGAGAATTTTTTTAGGATAAAAAGAGAGAATTGCTTGTAGATAGACACACACACACACATACACACACACACACACACACACACACACACACACACACACACACACACACACACAAAGAAGTAGGACATGGGCAGAGAGATCTCTTAGAATAACAAGCAAGCAGAATAAAGACAGAGAAATCTACAGAGACAAAACAGAACATGGAGAGAAGCAGACTGGAAATGCCGTATCAGATAGAACACAGGTTGTCAGTTTGGACACACCATTTGACATCGAGTCATTCTTTTCGCCGCTCCCAGATACCCCTACTCTCAGAACCCGTTTCCATGCTGAGGCTGGTCCTTGGCATCCCGTGAAATTCTACTATGTATAATTATAATAATAATGTAACATATAACTATGCACATAGAACATAACAGTATAAGGAAGGCTAAAGGGAGAGAACAGGAGTAAGGGGTAAGTAAATACAAATGTCACACGTTTGCTCTCATATGTACAGAGTCTTGATGTCAGGCTGTCCTTGTCCCCTTGTACGGGTATGTGTAGATGAATGTGAAGGAAGAAGAGAGATACCTGGAAAGAAGGCAGGAGCACAGGGGCAGTGAGTGTGAGCAACATGTCTTAGGGCACACATAAACATGTCAGGGTGAGAGCAAGTGTGTCACATGCCTACTGAAACAAATTTTAAAAATTGTAGGAAAAGAACCTAAAAATAAAACTACGTTAAAATCCATCACATTTGTTGTTCGTGGAACCCCCAAAGGCAGTGAATCAGAAAGTGAGTGATGGCTAACCTTGGTTTTCACTTGAAACACATCTGAAATCAGCTGAAACCTAAGCAGCTGGACACACTTTCACAGGATTTTGTTGATTGGACTTGTCTTAGGGTTTCTATTCCTGCACAAACATCATGACCAAAAAGCAAGTTGGGGAGGAGAGGGTTTATTCAGCTTACACTTCCACATTGCTGTTCATTACCAAAGGAAGTCAGGACTGGAACTCAAGCAGGTCAGGAAGCAGGAACTGATGCAGAGGCCATGGAGGGATGTTTCTTACTGGCTTGCTTCCCCTGGCTATCTCAGTTGGCTTTCTTATAGAGCCCAAGACTACCAGCCCACAGATGGTGCCACTCACAAGGGGCCCTCCCCCCTTGATCACTAATTGAGAAAATGCCTTACAGCTGGATCTCATGGAGGCATTTTCTCAACTGTAACTCCTTTCGATGTGATAACTCCAGTTGTGTCAAGTTGACACAAAACCAGCCAGCACAGAACTATTTGATTTAGGAATATCCACCCCAAATCTGGGCCACATCTTTTGATAGCAGCTCACATAAAAGGATGTGAAAGAAGGAAGCTCTTGCTTATTGCTTGCTTGCACGCACTCTTGTGTTCGTTCATCTGTCCTCCTGCTGATCCCTCCTTCACTCAGAACCTATTTCTTCAGAATTTCAACATACACTGAAGACATCCAGCCACATGAATTGAACATCTGCCAGACTCTTGGCTTTGATTTGGCCCAAGGCAGCCATTGCTGGACTAGTTGGACAATAAGTCTGTAAGCCACTCTAATGAATATCATATATATACACAATATTGTATCAGTTGTGTTTGTCTGAAGAACCCTAATACAGGAAGGCATAGCTGCACTCTGGTGCTAACTACAGAACTAGTCACAATAGCCAGACTATTAAATCAACTAACACTCATGAGCCATTGAGCAGATTTTTAAAAAAGTCTCTTTCTCTGTCTCTGTCATTCTCTCTCTCTCTCTCTGTGTCTCCCTCTCTGTGTCTCTTTATGTCTCTCTCTGTGTCTGTCTGTCTGTCTGCCTGTCTGTCTCTCTCTTTCACACACACACACACACACACACACACACACACACAGAGAGAGAGAGAGAGAGAGAGAGAGAGAATGAAATTCTGTGACTTGTGACAATATGATGGCCCCAGAGAACATTGTAGTAAGTAAAATAAGTCAAAAGCACAAATATCAAATCTTTCCACTCATAACTAGAATTGAAACACTAAATTTTAAAGAAGTTGATAGAAGCTTAGTAATTGCCAGAAGGTGGGTAGAATGCTGGTTAGGAGGGTAAGTGAGAATCAACTATGATTGGTTAAGACAAGAACATACTCAGTGGGCATGGTGTCACATGCCTTTATTTTTTTTATTTTATTTATTTATTTTTTATTTTTGATACTTTATTTACATTTCCAATGTTTCCCCTTTTCTGGGTCTCCTCTTTGGAAACCCCTATCCCTTCCCCATCCCCTCCTCTATGAGGGAATTCCACCTCCCACCCACCCGCCCACCCATCCCCCTATTCTCACCTTGACATTCCCCTTTACTGGGGCCTCTAACACCCTCAGGACCAAGGGCCTCTCCTCTCTCCCTGATGGCCATCGAGGTCATCCTCTGCCACATATGTGGTCCGAACCATGAGTCCATAGATGTGTATTCTTTGGTTGGTGGTCCTAACTCCAGGATGACCGGAAGGGGAGTCAGGCCCACTGATGTTTTTGCTCCCTCCATGGGGCTGCAAATTCCCTCAGCTCCTTCAGACCTTCCTCCAACATCTCCATCTGGGACTCTCAGTCCAGCGGTTACTGT